>JAKOGI010000108.1:131157-453657 GCA_029747015.1 Carnegiea gigantea | reverse complement strand
GAACGCTAATTTGTGCATTGAAACATTAACAATGTTAGCATTTTAAAAAATATTCTTCTGAACCCCATAAGCTAACATGAAATGCTGGTTCACTGAATAATTAAAATTAATGTAAATAGCATTTTGAGTAGGTCAAAACACTAAACGTTACTTAAAACAAGATACCACACAAGGTCTAAGTAATATCCTTATTCATAATTATTATTACATATATTATGAGCATACTATTTTTTGAAATATCAGGACTACTATAATTACGCACATAATGTTAAAAAGACAATACTCCCACGTGTAATATTATACAAATACAATATTAGAAATATTATCTAAACATAATATTAAAAAGGAAAGTTTAAGTGATACTTTTGTTTATGACTATTACATATATTATAAAAATAATATTCTTTTTTGAGATATTAAAATCAATCTAATATTAAATGAACATAAAATTAGAGAGACGAATAATACCTCTTACCTTCTTAGACACATAGGCTAGAAGTCAAATCCCATTATCCCATTGGATATGCATGCTCTCTTGATTGCCGGAGTTGGCAGTTGGGTGAAATTGCAAACAGGCAAGATCAATGTGATCCCTTACCCACTAAGGATGGAACTCTGGCGGACCGCCTTGAATGAAGAATCCTTGGATAAGAATAAAATATTAGTTACTTTGTCCCCAAAAGAATCAACCTTAATCTAGAGTATTACGAAATACGAAACTTCGGACTCAAATCATTAAAAATTTGTGAATACAATGAACACAAATGCACAATAATAGTACCAATAATTAGGCCCAATAAAGCATCAATTACAAATATAATGCAGTAAACAAAAGGATGCAAAAAATTACTACTACCATATATTGCCATTGACATGAACAAATCAATATGAAGCAATAGTGATAGTTGCAACAGCTGGATGCCTAGGGGAGGTTTTTTTATCTATGACATGAAAACGGGTTAACCAAGTCATCTTTTCATGCTTTATTCATACCTAATGAATATGAGCACGATGAATAAAACTGACACGATTACCACTGACGTACATGCAGATGTGACCATTAATTTCTTTTGGCAATCTATAACACGTGATAATTAAATATTACTAATTACCAAGAACAATTTAGTTATAAGATTTTCAGTTATTCGATTTCCTTTTTCTCATTTTTTAATTGGTGAATGCACATATTGCTGGTCCCCTTCTTGTTTATAATAGGAAAGTAGAGCAAAGAAATATCTAGGTCAATTATTCTTGTCATTTAAATGATATTAATTATGACGTTAGCTTGAGATACTAAAATTGTATTATTTAAAAGAAAAATAAAACTATTAATTACTTTAAAATTTATTAAGAATGACAAGTGTCAAAAGATTATAAAATTTTATTTTGGTTTAATACATGCACACACACACACACACACACACACACACACACACACACATATATATATATATATATATATATATGTGTGTGTGTGTATGTGTGTGATTCAACTATGACTGTTTGTAACACTAATCTTAAAATTGTTATTTACTATTCTTTTTTCTTATCGAATAGGCCGCAAAATAGATAAAACAAACAAAGGATCAATAAAAATATCACTTCATTTTCGAAGTTGTGAATCACACTAGGTATGGAGGTAAAGCCGTGGGCTCAAATGTTGTGGTAGCACATAGAAACCCTAAGCAAGTGAGAACTACGAAGCTGAGCCTTAAAAGTTAAGGTTTCATACAATTTCAAAAGTAGCCTTTTCTTTCACGATACCACATTACCGCCACAGTCCTGGAAACTGCCACTTTGTCCATCCGTGACCAAGTCCCGTCTTCATTATTTCTTTTGTCATCATCACCCAAGCAACGGTCGCGATAACCACCTAGAAAGTTCCACAACCAACGGTCAAGATGTCGGTCTTTTTCTTTTTCCTGTTTTTTGGTTTGAAAATATCCAACTTATCCAAACGACGAAGTGACATGTAAGGTCTTCACGCATCCACGTCTAACGCGAAATATGACATCCAAGCGACCCCCCTTTTGTCTGTTTTCATAAATTCTTCTATTATAATCTTCTTGCATGTCCGAATTAAACAAATACACCCACAGAACCAAAGCACAGTTTCCTACTGAAAATTAGACCAAACCAAACACATACCAAAATGGGCGGCAACAAGAAAGAGATGCAGGTGGTAAAAGGCCTGGACCTGAACAGGTACATAGGAAGATGGTACGAAATAGCCTCATTCCCATCGAGGTTCCAGCCCAGAGACGGTCAGAACACACGGGCAACGTACAGATTGAACGACGACGGCACCGTGCACGTGCTCAACGAGACGTTTAGTGGCGGCAAGAGAAGTTATATTGAGGGCACTGCTTACAAGGCTGACCCTAAAAGCGATGAAGCAAAGTTTAAGGTTAAATTTTATCTGCCTCCTTTCTTACCCATCATCCCTGTTGTGGGTAATTACTGGGTTCTTTATATTGATGAGGAGTATCAGTATGCCTTGATTGGTGAGCCCACTCGCAAGTATCTCTGGGTATGTGCTCTAAAACTTAATTTTTTTTTTTTTTTTTATGTTTTTGCAAAGTTTTTATATGAAGTTATATAAATTTCAATTTGTGTTTCGTATTTCATTTATAGATGCTTTTTTTGTTTTTTGGTTTTGAATTATTTATCTTACTGAAGTTAGCTATTGTTGGTTAAATAAAAAGGAAAATTTTTTAACTATAAATTTTTTTTAAGATTCAAACTCAAGATTTTATTTAAGAAGAATTAAGTATTAAATTACTTAAACTAACATATATTAGTGTATATGCTTATGAAAGTGTCACAAAATAGAATTAGATTCCATGTGTCAAGACGGGTTCGGGATGTCATCTTTGTTCAAACCATTCTTTGGTGAATTAATTGTGTGTAATAAATATTTCATTAAAACATCCGTACCGAATTTATTTTATTAATTTTGGACCCACTTATTTATTGTAATAATTGATCTCTCACTTGGACCCTGGACGTTCAATATAGATAGGAAATTCGAAGAAGATAGAGGACGAAATAAGTAAGCGTCAACCGGTAATTAAGACCCTGTTATTAATTGATCTTGCTCAGGATGTTTACGTACCAGTGCACACGAAGTAATTGAGATTGACCAAATTAGACTGGAATCCTGACCAATACACACACTTTTTTTTGGGGGGGGGGGGGTTGGGCTGAAGGACCGAAGATATTACACTAACTAGGTCTAGGCAGGAAATTATTAGTGAACAGTTACTCAGCTGATAGACATTTATTCCACTGGTACTGGCGAGGAAAGTACAGTAACAAGGTTCATCATCGTCATGAGTTGGCTGTTTTTATTTAGTTAAGCCTTGGAACCTTATTTTTGGAAATGGCATGAGATGCAAAAAACATCTAGATTCTAATCTTCTTGTTGAATTCGGGTATTGGTCTTCTATTACTAGACAATGTAGGATAGCGTCAATAGCCAAGGAAAGTAAATAAAAAGATCTGATGGCTTTGTGTTTTTGTATGTGTGTGTGTGTGCACGCTTGATCTTCTGTTATTAGGTAATGTAAGATTACGTCGATATAAGGAAATCGAATAAAAAGAATCTCATGACTCTGTGTGTGTGTGTGTGTGTGTGTGTGTGTTGGGGGAGCAGATACTGTGCAGGACACCTCGTATGCAAGAGGACATTTACGAGATGCTGGTGCAGAAAGCAGTGGATGAAGGGTATGACGTGAGCAAGCTTCATAAGACTCCACAGACTGACCCTCCACCTGAAGACGAGCACATCCCCAAGGATAGAGCGGGCTTCTGGTGGATTAAATCTATCTTTGGTAAATGAACAAATTAAACACACCTCTCCAGCTGCGTATATATGCTAGCACCTGTAAGTTGGCATAGTGGCTCTTCTGTAGAGAGTTGTGATGTGTCTGCTATGGTGGATTTAAAAGCATCTGATTTAATTATGTGCAGTTTGGTGGTTCGTGTGGAATATGGGTCATTTAATGTTGTAGTATTAGCTAAGTACAACCCAGAAAAAAATAAAATAGAAGGGGCACCATGCTGTATATTTTGTGTTGTTTGGCATGGTGTCAGCTGGTTGTTAATAGTTACGTTGAAAGGTGTCTTTGTGTCTGTCAGTATTATTCCTATGCCAATACTTGAACCTTTTTCTTCTTATAAATTTGATCAATTCGTTTATTTAGTATATCTGTACATTGCTGAATTGATCGATCCTATCATGTTATTAATTACTGTCCGATATTTCTTGTACTCTTATTGTGTCATTGTTGACTAGCTAGTTCATATTCGTGGACTGATACTTAGGCTTCAATACACAAGGAACTACTCTATTTTGTTTAGACATAGCAAATAGATTACCTAGTTAGAGTTCAGATCAGATTAAGTTCGGTTCGGATTATATTCGGGTTGATCAATTTCAATTCGAATTCGGGTTAAGTTTGGTTCGGATTGTTCGGGTTAGATTCGGATTTATTGAATTCGGTTATGTTCGGATGCGGTTTGGTTACAGTTTGGGTCGGATCAACTTTGGGTCAAAATGCTTCATGTCGATTCAGGTGTGGGTTGGGTTAAAGTTGGTTCAGGTAGGTTTCGTTTATAGGTTCGGCTCAATTTTGGGTCGGGTAAAAATCGAATCGGATTACTTTCAGGTTGGCTTGTATTTTAATTGGATGAGTTCATATGTGATTTGGGTTTGATATCTTACGTGCACACTTAAACCATAGAATTTTGGATGACTTAGATGGAGGTTATATGCGTATGAATGCCATATAGTTTCAATTGGGTTAGTTTTTAATATGCTTTTAATTCATCAAAAGATTATATTTTAATTGGAGTAGTTTCTAATCTTGCTATGAAAAAAAGTCATATCAATTTGAATTTTAAGTCGGGTGTAATCTCCTCCTTTCAATTCGTCCAAAATTTAGTTTCACTTGGGTTATTCCCAATGCAACACGCAGGAAGTAATCATATAGATAAATAAATAGTGTTATAAATTCCCCTTTTTTCCAGCCATCAATAGGTGATTAAAAAAAAAAACCCAAAGAGTCGTGTCTAATAAACATAGAGCATAGAATCAATTTGACTATTTAATTCTATATTTTTATTTTTGTTACTCAAATGAGTCAAATTCTTATTAAGTCATTTCCTTCTAAAATTGCAAATGCATTATTTCATTTGCTCCAAGTAAGGTTTTGTCATTGACTTTCGCCTTTCACATAGTAAATATAAAGTGAAGTTGTGTAGGTAGTATATATCATCGCTCAGTGTTTTAAGTTTGAATTGGATTGAGTTAGAATCGAGTAGGATCAAACTCGGGTTCAAGTTGGTTTGGGGTCAGGTCATTCGTGTTCATGTCAATCGATTCGGGGTATGAATCGGCTCGGGTTTTATTCGGTTTGGGTCTACAACAGGCCAATAAGATTTTGGGTTATTTCGGATTCAATTCAGGTCATTTCGGATTTCGGGTTAAATCGGATCAATATGGTTGAGAGTCGGTTCGATCTTGGGTCGGCTCAGTTTCGGGTTTCAGGTTGAAATCAGGTTAACTCTTTCGGATGTTGGTTCGAGTCTAGTTTTGGACAGAATTAGGTAATAAGTCGGTTCGGGTTGACCTATTTAATAAACATGTCAATTTTGTGTCAGTCTTGTAAATGGTTTAAGATCTACTTTGAATTGAAAAATAACATGTTTTCAAACTAAACAGTCAAATCGTATTGACTTTGAGTCGAAATCGGTTTAGCTCGTATCGAGTTTGGAGTTCTTTCAGTAACCTCAGCTCGGGTTCGGCTCAGACTGTCTTCGGGTCAGACTTTTTCAACTCTAGTTTCGGGTCGTTTGGTTCAGGGTATTCGGATCAGGTCATTTTGCTAGGTATACTTTTATCTAGTGCCATGTGTAATTGACAATTCACCCTTCATTAGCCATTGATCCAATATAGTGATGGACATGGGGTGGGTACAGTACCCATACCCATTTTCAAAAGTCATCCCCATTCCGTGCCTATCGGTTTTCAAAATCTATCCTAATCCCCATACCCGTCGGGTATTTCGGGTTGAATTCGGGCGTATACATATATTACAATATAATGCCCATTGGGTACGATAATTTCTTTTACCTGAATAAATTCATAAAACTAAATTCAACTAGGCAAAATGTTCTAAAGAAATATAATACCCGTTAATTCAATAGTTCATATTTAGCTCATAAATAAAAAACTGCATTCTAGAAATGATTGAAATGACAGAATGAGGGACACAATAAATGAGATAGAATTTTAGGTTTGTGAGTCGAGAGTCACGTGACTTTATGTATCAGCATAGTAAATGAGCGACACTAATGGATGCATTGCATAGTTGGGGATGGGTTGCGATATGGAGTTTTTTTTAAAAAAATTACTAACGTTCAAAGTTCAAAACTCTACTCAACTATTTATTTACCCCTAAAAAAATTCGGGTGCGGGGTGGGTATGGGTATGGGGCGGGTGATGCGGTGATGCCTATACCTATACCCCTACCTATATCCATACCCGTTTTCAGTGTACCCGACTCATGCCTATTTGTTTCGAATTTTTCATACACATACCCATTATAAATGGGGCGGATTCGGGGCGAATTTTTCGAATTCGGGTGTGACTTTCATCCCTAATCCAATAGTGCTGGTTTCTGCATTCACGATAGTTAAAACTCTAAATCTTATCTATGAGGCAAATAAAAGCCGAATTACTTGATCAATAAGGTTTAGTTGCTGGCAAGTGATACCAACACTAGAAACAATTTTCTCTTGCACGTCTTGAGTTTATATATATATATATATATATATATATATATATATATATATATATATATATATATATATATATATATATATGCACACACACATATTAAATACACACACACACACACATATATATATATATATTCTTATATATATATATATATATATATATATATATATATATATAAGAATAATCAAATCATTTGGTATAAATTCTACTTAGGTCAGTATTATTTCACCTTTGTTTTTAAATTAAAAAAAACATAGTTAAGAAAGGCCTGCTCTCTAACTCTCATTTTATTTTACTAGTTTATGTCCGTGCTCATGCACGGGATTTTAAATGTTAAAATTAATAAAGTTGAATATTAGCATAAAATATAGCGTTTAAATTCATTATGTTCAAATATATATTTTAATCCAATGTTCATACTAAAATGTTGAAATGTAGGTATATATTTTACATCCAACATAAAAGAATTTTCAATATTAAATACATTAATGAAACAATTCAACGATATGTACTAATTAACATCTCCCAAAGCGTACAAAAACTATCCAACTCACAACAAAATCAATGGCATCAGCCTATTTGTACATGATTTATGGGAATCAAAGTCGAATACATTCCAACAACAATTTTGTTTTTCTCCATGGGAACTCTTCATAGGCAATAATTTAATTGCAATCCTATTATTCGAACTAAGGGGTTCATATTAGTGAGCTCCGATCCATCCCTATTATTCACAACATCACCAAAAATAGACCCCTTATTAGTGATGGAAACACTAATATTCTTACTTTTCACAAATGAAATTGATCATCTCTTTTTCTTTTAAAGGAAGAAAATGAAATATATGTCTATGTATAAGAAATTGAAGAGTTTCATTCTGTTTTACAGTTTCAAGAAATTAGCATGAATATATAGTACTATAGTCTATAACATTTAATTTAGTGACACTGTGGAAGATAAATTATGAGTTAAAAGAATTGTCTTGTACACTCTTCCATGAATATGGATTACACTTTAGGCATAGGATCAACTTATAATCTTTTTGTTGCTAAAAATACTTAATAATTGTTGTTGTTCTATTCTGTGCGAGTTATATGTATAGATATATTATTATATTATGGCCACCAAAAACCCAAACAAAAAATGTTTTATAGAGAGTTAGACATGTAAAAAGAAAAAAAAAATATGAATAGCTATAAAACATTCTTTTAATAAAGTAGGACGGTAAGATTGATTACTTATCTTCCACATTGTATGGAAAAACTTATCTAATCTTATTAACCCCCAACAAAAAGTAGAATTAAAGGATCATACTAACTGATGCACTTGTGTTGAAAGGAGAT
Organism: Carnegiea gigantea; assembly: GCA_029747015.1. Taxonomy (NCBI): domain Eukaryota; kingdom Viridiplantae; phylum Streptophyta; class Magnoliopsida; order Caryophyllales; family Cactaceae; genus Carnegiea; species Carnegiea gigantea. The sequence continues at coordinate 445,509 of JAKOGI010000108.1, read as the reverse complement.
GGGTAATTGAAGATGGTGTTTACTGACACTTGAGGGGGGAAAAAAGAAAGAAAATCAAACAAAGAATGCATATATCAAAGGAAAAATCAAATCCAAAATATATACCAATATTTATCATAAATTAAATTGACCAGGTTACTTCTCGTCATCATTGTACTCACTAGTTGTGGTTAATGCCATTAGTAGTTTAGGATATGACATAGATATAAATGAAAGAAAAGCTGCATTTTATTGCTGTTTATTGAAGAGGGTGGAAGTTATTTGTCAGAAGACCTCGACTTGCGATGGGCAGGAAAATTGCGTTAACACTATCTAAAATTAGAAAAATATGAGATCCCCGAAAACACCATTTAGTTGCTTTGAGTCCGATTCGCAAAATAGAGAGGCCAACATGTCTCCAATTGATTGATAATGATCTAAGATGAATAAAAATAGTGATAAATATCTGATGGAAGTCACCAAAATAGGGAACAACATTAAAGAAATTGAGGGGGAGATATAGGTGAGTTCATGGCGATGATGGTGTTGACCCAATTAATGTATAAGGTTTTGATGATAACAATCCAAATGTACTAGTCAATATGTTGAGCTTGAGTTGTCTGTTGAGACACGATCCGAAAAATACTTGGAGCGGTTTGAATGAGCGTGTCGATACATGTGCAGGGAGTCCAGTTGATACAAGAGTCTTAGGTTTTATATGTGCTTTATTCTTTTAGATTCTTGTTAATATGCCAATTAGAAGGTTCTTGACTTAGCGTTTGCTTTGAATGGTTTTTAAGCACTTCAGAATACTGCCTCAGAATAGTTCTGAGAAGTCAGGTCTGCAGTGTTTTGACATCAAAGACAAAAGCGAGTTTCAGGGTTTTAAAATGATTTTTAACTGTCGAATTTCATGAAATAATTAGGAATAATTTTCCTGATGTAAGTTGAGTCTGAAAAGGTTTTTCTTTTTAAAGATAATGATGAAAGATTTTATCCTATTTTTAAGTAAAGAATACTTATCAAGTGGAGAGATTTTAGGGGCTTAAGAGATTTTACCCTATTTTTAAGGGAAGAATATCAAGTGGAAAGATTTCACGGGCTTGACTGTTAGAGTTGTTGAGTGGAAGTGGTCTTCTCTTTTTCCTATTCTTGCGCCATAAGCACTTAGTGGGATAATTGTTCTTCATTCTCACTCAACACATTCTTCTATTTAAGTTGCCTTTTTTTCTCAGTGTTTTCCAAGGTTTTTCAAGGTTTTCCAAGGGTTAAAAATTATTTTTGTGAGTCAGAATTTTCTATGAGAAAAAACTTTCAAAGAGAGTGCTAAATCAGGTCTTCAATATTGGCATAACAGGGATTGTATTGTACCTTACATTCAGCTTGTTTAAAAGCATTCAAGTAAGGTGTTGTTATCTCTTTTCCATCAGTGAAATAAGAGATTGTCCAAGTCTTGGGAGACGTTGGACGTGGTGTTTGTAACTAGGGTCTTGGGTAGATTAAGTTATGTGGTGTCTGTAACGAAAATCTCGGGGTAAACCAAGTTACGTGTGTGACTAAGTCATGTGTGGTGCTGCAGTTGTAATGTGTTCGACCATCTAGTGAAAGTATTGCTGAAATCCTACAGTGATAGGTCGTAGTTTTTATACATCAGTTGGGCCAGAGGTGGTTTTCCACGTAAAAACACTATGTCTCCTTTATTATTTCTACAATTCTTTTGTTTCTACTTCACTCCAAATACGCATTCCAAATAGTTTCAAACGAGCGTTCTGAAACGATCGAAAAAATTGGAAGACACAATTCATCCCCCTCTTGTGTCCTTGTGTGCTTAAATCTAACAAGTGGTATCAGAGTAGAGTTCTCATACCAAGATTAGCATTTTGAGAGATCTTGAAAAGGTGCGTGCACCATAAGGAATTTTGGAGGGTCAATCTGTGACTCGACCACTATACTTCAGTAGACAACATTACAACCGGTGGAAGAAACGTATAGAGAACCACATTCAGGCTGATGATTATGAGCTGTGGATGATCATTGAGAATGACCTTTATATTCTAGTGAAGGCCACGGAAGATGGCAAGACCATTCCTAAGAAGCCAAATGAGTTCGACTTAGAAGATTTCAAAAAGATGGAGAAAAACGCTAAGGCTAAGAAGCTGTTGTATTTTGGCCTTGGACCAGACGAGTACACCCGTATCTCAGAGTGTGAGTTTGCGAAGGAGATATGGAATGCCCTTCGCATGGCTCATAAAGGAACCAACCAAGTCAAACAGTCTAGGATCGAGCTGTTAATGAGAAAATACGAGCTTTTCGAAATGAGCGACAAAGAGACGGTGATGGATATGTACAGTCATTTTACCTACATCACCAATGAGTTACAATCGTTGGGGAAATCCTTTACCACCGAAGAACTAGTAAAGAAGATCCTACGGTTTCTGCCTCAATCATGGGAAATGGAAGTTACAGCCATCCAGGAAGCAAAGAAGATGAACGAGATCTCTTTGGATGAGCTCGTTGGAAACCTTCAAACATACAAATTGAGGAGAAGCTCTCAGGTGAAGAAAGAAACAAAGAAAGGCCGAGGCCTTGCTCTAAAGGCTGTGGAAAGTGATGATTCGGATCTGGATGATGAAAAAATGGCTATGATAACCCGGAAGTTCAAGAAATTCTTTAAGAAGGCTGGGGGGAACCTCAAGAAGGGGAGTACCAGCAAGCCAAGGAACAGTGATCGTGATCAGTTCTCGGGTTGCTTCAAATGTGGGAAACATGATCATATCGTGAAGAATTGCCCCATGCAGAAGGAAGAATAGGGGTCAGAACAGTTCCGAAACCGTGGCAAAAGGCCGCAACAAAGCAGCTCCGCAAAGCATTTCACTAAGGCTATGATGGCAGCCTGGGGTGAAAATTCGGAGGAAGAAGAGGGCTCTCAAGAACAAGAAGCTGCAGTGGCCCTTATGGCCAGAAAGTTTCTTGTGCTTCTTAAGAAAATTGAAAAGAGAGTAGGACACTCGTTGGTAAGTCTTAGGTCTGACCATGACAAAGAGTTTGAGAACTCAAGCTTCATTGATTATTGTGATAAATATGGTGTTGATCACAACTTTTCTGCTCCCAGAACACCCCAACGGAATGGGGGGGTAGAGCGTAAAAATCATACTCTAGAGGACATGATCAGGACTATGCTTGTTGCTAGTGGTCTTCCTAGAAAATTTTGGGCAGAGGCGTTGAATACATTGTCTTGTATTATTGATAGATGCATGATTAGACCCATACTCAACAAGACTCCCTATGAACTTTTTAAAGGACGAAAACCCAATATTAAGCACTTGAGGGTGTTTGGTTGCAAACGCTATGTGCACAATAATAGGAAGGAATCCTTGGGAAAGTTCGACCCCAGAAGTGATGAAGCCATATTCTTAGGGTACTCCTCACACAGTAAGGCATACAAAGTATTTAACAAAAGGACCTTGTGTGTTGAGGAGAGTATACATGTATTGTTTGATGAGACTAACTCCTTGACTGAGCATGATACACAGGATGAAGAGTTCGAACTTGATCTTGTGAGAAAAGACCTCTAGCTCACTCAAAGCTACATAGTAGATAATGGTAACGCTCCTGAAGAGGAACTAAGTCCTAGATCTAATAGTGTGGAAGGTGGGCAGGGAGCAAACCAGTCAGGGAGAAGCATTACCGAACCTCATTTGGAACAAAACCGGCCTACTCGACCCAATCCTTCCTAAACTGGTTTGGGAACAGGCTCCAGAACAGATCCAAAACCTATTTTACCAAGTATCCAGGGGAGATTAGAAAACGTGTCTGTGGATCCATTTACTCCATGACCCTGGAAGCACCAGAGTTCGCACCCCCTTAACCAGATTATGTCAGACGTTAACAAAAAGAGTGCAAACCAGATCCAAACTCAGAAACTTTTGTGCTTTCTATGCCTTTTTATCTAACATTGAGCCAAAGAATGTTCATGAAGCTCATGCAGATTCTGACTGGGTTACTGCTTTGCAAGAGGAGCTTCATAAGTTCGAAAGGAACAAGGTTTGACACCTTGAACCACGACCTAAGGACAGATCGATAATTGGTACCAAGTGGGTGTTCAAGAACAAATTGGATGGGTTTGGAGCAATCACTCGGAACAAGGCTAGGCTGGCGGTTCAGGGTTACAACCAAGAAGAAGGGATCAGTTATGAGGAAACATTTGTATCTATTGCAAGGATCGAGACTATCCACATTTTGGTGGCTTATGCAGCCCACATGAAAATCAAGCCGTATCAAATGGACATAAAAAGTGCATTCCTCAACGGATACCTTAAGGAAGAGGTGTATGTAAGCCAACCCCCCGGTTTTGAAAATCATGATCTGCCTGACCATGTGTTTAAACTTGACAAAGCTCTTTATAGTTTAAAATAAGCTCCTAGAGCTTGGTATGCACTCTTTTCAAAATTTTTAATCGATAATGGTTTTCAAAGGGGCAAGGTTGATAATACCTTGTTTCTCAAATCAAAGGGGGGACATTTGTTGATTGTTCAAGTATTTTTCTATGACATTATGTTTGGTGCAACCAACATTAATTTATGTGATGAATTTTCAGAATTGATGAAGAGTGAGTTTGAGATGGGCATGATGCGCGAGCTTAATTTTTTCTTAGGCTTGCAAATCAAGTAAACCTCAAACGGAACTATGATACATCAACAAAAATATATCAAGGAATTAATTAAGCGGTTTGGAATGGAATCGGCTAAACCCATAGACACACCCATCTCTCCTTCAACTAGGTTGGTTGTGGACGATGGGAGTCCTTCAGTTAAGGAGACATCCTATAAGGGTATGATAGGGTTGCTTCTATGCCTAACCGCCAGTAGACCTGACATTGTTTTCAGTGTTGGTTTGTGTGCTCGTTTATAGTCAAATCCTAAAGAAACTCATTTTAAAGCTGTAAAACAGATTTTGAGATATCTAAAACATACCCCTGACTTAGCTCTAGGGTATCCTCAAGGGTGTAATTTTGATCTCATTGGGCATGCAGATGCTGATTATGCTGGATTCTTGGTTGATAGAAAAAACATCTCAAGTATGGCTCATTTTCTTGGATCCTGTTTAGTCTCTTAGGCAACCAAGAAATAGCACTCTATTGCTATGTCCACAGCAGAAGTCGAGTATGTAACGGCTGCTTCTTGTTGTGCTCAACTGTTGTGGATATGACAAAAACTCAAGGACTTTTTTATTGACACGGGATGCATTTTCATATTCTGTGATAACACAAGGGCAACTAATATTGCCAAAAACCCATGTCAACATAAAAGGGCTAAGCATATTGACAAACGTCATCACTTTTTGGGAGATAATATTGAAAAGGGTTTAATTTCAATGAATTTTTGTGCCACGAATAAACAAATTGCTGACATCTTTACCAAGGTACTGAGTAGAGAGCAGCTTGAGAGGAATAGAATTGAATTGGGTATGATTAAAAGGACTTGAGCATGCTTGTTTAACCCCCAATGATTGATTAGTTAAGGATTTTTAGGCCAAATAATTGATCCAATGAATGCATTCAATTCCTATGCTATTATTGGCATATGTGTGGAATATAACATGCTGACACTCGTTGAGGTCTAATGATATTGCCCTTAGAATCCTTTGTCGCGGAACACTTAGCAGTAAGAACAGGCTCTAGGAACAGGCCTGACCACTGTTTGTAGCATGTGTTGACCAAGTGGCATTATTAAAGGTATGTTGGAAATCGAATTTTCCGTTTCATTGCACCTAACCTATAATTGGTAGCCTACCTAGTGTGCAATGATATTAGGCCTGGAAAAACCTCTCTCCTCATAAAGAAGGCCGAAAAGACTCCTTAAAATCTCCCTCTCTATTTTTTTTTGTCAAATCAATTCAAAATCCTTCTCTCTTATTCTCCCTTCTAAAAGCCCGTCCATCTTTTTCCCTCTCACAAGGAAACCGGTCTTTTTCTTCTTCCTTAAACCCACTAAAACCCTAGCTTCAAATCTCCTCAATTCCTCAAAATGGCAAGAACTTGCGGTAACAAAGCATCTTTCAAGCGCAAGACTTCTCACCCGAGGTCACTACGGGACCAATTATCGAGAAAAAGGGGAGCAAGTTGGATGAGTACTAAGGTAGCATCACCGGCGCCTCCATCGCCACAAGAGGTCTTAATGGGTATGGAAACCACTCCCTCACCTTCTTTTTCGATTACTCCTTCTATTTTTGGGTTCTTGAAGAGTTTAGACTTACAATCAGTGGGCTTGAATCCTGCTATGGTACATTCAGTAAACCCGATTACGGGATGGGAGATAGTGGTGTATGACCCCAGCTGTGGCCGAGTCGAGATCAGGGGGAAATAAGGCTGAGTCAGTTGGGCAGTCTAAGGATTTTGGTGTTGAGAATGTTGTTGAGATTCTTTCGTTTAATAATTTGCTGTTGAAGATGTTGAAGATAGTGATGAGGATGAACTAACTTTGTGGTTCAAAAGGACTGTCCCAACTACGCCTCAAACAACGACTAAATCGACCCTTAAATGCCAAAAAAAGACTAGCACTTCACCCAACGTACCTCTCACTGCATCCTTACCACGACCTCGAACTCGAAGTTTAGGTCCTCCCATTGTGCTGCCCTTGCCAGAAGACAGAGTTGAGAGCCATGTCAAGAAGAAAAAAACCAGCTCTTAAATTCACCAAAACACCCCCTAAAACACACACCAAACCAGCTCCATCCAAGAAACCTGCCGAAAAATAGGCAGGCCCAGAATAGGTGTTAGAACTGATTGAAGAATCTGATGAACCAAAGAAAAAGTTAGGAAAAACATGACACTTGCTGAGAAATATGAGCACTTCATCCATAAATTTGTGGTTTGGGGGAAGGTGGTTAAGGTGTCATATTTTTAGAAACAGGGGCTAGGAGTGATCTTAGAGAAGTTGGAAGCATAAGGTTGGTTAGATCTTTTCATGAACACTAAGAGAGGGAGTTCTGTTTCAGACTTAGCTGAGTTTTATACAAGCTGTATTGTCACCAATGGAGTGATGACAAGCATAGTTAATGGTCATGAGGTACGGTTTGATACTAGGGAGTTAGGTGAGTTGCTTGGAGTGTTCTCAGAAGGTTTTCATATATATGTGCGTGAGGACAAGAGTGTCCTAGGTGATGAACGGTTGTTGGAATTGACCCAGAAGCTAGCCCAAATACCCCATCTGACTGAGTTTCGGTCTGTGAGATAGGGAAAAATGATGCCTTTGCATCGACTTTTATTTTGGTTTGTGATTAAGAATGTAATTCCCCGAGGACAGGGACGCAGCCTTGCTGATCCCATGGATATGTGTTACATTGACATGATGGATCGGGGTGAGAAAATTAACTTGCCTGCCATCATGATTAGCCACATTGCAAGAATTGCGAACACATCCAAGGATCATGATATGGGGTATGGGTTTCTGCTGACTTTAGTGTTTGAAAAACTTGGGATTCCATTGCAGAAGAAAGTAGGCTTTCAGATCAGTGATGAGATTAGCAATAGTACCTTGATTGGATGTAGTTTCAAGGTAACAAAAGGTAGCAGTACAACTTCACAACAGGGGCCCCAAACACCCCTTGGCCCTGTTTCCAGTAAAGCCTCTACATCCAGTGCTCCTATAATTGACACACTGTTGCAGTACCAGATCATGTTGAAGGGAGAGATAGCTGAAATAAAGCAGATGCTTACAGAGGAAAATGCTCTCAATGCAAAACGTCTCGAGGATCTGCTGAGTGCCCATCTTGCCCTCACAGCTAAATTTCCTTCTCCACCTTCCTCTACCTGACTTTGTTCCTTCCCCTGTTTCTAACACTATTTTTACAACACTTGGTTATGTATGTGATTGGTAGTGGTTTGTGAATGTTCTTGGATGGTTTATGCATTTATGCTATATCTTTACTTGTTGCATGTGTTTTCTTGTTTATGCGTGACTTGGATGGCCAATATCATTATTGTACCGTACACTTGAGTGTATCGCTGTTGTTTCCCGCATTACCGCCCTAGTGGTGACTGCATTCACACTGGATTCTAACTTTCGGCCTGCTCACCCTTTTCGATGATGTCAAAAGGGGGAAGATGAGTATGACCTCGTTTCAATTGATTTACCTAGTTTTAAGTTGACCTCTTCACTCTTGCTTTCTCTCGTGTGTGGATTGAATAAACTATTTTGGCATTAATGTATTTTGCCCTGCCATTGATGTCGACTAACAGTCATTTAGTATGTCATCATCAAAAAGGGGAAAATTGTTGACCCCATTAATGTGTAAAGCTTTGATGATAACAATTCAAATGTACTAGTCAATATGCTGTATTTGAATTGTGTGTTGATACAGGATTCGGAAAATACTTGGAGCCGTTCGAATGAGTGTGGAGCATCAAAGTCGACACATGTGCAGGGAGTCCAGCTGATAATAAGAGTCTTAGGTTTTGTATGTGCTTTATTCTTTTAGATTTTTGTTAATATGCCAATTAGAAGGTCCTTGACTTAGCATTTGCTTTGAATGATTTTTAAGTACTTTGGAGTACTACCTCAGAATAGTTTTGAGAAGTCAGGTCTACAGTATTTTGACGTCAAAGATAAAAATGAGTTTCAAGGTTTTAAAATAATTTTTGACTGTCGAATTGTATGAAATAATTAGGAATAATTTTTCTGATGTAAGTTGAGTCCAAAAAGGTTTTTCTTTTTAAAGATAATGATGAAAGATTTTATCCTATTTTTAAGTGAAGAATATTTATCAAGTGGAGAGATTTTAGGGGCTTGAGAGATTTTATCCCATTTTTAAGGAAGAATATCAAGTGGAAAGATTTTACGGGCTTGATTGTTAGAGTTGTTGAGTGGAAGTGGTCTTCTCTTTTTCCTATTCTTGCGCCACAAGTACTTAGTGGGATAATTGTTCTTCTTTCTCACTCACACACATTCTTCTATTTAAGTTGTCTTTTTCCCCCCAGTGTTTTTCAAGGTTTTTCAAGGGTTTTCAAGGGTTAAAAATTGTTTTTGTGAGTCAGAATTGTCTGTGAGAAAAAACCTTCAAAGAGAGTGCTAAATCGAGTCTTCAATATTAGCATAATAGAGACTGTGTTGTACCTTACATTCAGCTTATTTAGAAGCATTCAAGTAAGGTGTTGTTATCTCTTTCTATCAGTGAAATAAAAGATTGTCCAGGTCTTGGGAGACGTTGGACGTAGTGTTTGTAACTAGGGTCTCGGGTAGACTAAGTTATGTAGTGTCTGTAACGAAGGTCTCGGGGTAGACCAAGTTACGTGTGTGACTAACTCACGTGTGGTGTTATAGTTGTAATGTGTTTGGCCCGTCTAGTGAAAGTATTGCTGAAATCCTATAGTGATAGGTCGTGGTTTTACACCTCAATTGGGCGAGAGGTGGTTTTTTACATAAAAATATTGTGTCTCCTTTATTATTTCTGCAATTCTTTTGTTTCTGCTTCACTCCAAACATGCATTCCAAACAGTTTCAAACGCGTGGTCTGATACAATTGAAAAAGTTGAAAGACATAATTCACCCCCTCTCTTGTGTCCTTGTGCAATTAAATCCAATAGATGGAAACCTCAATAGGCAGGTTAACTAATAGTCCAGAGAGATATGCGATTAATTGTGACATGTGCAAAGTAATCGACCATAGTTCATATATGTTGCTAGTGGTCATGGAAATAGGCATTAATAATGATGTAATCACCCACTATATCTGTCTTCAAGTAGATAACGTGGAGATATAATATCTAAAATTTAAATTTTGAAATCGAATAAAAGTTGTAACTACTTGGGACATTTTGGGGGGATTAAGGGAGAAGCTTGGATTAAGGAAGGGAAGGTTTACCAGCCATTCTCATCCTACTATTTATTATATAAAAATTTGTTTGATGATAAGCTTTGTAATTGGAGTAACCCAATTGATTTAATTTTAAATCTGCAATTCGCGTAATATAACATGTCTCATGAAAAGAATTTATTCATTTATTTTGTGATGACGATCACAATATGCAAAGAGCAGCTTTGAGTAAAATGAAGATAACCAGCAGGATTATTATAACCGAGGCCACCAAAGTAGAAATGGACCCCTAAAGGGGCGTCCTCCCTACGTTCACCGAGTTGAAGGTCATAGCAATCACGACGGGTCACGTATGGGATTAGCTTAGTTGGGTTAACAACATGGTTGTGGGAATCAACGTACTTAAGGTGGCTAATGTAAGTGGCCATCTTATAACCTGAACTGGGGAAGAACCCACTTCCCATTTGAGTTGAGGTGGGATGAGGAAACACATACTTGTCAATTATCTCTCCTCCCCAGCCAGCTGTATCAGCTCCAAGGGCTAGTCTTGGCAGAAGAGAGGCTGGCCAATACCCTATCTGTTTGTCATTGACTTCAAGCCACCAATTTCTACTTTTTCAATCCTGTTTGATAATCGGCTGTTAGCATAATTTTAATGAAACAATTCTAACCAAAGACTTTAGTAAAAAAGTGGGATCAAGATTGAGAACGAGTTAATTGGGGTTGTGTGATAGTAGTTTGTCATTTTTAATTCAGATTAGATCAGGTTGGTTGTGATCTTATGATTAGGAGTTTAGGATATCCACAAAATCTTACAAATTACCAATTGGAAATAAAATTGAGTTAACAATAAGTTGACCTTATATTAAGCTAGCTTATTAGCTATCATTTGAGTACCTATACCCAATATCCTTGCTTATCATAACTAGGTTAGTTAGATTAAGTTGGAACATTTGGAGTATGCATGAACACTTAATCAAACTAACTTTTAACTGGTGGATTATGCGCATGGTAAATTTCAAGTTCAGGTTGATGTTAGGCTATGTTATTCAAGTTAAACTCAAATTGAAATTATTAAATTAAAATTTATTATCTATACTTCATTTGAAGTTTGCACTCATGAGCAAAAAACAGAACTTTTATCTAGCCCAAGCCTGTTCGGAGGCCTTGTAGAACTTCAAAAAAGGAATTTTACAAGCAGTAGGAAACCTTTCTCAGGTTGGGAGGCCTCCTTGGTATCATTTGAGCTATGCTCATTTGATGGTTTATTTCTAAGGCCTTCAGAAGCTGCTAATGGATTTATCTAGCCTGAAAGTGTTAAAATTTCACAAATACATGTTATAGACATACCTGGTAAATCCTTACATCAATGCCATACTGAATTCCATCAAATACAGAAACATGAGGCAACCATTGGTCAATAACATGTTGAATCGTTATGACAAAGCCTGGACAGTCAACGTCAGAGCATGAATGTCGTTGACATCCCGCATTCTGTCAATGCATATATAAAAAATTGATAATCACTAATAGTAACTAGCCTAATAAAAAGTGCTTATGAAAAGTACTTATTGATACTTATTGCTAAAATTTGCCGAAATATGTTGAATGGTTAAAGAAACTATGAAATGTATTTTTTATAAGTACTTAACAGTGCTGAATTGTGGTGAAAATTGTTGAATCCTAATGATCAGTACTTATTATAAGTTAAAAAGAGCATGCCTAGAGGAACTTACGGTCCAGAGTGTAAATAAAACTGGATACGCCAACCTGTACCTCCAAGGGTATACCTACAATGCAAAATATTAATGTTACCAATCTAATATCAAAATGAATTCACACTCAAAAAAAAAAAAAATCTCTTATTATCATGGAGGCTAGAACTTTCAAGATAGGGTTTCAATCAAACACTGATACAAACTAGCATAGTTTTGCCCTATCCTTTACATTTGAATGGGTTGTTTATTCAATTTCAAGATAGATTATTTGAGTCACATTGATTGGGTTAATAAGATAAATTTGGTTTCAGTTTTAGTCAGATAATTTTTGCTTAGCAACAAGTAATAATCGATTGATATTTGGTCGATTACTCTTATTTGCCAAAGAAAAATTTATGAAAAATATTGTCAAGCCAAAAATCATGCATTATTTTATTAAATAATCCGATTGTATTATATATTATTTCGTCTAATTCACTCCATTTATATATTTTTTAGGATTAACATTAATTAAATAAAAAGGAGAAGAGAGGACGTTAAAGTTTGAGTTTTACACCCTTGGCCATCAAGAAGGTCCAAAAATAATAATTTATGGAAAATATTATTTTTATAATTATTTAATTGGGCTAGGGATTCAAGAGTTGAAGACGAGCCAGAAGTCTTGAGAGAGAAGGAGTCTAAGGAAGAAAGGAAGTAGAAAACCCTATTCACTAACCCTAATCATCCTCACTATAAATCATAATCATTCATCATGCCTAAACAGAGCCCCACGACTCTTCATCCTGAAGCCACGGCAGGCCCCCCTCACAATCATCACCATCATCATCCCTCACGCCTCCCTCTCTTCCATCACACCCCTTCAACCTCATCATATATATCATCATCCTCCTCTTCAATCTCACCCCTAATTTCCATCTTAATATGGCCTTTTTATCAAGTTTTTATTTTGTTTTCTTTGTTATTTTTATTTCGTTCATTTAGTTAAACTTTTTATATTATTAGACGTGAAATTTTTGCTAAACTTTTGTGATTAAATTTTTAATATGAGTGAGTAATTTTTTTGTGCTTAGTATAATCTATTTGAAACCATGCTAAATTAATTATTTTGAAACAAGTTTCATGCTTTATTGTCTAGTTGATTTATATTCATGATTCTATAGCGATTAGTATTTATTGTGCATGATATTCGTATTATATTAATTAGAATACATGCTAGTTAGTTTAGTACGAATTCATATGATAGTTTAAAAGGCTTTAATACGCAAAAGTTATCGTCTTTTAAGCATTAGTATCACCCCAATTAATTATGGATGGCTCAAACCCGTCTCTTTTAATTAGGTAATCGTTATAGATCTTTGTTAAATCGATTTGCTGGTAAATTGGTTACAAAGTATTAGATGATATTTTTCTAGTACGTAATGCTCTAGTTTGATTAAATTCTTGCGCTGGTGCAAGAGTTATCAAATTAGTAGGGTTTATATTAGGGTTGGACCTAATTAAACTATAATCTAAGGAAAAATAGGGAAGATCTACTGGTGGGTGCCTTCTACAGTCTAACTCATGAATAAAATCGACTTGTGTGCTAATGAAAAATATTAATTTGCATGGAAGATTGAGATTATACTAAGTATCCTTCATAAATTTGACAAATTTTGATCATTATCTATTGCTTAGAGTTAATTTGATTAGTTTGTTATATTTTTATTAGCTTCAATATAATTTCAATCAAAGTCCCCCCCTAAGGTATAGTCTTTTAGAAGTGTCTAGGTAATTTTAGATAGTTTAGATTTTGCTTTTTAGAGTAGTTATAATTTTAGATTGATTTATATTCAGTTTTAGTATTTAATTACCGGTTTGTTAGAAATTAGACTAAAAATAGTTATTTTTGTTCTTTTTCGATTTTTATTAGTTCTAGAGTTTATATAGTGTCCTTGTGTGCCCATATTTAATTCCGTAATTTTTGGAAGTTATTTGGTAATTTTTCAGAATTATTTTATGAATTGGATATGTACATGTTTTTAGGTTATTAATTCTAAAGATTTTGATTTTAATTGTTAATTCATGCTCATTATGTATTGTTAAGTCCAGAAAATTGTGTCCTAGAATTAGGGTAATTTTCTTGATTATTTTCGTATTTATATTTATGCAGATTATTTTATTTCTAATTTCAGATTTAATATTCTGCATTGATATTCTGTGGTAGTTTTCTGATTTGATTTTTCTGAAATTATTTGGATATAATTGAGGAATTATAAGCTTATATACCTAAAGAATAATATTTTAGGTTATTTTTTGACATTTTTAATATTTATTTTCTGTTTATTATTTGCTGTTTTGATTTTTAATTGGAGATTTAGTTATAATTCTGTTTTTATTTTTCTAAGTTATTTCGGATAGCTATTTGCTATTTTATTTCCAGAATTAAATCTAGAATAGTTAGGAGTAATATTGGGTATTCTTCCAGATCTTTATTAATTAAATTTGATTTAATTTAAAATTACAAAGAGTGGAAACAATAAATTAGAGTAGTAAAATCATTTAGAATTAAACTAACCTTTTGATATAATCTTTCCTCATGGATTCGATTCCTACTCTCCTATGCTATATCCTTATTTATATCTAGAGTAGTAGTTAAATTTGTAACTTCACGACAAGCTTTACAAATGTTCAGGTCGAATTTGATTCCGTTTCACTCGATTAACTTTGTAATATTTTTGTAAATACATAGAGCAGGATCTGATAGAAAAATTGGGTTGAATGTGGTACAGGATAAACAAAGTAAATCGTGAAAAGGAACACTTTTCTTAAGACTTATTTGTTGTACCACAAATAATCTTACAGATAATCTACTTGTTAAAAACAAGTGTGTGTTTCAAGGTTCTCTCAAAGGTTAATCTGAATGTAATTTTCATTTAGTGAAATATAATTTCAATTAATCTGAATGTAAATAGTAGACAAGTCTTTGAACTATTCACCCTCTTTGATTAATTGGATATATTTCACACTCAAATCTCATTACACACTTAAAGTTTGACACTATTATCTGGCCATGTGTCCATATCCATTATGAGTGCATCAAGCCAAGCCCTGTTGCTCTTTGAAGCGGCCACACTTCACACTCACTTAGGTAGACCTTAGAAATATGCTCCTACGATACAAGCCATTCAATCAAGATCTATTAAGAGTATAAAACTCAACCTCTTATAACATTATCGTATTCAAGCACTCTTACCATGGGATAAAATATATTAGTGCATCTAATCACTATGCGAAGTTGTCACTCATTGAACTTAGAACGTGATGTCATATCACGAATTAAGTTGAGGCTTCCTTAGTAGTAATTGTAGATATGGGCTTAAGTCCCATCCCCCTTGACGTTCTCAGCACCAAGTCTCTCGCTAGATCCTTAGTTAAAGGATCTGCAAGATTCTCATTTGTTTGCACATGATTAACTATGATCACTCCATCTTTGATCAACTGATGGACATAGGCATGTCTAAGTCCAATGTGCCTTGATTTTCCATTGTAGACATGACTATAAACCTTTGATAGTGTGGTCTTGCTATCACAAAGTATGGAGAGTGGCGATATTGGTTTTGGCCATAAAGGCACTTCCAATAGCAAATTCCGCAGCCACTCTACCTCTTTGCTGGCTGCAGTCAAAGCTACAAACTCAGCAGCCATGGTGGAGTCGGTTATGCAGGCTTCTTTCTTGGATGCCCAAGATACTGCCCCTCCACCAAGCAAGTATATATAACCTGATGTAGAGGCATAGTCCTCTTTATCAATTATTCAACTTGCATCTGAGTATCTTTCTAAGACCGAAGGATGACCAGAATAACACAGAACATAATCTTGAGTTTTCTTTAAGACGTATTGCATGCCAATGAAACTTACTAGGGTTACTAGTATATCGACTTAACTTTCCAACGGCAAATGCAATATCTGGCCTTGTGCTTATCATGATATACATCAAGCACCCTATGACCTTTGCATACTCAAGTTGTGTGATAGGTCTCCCATTGTTTCGAGTCAACTTATAGGTTGGATCGAAAGGAGTGGCCACTAGGGAGCAATCTTTGTAATTGAACCTCCCAAGCACTTTCTCAATATAATTAGATTGGGACAAGTGGATTCCATCATTATTTCTAATGATCTTAATACTGAGTATAACTTCGACCTCTCCCATGTCTTTCATGGAGAACTTGAAGATAGAAAACACTTGGTTTTCTCTATTTCCTCTAAGCTAGTACCAAAAATTAGCATGTCATCAATATATAAGCATATAATCACACCTTTTCCATGTTCAAACTTAGAATATACACATTTGTCAGATTCATTGATACTAAACCCATAAGATAGCACTACTTCATCAAACTTTTGATGCCATTGTTTAGGTGCTTATTTTGGGCCATAAAATGATCTTATGAGTTTGATACTTTGTTTTCTTGGCTTGGAACAACAAAACCTTCTGGTTGTTTCATGTACACCTCTTCCTCTAATTCACCATTTAAGAATGCTGTTTTCACATCCATTTGGTGAATTACTAGCCTTTGAATTGCAGCAAGAGCAATGAGAACTCTTATGGTTGCAATCCTAGCCATCGGTGCATATGTGTCAAAGTAGTCAATACCATATTTTTGGCTAAAATCCCTTATGACTAACCGAGCTTTGAACCTTTCTATAGTACCATCTACTTTTCTTTTTCTTTTAAAGATCCACTTTGATGTGATAGGCTTACATCCCGGGGCTAAATCAACTAAGACCCATGTGTTATTTTTTATGATTGAGTCTATTTCATCTTAGACTGCTTCTTTCCAAAAGGAAGCAACTTGAGATTCCATAGCCTCTTTAAATGAGTTAGGATCCGAATCAATGCTATAAACATAGGGTATTTTATTTTCAATGGAATCCCTTGTTCCCTCTATCAAATAGACAAAGAAATCTGAACCAAAGGATTTCTCCTTTTTAATCTGTTTACTTCTCCTTACTTCCACTATGTCTCCTTGTTCTTGGTCATTACTTGGAGTCATAGTGGTTGGAATAAAATCATTTGGTTTAGGAATTGAATAGAATCTAGTTTCATCAAAAATGGCATCAATTGATTCTATCACGGTGTTTACTATAATAGAAGCATTTGGTTCTATAACCAAAAACCTCTAGGCTTTACTATGTTCAGCATAGCCTATAAAGATGCACTCAACTCCTCTTTCCCCCAATTTTCTTTTCTTAGGTTCTGAGACTCTCACAATAGCCCTACACCCCCCAAACTCTGAAATAACTCAGGTTTGGCTTTTTCTTATTCCATAATTCATAAGGAGTAATTGAATTCCTTTTGTTAGGAACCCTATTTAGGATGTAGCATGCTATGAGTATCGCTTCACCCCAAAAGCCTTCACTTAAATCGAATTTAGAAAGCATAGTATTGATCATTTCAGTTAGTGTTCTATTTTTTCTTTCTGCCACACCATTTTGTTGTGGTGTATAAGGTGCTATGGCTTCATAGATTATACCAGTTGATTGGAAATAACTTGGATCATAGTATTCACCATCCCTATCTGATCTTAGTCTTTTAATGAAGGTTTCACAATGCAACTCAGATTCATTCTTAAATATCCTAAACATGTCTAGTGCTTCACTTTTAGCATGTAAAAGGTATACTTGGCAATATCTTGTAAGATCATCAATGAAAGTGATATAGTATTTCTTTCCCCTAAAAGAGGAAGTGCTATGAAAATCACCTAAATCACTATGAATTAATTCAAGTAATTTAGTGATTCTTTAAATAGTTGGAAAAGAACTTCTAGTGATCTTTGTTAACATGCATGTCTTACATTTCTCTATGTTTCCATCAAAATTAGGAATTAACTCAAGTCTTGACATCTCTTTTAATCTTTTATAATTAACATGTCCAAGACGATTATGTCATAGAGAAGATAAAGAATACACAAGCATGTAAGCAGAATCATTCATCTTATTACCACTAGAAGGAGTAATTATATTTAACTTAAACATGTCACCATTAGCATAACCCTTCCCCACAAAGACACTCCCTTTAGATAGGATAAACTTATTGGCCTCATACGCTTGTTTGAAGTCAAACTTATTAAGAAGAAAACCAGAAACAAGATTCTTTCTAACTTCTGGCACAAAATATACATCATTTAAAGTAAGAATTTTTTCGGAAGTGAAGACTAACTCTAATTAGCCTATTCCTTTAACATCAACAGTAGAAGTATTGCCCATGTAGAGTACTTTTCCATTTTCAACCGACACAAGAGTCTTGAAGAAAGAACGATCCTTACACACATGCTTGGAAGCACCCGAATCAACCCACCAATGATTGTCACTTTGAACAATGTTGATTTGATCATTGATCATGGCTACAAAGTTGTCCTTTGCCTTTGCCTTTTGGTTATTCAAGCCATGTTTGCACTTCCAAATGGTACAATCTCTTTTCTTGTCGCCCGGTTTGTTGCATTCCCAACAAACCACTTTAGCCTTCTTGCTGCTCTTGTTTTTGTTGTCCTTATTAGGCCTCTTCTTGTTTCCCTTTGGCACTTGACTCGACTTACCATCTTCGACAATATGAATCTTGGAGACATGCTCTTTTGACTCATTCTGCACACGTAACTCTTCTTCTGTTCGAAGATGGTTAGCCAATTCCTCAAGTAACATTTCTTCTTTCTTATGTTTTAAAGTTCTTTTAGTGTCTTTCCAAGATGGGGTAAGTTTGTCCACTATAGAGGAAACTATAATAGTCTTATCCATGTGCATTTTACGTTGCTTGAAGTGACTTAGGATTCGTTGAATTTCATGCAATCGATCGAGAATAGAATGTCCTTCGACCATCTTATGGCTATTAAATTGACTTACAAGGAAATTCTTGCTAGAGGCATCTTCTGTCATGTATTTGTTCTCTAGCGCCTCCCATAATTTCTTTATCGATTCCATGCCTTGATAGACATCGAATAAGGCGTTCAACATGCTATTCAAGATATGGCCTCGACAAATGTAGTCATCGTTCTCGAACTTGGATCTTCAGCGGGCTTGCTGCAAAGTCTTATTTTCTGTCTCTATTGGGTATGAAGTGTTGAGCACATACACGACCTTCAAAGTTGTAAGAAGGAAATGCATCTTCTTTTGCCAGTGCCAGAAGCCCACACCCTCGAATTTGTCCAACTTCTGAAAGTTCGATATCATTTCACGAATTGACGCCATCTCAAATAAGTCTTAAGATTGATAGAAAAATTGGGTTCAATATGGTACAGGATAAACCAAGTAAATCGTGAAAAGGAACACTTTCCTTAAGACCTATTTGTTGTACCACAAATAATCTTAGGGATAATCTACTTGGTAAAAACAAGTGTGTGTTTCAAGGTTCTCTCAAAGGCTAATCGATGAGGGTGCTGCAGTCACTCACATTGATTTTGTGCCCGTGATTGTGATTTCACTCCTCCTTATATAGAGGAGTGATCATGCCTGAAGAGGTACCAAAAATGGGTAGGGCGGTTAAATCTTGAAGAGGTACCATACTTATCCACCGTTTCGCCGAAAGGATTGGATAAGGTGGGTAAATCTGAAAGGGCACCATGCTTATCCACCTTTTCACCAAAAGGATTGGATAAGGTGGGTAAACCTGAAAGGGCATCATGCTTATCCACCTTTTCAGATAAGCACTATAAAAACCTGCTATTTTTATTTTATTCTTGGAAAATTCCAACAGGATCATATTTTTTTTCAACCAAAAGGTCAAACAAAGTGCTTTGAAGTATCCTATTAAAAATAATAATTTTAGCTTTCTTTTAAATAAAATATAAAAAATAACACTAGCACAATTAAAAGTTGATAGGAAAAAATATTATTGTACAAATGATTCAGGGGAAAGCCCGTGCCTTACACGGACATTGCGATGAAGGTGTAGGCTTACCATCCATCCAACCTCAATGGTGTTTCTTTGTTGAACGCGATCAGCATAAAGCCAAATTTGTGATAAGCTAAAGTCATTGGCAACAACCCTTGGATTCCACACATTAAGAACTGCATGAATGCCATAGATGTCTTGCACTCCATGTTCCAGTTTATACACAGCATACAGAAAAAGATGTCTCCAATATAAGAATGCAATGGGTGACATAAAGCAACAAAATTTGAAGCAATTATGAAAGAATTTAATTTGCCTTTGATGTGATCCAGTTAGTGGTAAATGTATAAATTAGGGGAGATTGCTATTGGAAAAGTTGAGTTGTTGAGCGACCTCTTTGTTTCTGTGTAATTTAAGATAAGTAACAAAAATTTTAAAAAAATAATTATTTTCTTTTTTAGTGCAAATGAGGCAGAAAGGTTGTTGTAGGTGGAATTAGAACCGAGGTCTCTGATAACAACTTATAAAGACTTTACCAGTTAAATTCCCGCAAATCTTTATATAATAAATAGTAGAATGTGAATGGTTAATGAATCTTCCCTCCCTTTATCCAAACTTCTCCTTTAATCCCGCTAAAATGCCCCAAGTAGTTTTCAAATTTTAAATTTCACATATTATCTCCACATTATCTACTTGAAGACAGATATAATGGGTGGTTACATCATTATCACTACCTATTTCCATGACCACTAGCAACATATATAAACTATGGCTGATTACTTCTCACATCTCACAATTAACCGCATATCTCTCTGGACTATCAGTTAACCTGCCCATTGAGGTTTCCAATCATCGCCATGAACTCATCTATATCTCCCCCTCAGTTTCTTTACTGTTGTTCCCTATTTTGGGAACTTCCATCGGATATATATTACTATTTTTATTCATCTTAGATCATTATCAACCAATTGGAGACATGTTGGCCTCTCTATTTTGCGAATTGGATCCAAAGCAACTAAATGGTGTTTTTGGAGATATCATATTTTTCTAATTTTAGATAGTGTTAATGCGATTTTCCTGCACATCGCAAGTTGAGGTCTTCTGACAAAGTACAACTTCCATCCTTTTCAATAAATAGCAATAAAGCGCAGCTTTTCTTTCATTTATATCTTTATATAATAAATAGTAGAATGAGAATGGTTAATAAACCTTCCCTCCCTATATCTAAGCTTCTACTTTAATCCCGCCAAAATGCCCCAAGTAGTTTTCAAATTTTAAATTTCAGATATTATCGCCATATTATCTACTTGAAGACAGACATAGTGGGTGGTTGCATCATTATCACTGCCTATTTCCATGACCACTAGCAACATATATGAACTATGGCGATTACTTCTCACATCTCACAATTAATTGCATATCTCCCTCTCAGTTTCCTTAATGTTGTTCCCTATTTTGGGGACTTCCATCGGATATATATCACTAGGTTTATTCATCTTAGGTCATTATCAACCAATTGGAGACATGTTGGCCTCTCTATTTTACGAATCGGACCCAAAGCAACTAAATGGTATCTTCGGGATCTCATATTTCTCTAATTTTAGATAGTGTTAAGGCAATTTTTCTGCACATTGCAAGTTGAGGTCTTCTGATAAAGTACAACATCCACCCTTTTCAATAAATAGCAATAAAATGCAGCTTTTCTTTCATTTATATCTATGTCATATCCTAAACCTAATGGCATTAAGCACAACTAGTGAGTACAATGATGAGAAGAACTAATCTGGTCAATTTAATTTATGACAAATTTTGGTATATATTTTGGATTTGATTTTTCCTTTGATATATAAATTTGTTTGTTTGATTTTCTTTTTTTCCCCTCCAGTGTCAGTAAGCACCATCTTCAGTTACCCATCTCCTTTCAATGCAAGTGCATCAGTTGGTAAGATCTTTTAATTCTACTTTTTGTTGGGGGTTAATAAGATTAGATAAGTTTTTCCATACAATGTGGAAGATAATTAATCAATCTTACCAGCCTATTGTTTTAAAGCTATTCACATTTTTTTTTTCTTTTTGCGTGTCTAACTCTCTATAAAACTTTTTTGGTTTGGGCTTTTGGTGGCCATAATATAATAATATATCTATGCATATAACTCGCACAAATAGAACAACAACAATTATTAACTCTTTTAAGTAGCAAAAAGATTATAAGTTGATCCTATGCCTAAAGTGTTATCCGTATTCATGGAAGAGCCTACAAAACAATTCTTTTAACTCATAATTTAACTTTCATAATTCCAGGTAGTAATGCATAATCTATAATGGCATTGTATGCATGTTTCCTTAGCTCCCTTAACAGATCATGTTTTCCATTTTTTGGCCCCTGTAGGGGTGTGTTTAAGTATAGAATTATGGAAAACCCACTTGCATGATCACTCTAACAATGCCATGTCTCATACTTTCCTTGATTTTGATAAAATGGTAACTCACCATGGGTTTGCGTTTTTCCTAAGTTAGTGTCACTAAATGTTATCGACTATAGTACTATATACTCATACTAATTTCTTGAAACTATAAAACAGAATGAAACTCTTCAATTTTTGATACATATACATATATTTCATTTTCTTCCATCAAAAAACAAAAAGGAGAGACGATCTATTTCATTTGTGCAAAGTAGTAACATTAGTGTTCCCATCACTGATAAGGGGTCTATCTTTGGTGATGTTGTGAATGATAGGAATGGATCGGAGCTCACTGATATGAAGTCATTAGTTCGAATAATAGGACTGAAATTAAATTAGTGCCCATGAAGAGTTTTCATGGAGAAAAACAAAATTGTTGTTGGAATATATTGGACTTTGATTCCCATAAAATCATGTACAAATAGGCTGATACTATTAATTTTGTCGTGAGTTGGATGGTTTTTGTGTACTTTGGGACATGGTAATATGTATATATCTTTGAATTGTTTTATCAATGTATTTAATAATTGAAAATCCTTGTATGTTGGATGTAAAATATATATCTACCTTTCAACATTTTAGTATGAACATTGGATTACTTTAGTATAAATTTTTAAGCTAATAGAATTAAAATATATATTTGAACATAATGAATTTGAACGTTATGTTTTATGCTAATATTCAATTTTATTAATTTTTACCATTTAAAGTCCCGTGACGAGCACGACATAAACTAGTCATAAAAATGATCCAGCATAAATAAAACTAATCTGATTATGATAAGGATCTAGTACTGATTATTTCCTCCAAGAAAATTTGTACTTTGAAGATGACCAAAATAATCACAGGATTATATACACACACACACACACACACACACACACACACACACACACACACACACACACACACACATACTTCCTCTATTTGCAAGTATAGTGCGGATAATTTCCTCCAAGAAAATTAGTGTAAGAATATGTACTCACTACATCACCCCTTTTTTGGTGAAATGCCTCCCCAATTTTCAACAGTACACTCAATACCTAGTGTTACGGAAAACATATATGCTATGTTTAGTGATGCAAACAGATCGAGTTCGGATTTATCCATATAGGTCCAGTTCATAGGTTATCTTAAGTATAGGATTAAGTTGGGTTTGGGTTAACCCATTCCTAGGGATGTCAACAGATCGAATTCGGATAGGATATTAAAACATTCGAATCCGCACACTACTAAAAAGAGTAAAATAATGACGGAAATAGGCGGCAGAAAGCCAAAAAAATAGAATATAGAATCTGGAATGATATGGCGACGAAACTTTTGTCAGCCACTTAAAAACATTTGGGTGGTGATGGAAAATCCGTTGCTCAGTCTATTTAAAGAAACCAGATTTGGTTTCTTCTGAGCTCATTTAGCGACCCACACCAGAGAGGGGAGAGAGAGAGCGAGCGCGAGAGCAGACGTTAGCCCCCCGTCGCCAGCCCTTACCGTCGCTACCCCTGCCGCAGCCGGTCAGCCCACAGCCGCCTGCCGCCTTCTTTTCTAATTTCTAGCCTCACTCACTTGGGTAAATTTTCTAACTCTAGATTTTTTAACTACCACAAATTATGATTTTGGTAGTTGAAAATGTGTTGTTAGTGTATGTTTATGTTGAATTGTTAGATGTGTATTAAGTAATTACTTCAATTTGGTTGAAATTATGTATTATTGTAATTGAGGGTTTAGGATTGAATGAGATAAGTAGTTTTGTTTGTGAGAGAAGATTTGGTAGAAATAAAAATTTATGTGAGGTAATTATGCGAAACTTTGTTGGAGTTGCAGTGGGTGATTTGAAAGAGTAGAAATATGTGTGAAGGAATTGTATAAAATTTATGGGAGTTATAGTGAGTGATTTGCAAGGGTTTACGATAAATTGAAATTAATACTAATTCAATGTATTTATATATATTTTTTAGTAAACAAATATGTGTAATACATAAGTGAGAAATGGTGTGAAAAATATTACTGTGTAAATTGAAATTAATACTAATTCAAGGATTTTATGAATATTGTTGCTTAACCAGAATATGAGTGGGCCACCACATCGTTCATGGATGTATAATAGATATTACCTGATCGTAATGGTTATATAGAAGAATTTCTAAATGGGATAAATCAATTAGATGCATTTGCATGTAGGCAAGCAGACTTCCAAAGTGGAGGAAAATATAGATGTCCATGTTCGAGATGTAAAAATAGAATGTACTTAACACCCGATGAGGTGAAAATACACCTAATGTATAAGGGTTTCGTGAAAGGATATTGGTATTGGATAAGTCATGGAGAAATAGAACCTCAACAATATGATTTTGGATATTCTACGGGAGAAATGGGCGAAGCTAGTGGTTCAAGTCATACAAATTATGCCCATAATAAATGCTATGTAGATCATATGGAGTACATGATTGGTAATGCCATATTGGCAAATCAAAATGTAAGCATTCAGGAGGGAAGCAGTTCTCAAGAACCATTCTATAATATAGTTCAAGCTGCTCAATAGCCCTTATATGATGGTTGTTCAACCCACAGTGAGTTCTCTGCTGATGTTCGGCTATTGAGTATCAAGTCTGATTATAATATGCTACACAACAGTTTCAATGAAATTGTTCAGTTAATGAAAGAGATATATCCTCCTAACAACCGTGTTCCAAACAACTATGACCAGACGAAGAAGCTTATTAAAGATCTCAGCAACGATGTGACACACATTGATTGTTGCCGTAAAGGGTGTATGCTCTTTTTTAAGGAGGACTCAAATTGAGTCCTCAATGCATGCAACTTTTGCGAGTATTTGAGATGCAAGAGGCAAAGGTCACAGCAAAGAAATTAAAGACCATTGCTACATGCAAGGACGCATTACTTGCCATTGAAACCTTGACTGCAAAGGTTGTATGCATCAAGAAGTGCGGCAGAGCACATGAGATGGCATTATGAACCTCGGGGGAAGGACGGTGTTTTATGTCATCCATCAGATGGCACAGCGTGGAAACATTTCGATAACAAGCATCTCGATTTTGCTGCAGAGCTTCGAAATGTTAGACTTGGTTTATATGCTAATGGATTTAATCCTTACACATTGTTCTCAAGATCTTATTCCATTTAGCCGGTGGTGGTTCTACCTTATAATATTCCCCTTGAAATGTGTATGCCCACACTATTTATGTTTCTCACTTCTGTAATCCCCGACCCTAAAAATCCCAAGAACAAAATAGATGTATATTTGAAGAATCAGATCGCCCTAGAGGGGGGTGAATAGGGTGATTGTATAAAACTTTAAATCAATTTGGAAAGCAAAAATTAAGTGCGGAAATTAAATAAACAAGATACACAACGATATTTTAATGAGGTTGAGCCTCAATTAGGCTTAAGTCCCTGCCTAGAGTTGTCCAACTCTAGGATTCAATTCTACTTTTTTTTATTAAGATGAACTCTCACAATCTCTCAGAGCTACCTCACTCTAGAGATTCCAAATATTTAAATCAACCACTGATTTAAGAAAGAGAGGAGTTGTGACCTCACACTAACTCCTAAGTTCACTCCTTAATAAAGATTTCCTCAAAACACTCACAACTTTTGATCACAACACAATATTTTGAGTAATATCACTAGTAAGTTATGCAATTGGTAAGCTCAGTTTTCTTCTTTTCACTTGAATCGTTTTTCCCCCATTGTAGACTTGCTCCAAGCTGTCATATTTATAGCCTTCTTGGTCTTGGCTTGGCTTGATCTAAATGGAAGTAATCTTGATTTGATTTCCCTCTTCAATAAGACTCACAAGATCTTGTTATGTACATAAAATCAATAGGAAATAATCCTCAGATCATATTTTCCAATATTTCTATCCTTAAATAAAAGATATCATTTTGGCAATACTGTACAATTATCCCAAACATAGAAACAATCTTAATCAATGAATCATGGTTGATTTATGTTACCAATTTATGCACATGATCTTTTAAATAAGTAATGACATCAAGATGATTTCACAAGTAAACCATAATTTAAATTTCAGATTCTAATATCCAAATAACGTCTTGGAAATTCAAAATGTGAGACTAATTTGGATAGTGATTTCCTAGTCAAATATAATTTCCATATTGTGACTTACTAAAATGTTTTTTGCAATCAATTAGAATCTTATCTTGATTATGTATTTAAATAGATCAAATACCAAATCATAATGATATGATATTATTTAGGCAAGATATTTGATGCATGTGCTGGAACAATCTTCTCTTAATCAACGCTATTATTCTTTCATCAAAACCATTCAATTTGTGACTTAATGGAGTCAACATTAACAAAAGCATATTGGACCGACCATAGATATTATATAAGAAGTAGAATAATTATAAAATCAACTCACTTCATAATTTCATATATAACACTAATTATATTATTTGTTATCATCAAAATCAATATGCGACTCTTGGAGTCAACAATCTTTCCCTTTTTGATGATGACAACCAATCAAAGTGAAGCAATATTAAGATGCATACTTTGATGCTTGCATACATCTACCATGAGCTCGTTCTTCTCCCTCTTTGTCATTATTAAAAAGGGATGTGGAATATATACTAACCAATTAATAACATTGCTCCCCCTTAATATGACACTTGTGAAGACGAAAGGGTTAACCTTACAAGCTTAAATAACATATCATCAAGATCAATCAATTCATTTGGATATCTTAAAAATGACATGCTATGAGATTTAGAATAAATTACCTTTCCTCCAAAGGCAATTAAACATGGGGCATAGATCAAATAATCAATAAAATCTCTCCCTTTCAAAAATCATTAATTCAAGGTAATTCATATGGCATGAAATATACCAATTGAGCATATAACAGTACCCACACCAATTCATATTAACAACTAGAATTTTGATATGACCTTTTTTAAAGAATTATAGTCATATAAGGTATAATGTGCAGATATTGTACATATTAATCAAGCTAGTTTTCATTACAAAAGTAGTTGAAGCATATATATAATATTTTATGCAAGAGAAATGAAGTAACATTTTAACATGCAATAAAATATTAAAAGTTATATCAACACAAAGCCATAGTCTAAGATGGATGTATACATGGCTTATAAGGTCGTAGGTTCATGTCTAGGTCTGGCATAGATTCTTCCATAAAAATATATCAAATCGAAGTATGAATCTATCCCCACATAAATATAATTGAAGCATATAATATCAATTTTGCTCATAAGACCATATCATATATAGCGGCATGAAAATATTTTATGTTCCAAATAATAGCACCCAAGAAAATAAACATTAGATTTTATATGCTAACAGATTCAAAAATTAAAATAAATGTTATTATCAAAATCTGTAATACATTTACTATTATCAAGAAATGATTTTTCTATATTACTCATGCGTATGGGCAAAAGGCATATAAAACTATTAGCCATCAAAAACCTATTATTCGTGCCTGATTCATAATTAATCTAGGATAATTCAAGAGGTAAAGTATAATCTAGTTCCTGTGAAAAATTCAGTGCAAGTTAAGCCGTATGACCAGTGCATAAGATAATAAAAATCATGTAACCATGGAGATAACAATGTATTAGAAATATATCATACAGATCAATTTCTCGCTCCCCTTGATAAAGATAATTAGATATATGATGTCAAGTACAGGGGTAAGGGACATGTACCATTGAAAACTCATATATCTCCCCCTTAATTTATGGAAGATAGAGTCCAATTTAATAGAGACAAATACTTATCATGATCTAATTATTTAGGCCTGCCAATTCATTTTTCTCTCCCTTTTTGTATGCATTTATTCAAAAAAGTAATGTGAGAAAAACTATATAGCCATTAAGACAATAAGAATTATTCTAAATATATAAGGTTATTTCCCCCCCTTGATAAATAATTGAAAACATTAAGCATGGGTCATGGAATATTATAAAGGCATGTAATATTATGGAAATAATTATATTAAAGCATTATATACCATCTACTGTACTCTCTCCCCCTTTATCCAATCCTCATATAAAAATAGCAATGGAAAAAATATGCTATGTTCAATTAGAAATTCAAAGGCAAGAGTCATACATAGTCAGACACATATGATATCATCCCCCCTTTTTATAGTTATTAATCCAATGAAATTTTTAGGGATGAAATAAATCAATTAAGAAAACAATATAATCCATTGAAAAATTAGTCTTATATCATATGAAATGACAAGAGACTAAACACCAATTGTGAGTCACATAGACATAAGATATATACAACACATGGATCAAGATATTTAACTATAGAGCATACCACTTCTTTCCCTTTTCCAGGAACAATTCATTAAGGATAATCAAAACCATACATATTCATGGAGATAATAGCATGTAAGTATTGAACATTAATACTCCACATCAAGCTACGTCTCCTATTCACATAATTAACTGGGGTAAATACAAAAATTTTTGGATATGAAGCTCGATTCAATAAACAAAGCATATACGCAAGTTTCATGCAGTAAATATGTATGTGACACAATATTTGAAAGATATACAACAAAAATGATTGTAACGTTAAAAGAAATAATGATATTAAACATCCATGCAAGAGAGCACTTATCAACAAATAAGACATACAATTCACCTTTTGCTAAATAATCAAAGAATAATCAAACTAATATGTGATTACTAAGCATATCTAATTTTATCTTCCCTCCCTTCATGGTTATGAAAAAAATGGAAGGCGAAAAAGGATAAATTAAAAGTTTACCTTATTTTTACCTTAGGTAGCCTAACACTTACCAGTTTTTTTCTTCTGATTTTGAGAAGCCCCACATTTTATTCTCCCTCTTGAGCTTTTTAGAAATTTAAATGCTCGTGGTGACTTTTTAAATATTTCAAAATTATGGCTAAATAATTTTACAAAAAATTATCGATTCTTCATAGAGTTATGCAAAATAGAATATATAGGACAAAATTTTTTCTTAGGTCCATACGGGTTTGAAACAAGAGAGAATCTTGAGGTAGCCAAATTTTTCTTCTTACTTTTGTCCCACTTTTTAGATTTAATATCACTTGCATAAAGTTTTGAAAAAATATTACCAATTGTAGTATTTAAATCAATAAAGTCGAGGCAATATTGAGAATAATTATCAATGAAATTTTTTACCTCATTTTCCTCACTCATTGGAGTTGATGAGTCTTGAATATTCTTTTTGAACTCATCCTCTTTTTGCTCTTGCTTTTCCACTAACTCTACATGGGGCTCACTTCTGTCATCACCATTCTCCTCATTTGTAATCGTTTCAAGATCTGCAATCTCTTCATTAGATCCATAATGAGAACAAAGATAATCCCAAATACCTTTGGCACTCTTATAATGAAAAACTGATTCACAAATGTCAATAGAAAGACCACAATATAGCATATTAATGGCTTTTGAATTTTGGGAAATCATCCTGTAATCCTCGTTGGTAAATTGATTCTTCGATTTTTCAATAGCAATGGGACCTTTCTTGATAATCTTCCAAAGATCTAGATCTTTGTGCTTAACATAGAGTTCCATAATTTCCTGCCATTGAAAATAGTTAGTACCCATAAACAGAGGTGGACAATCAGAATCAAAATTATAACTAGCCATGGAATCGAAGCTATTAGACGATTAAGTCTTAAGATAATAGCACATGCTCTGATACCAATTGAAGAATCAGATCGCCCTAAAGGGGGGTGAATAGGGTGATCGTATACAACTTTAAATCAATTTGGAAAGCAAAAATTAAGTGCAGAAATTAAATAAACAAGATACACAATAATATTTTAATGAGGTTGGGCCTCAATCAGGCTTAAGTCCCCGCCTAGAGTTATCCAACTCTAAGATTTAACTCTACTTTTTTTATTAAGATGAACTCTCACAATCTCTCAGAGTTACCTCACTCTAGAGATCCAAAGTACTTAAATCAACCACTGATTTAAGAAAGGGAGGAGCTGTGACCTCACATCAACTCCTAAGTTCACTCCTTAACAAAGATTTCCTCAAAACACTCACAATTTTTGATCACAATATAATATTTCGAGTAATATCACAAGTAAGATATGCAATTGGTAAGCTCAGTTTTCTTCTTTTCACTTGAATCGTTTTTCCCCCATTGTAGACTTGCTCTAAGCTCTCATATTTATAGCCTTCTTGGTCTTGGCTTGGCTTGATCTAAATGGAAGTAATCTTGATTTGATTTCCTTCTTCAATAAGACTCATCTAGCTATGTATATAAAATCAATAGGAAATAATCCTCAGATCATATCTTCCAATATTTCTATCCTTAAATAAAAGATATCATTTTGGCAATACTATACAATTATCCCAAACATAGAAACAATCTTAATCAATGAATCATGGTTGATTTATGTTACCAATTTATGCACATGATCTTTTAAATAAGTAATGACATCAAGATGATTTCATAAGTAAACCATAATTTAAATTTCAGATTCTAATATCCAAATAAAGTCTTGGAAATTCGAAATGTGAGACTACTTTGGATGGTGATTTCCTAGTCAAATATAATTTCCATATTGTGACTTACTAAAATGTTTTTTGCAATCAATTAGAATCTTTTCTTGATTATGTATTTAAATAGATCAAATACCAAATCATAATGATATAATATTATTTGGGCAAGATATTTGATGCATGTGCTGGAACAATCTTCTCTTAATCAACGCTATTATTCTTTCATCAAAACCATTCAATTTGTGACTTAATAGAGTCAACATCAACAAAAGCATATTGGACCGACCATAGATATTTTATATGAAGTAGAATAATTATAAAATCAACTCACTTCATAATTTCATATATAACACTAATTATATTGTTTGTTATCATCAAAATCAATATGTGACTCTTGGAGTCAACAACATTTACAATCGCTTATTAATGAGTGGCTCGGTGATGATTAATGGAAAGGACTCCAAGAGCAATGGGGAATGAATCATACAAAAAATTATGTGAAAAAAGCCCAAAAAATCGGCTTGGTGATCCACAGAGTGTTGGACCATCTCTTTATACCTGCGGCTCAATCCCTATGCATGAGCATAGAAGGCGTCTGGTATCAAACCGTGAATCTTACAACATTGTTTTATTTATTTGTTTCCTTGTGGTGTTTAACGTGTTTTCCTAAATTTATTTAATTCCCATGTAGAGGGAAGAACTTGGGACAGATCCCACAATTATTGAGTTGTTCACCCACACTCACAAACTTAGAGGCAAACCAGATAAACGTTGGGTCGATAGAAAATCACAACAAACCTACATAAATTATTCTCAATAATTAATCTTACGTTGTGATTTATATATTTTTATTAAATCTATATATTTTGCAAATGTTGTGATATTGTAGGTGTCCTTTGAGCAAAAATTGTAGAAAATCATCAACTTTCAATGGACCTCGCAGGACAACTCCTACGATCCATCTCAACCGCTTCGAAACACAAATGAGTTGTAAGTGAAGGCAAACAGAAAGGGCCGTATTTACGGCACTGGAGATAAGGCCGTCAACATAAGGGAACCTCTTATTTTAGTCCCTCTCAGCAAGCCCGTATACTAAACTTTAACTTAATTTCAGTCGTTAATGTGAAAATTATCCACAACGTCATTTTAGGTTAAGTTCCGTTATTCTCACTAATTCTTACTATATACACATAGTTTTTAGCGGGTACAGGTCCAACCGCATCTGAGCAGGAGTTACATGATTTTAGAGAGAGGGTGGTCACCATGGGAGTGAGCTCACTACACAAGTTGAGATGTATCAGACGATGATGGAGAGATATATGAGCCTAGAAGAGTCCAACTAAAAGTTGAGCCAAACTGTGCTGAGTATGAATCAGCAAATGCAGGTTGTCTTCCAAACGCAACAAGCCTCTGGTTCGAGATTGCAACATGTCATCTCTATTCACCCACAGCATGATGAAGAGAATGAGGATGAGGACGAGGATGACAAGTATGACATCGATGATTGATCCCTCATGAGTTGCTTGTTTCTTCCCCTCTCTATTGGCTACTTCTTCCATATGTGAATATATTTGTATTGTCTCTACTCTTCTGTTGCCTATGTGTGGCGATATTGAGAACTACTCTCACTTTGTTTTGTGAATTGGTTTGTATGTGATGTATGGTGATGACACACTTGGGTTACTTTGGTTTGAATGTGATGTTTGAGTTGATTGTGAATTGGGAATTGTTGAGACTGCTTCAAGTGAAGCAGTTGTATAGAATGGGCTGTTCAATACCTTCGAGGTATTTTCTTACAGGAAATCAAATGTATTGTATTTGGGGCTCTTCAAAAAATAAATATTTTAAAAAAAATCAAAAAATAGTGATGGATAGGCAGCAGATAAGGAATTTTTTTAAAAAAAATTCTGCAGATGGCAACGGAAATAAGAATCCGTCACCATCAGTGATGGATTTTCTGTCGCTGATGGCTACAGATTCTTATTTCTGTCGCCATCAAGTGCGGGTTTTGTTTCCGCCAAATTGAGATGTCCGTCGCCGTTCCCATCGCCACCTAGCGACGGATCCTAAATTTCCGTTGTTGAATCTTCAGCGACGACCCATATTGCGACTTCTGTTATCCGTCGCTAGTTTCTTCGCTGATTTAAAATTTCTGTCGCTGATATGTTGTTTCCGTCGCTAATTCCATCTCTATATGACCTTTTTTTGTAGTAGCATCTGATTATATTTGGATCCGAAAATCCGATCCGAATCTGATCCAATGGATCGAAGGAGAAACTCCGGATCCGATTCGAGTCAGATTGAATCGAAGTCGGATTAAATCCGATCTTCACCACGCAATAATTTTGAACAATTTTCTATATTTTACCCATCTACTGATGCAATGATGTATGTTCGTATATTGTATTAACCGAATCCTGAACATTTAAGCTAAACGAAGACTAAAAGAAGGAACATATTTCAAGCTCAACAAAACGACAACATGTTTCAACAATTACAAGTCTTAACAACTATAAAATACAACTGAAATATCAATAATGACATGTCCAACTCATGAAAAGAAAAAAAATTAAGAGTACAAATCCTCCATCTACTTCATTTAGCCCTTTTTCTATGTTGGTCTCTGACTAAGGGTATATGTATAATGATATCTATAAGTATTATTTATATGGTGCTAAGGTTTTTACTAGAAATAAGTGTTAGAATATAATTTTGATCGTATCACTAATCCATATATTGTTGTCTTATTATCTCTTTATGTCTATTCTAGTTGCATCTTCATCACAACCATAGTAATATCACCATATATTACCCAATTGGGCCCTCATTAATCTCTTTCAATGATCCATTTAGGTTGCTAAAATTGAAGATTGAAGGCTTTATTGTAAAGGTTTGTAGAAACTGAACACTCATTAAAACATAATACATCAACAAAATCATCAATTCAAATCAACCCCAAAAAATGATCAAAACTAACAATCTTCCTAAACGCCAAAATGACAAAATCCAAAGTCTAACTTCTCCTGCTCTTAACCCCAAAAATCTAAACAATATTCTAAGTCATAAAAATACACATTTAGATTTTATTGTATGGAACTATTAAATTAAGGAGAAAGAGGAAATGTACACTCATGAGAGACTAGAGAGGGATGATGAAATGCTCGGCATCGGCAAAATCAACAATCTTCCTAAACGCCAAATGGCAAAACCCAAAGTCTAACTTCTCCTGTTCTTAACCCCAAAAATCTAAACAACATTCCAAGTCATAAAAATATATATTTAGATTTTATTATATGAAACTGTTAAATTAAGGAGAAAGAGGAGATGTGCACTCACAAGAGACTAGAAAGGGACGATAAAATGCTCGGCATCGGCATTATAATAACCAATGATAAGATAGACACTCAGAGAGAGAGATAGAGAGAGGAAGAGAGCAAGGAGTTGGAGCGAGGAGCTGAGGATGGACAAGGTGTTACTCCGCCAGTTCAACTAGCGAATAGCGAGAGGCCGAGAGCAACTAGCAAAAGGCTGAGACCCGAGAGTGACTAACGAGCTGAGCAGCGAGAGTAGCTAGCAAAGTGGTGAGGAGAGAGAGTAACTGGGGATGAGTATTAGGGTTTCAACGTTTTAATTTTTGCATATTAAAAAAAAACCTACTGACAAAAAACAAATAGCACTAGGCTGGGCGGGCTGGCAGGTTGAGGTGGGGGGGATGGATGGGTATATTGGGTAGATTTTATTTCTAAAAGGTTTAAAATTTAAACTTAGATTTTAAATTTGAAATATTTAAAGTCGGATCGGATTTTATCCTTCCTCCGAATCCGATCCAAATTCGACTCGGACTTGAATTATTTTTATCGGATTCGGACTCTAATTTTTCCGTCTCGGGTTCGAATCGGATAATTTTACCTCGGATTAGATTGGATCTGCTTCGAATTCGGATGTAACTATCATTCCTACCCATTCACATTTGGTCACCCTTGGATATATCCCGCATTCGATCTAGATCCAAAATGACCCAACCCGAACCGATCATGACCCGATAATATCCAATATATATTGGATATTATCGGGTCGTGATCAGTTCTGATCGGGTCATTTCTAGTTTAGGTAGAATGCGGGTTAGTTATCAATTCTCAATATTATTTTGTTTTCAAAACCTATGTCGTATGACCCTGCGACATATACATCTGTCTCAACTTCATGAACTATGAATCCTCCTTTTTAAGCCCACCTAAATAAGTTTTACTAGTAACACACAAAATGTAAAATAAAAGCATTATTATATATTGGATATTATCAGGTTGTGATCGGTTCTGATCGGGTCATTTCTAGTTTAGATAGAATGCGGGTTAGTTATCAATTCTCAATATTATTTTGTTTTCAAAACCTATGTCCTATGACCCTGCGACATATACATCTGTCTCAACTTCATGAACTATGAATCCTCCTTTTTAAGCCCACCTAAATAAGTTTTACTAGTAACACACAAAATGTAAAATAAAAGTATTATTATCCTCCATTTGTTCAACATTTCATTTTTTTGGCCATCTTACTCAATATAATCGGGCTAATGAATCCTCATGTCGGGTCACTTTTGGAGTTCGGATCATTATCGAATCAGGTCAACATTAAGTCGGGTCAACTTGGGTCCAGTCATTTCAGGTTCAGGTTCAAAATTTTGGTTTAAATTTTTGGTTTAAATCGAGTTGAATCGTGGATCTTTCGGGTTAGTTTGTAGATTGGGTCAACCTTTACCACCTCTAATATACTGTGCTATATTCTGAAATGGCTAATGATATATGTCTCGTGGTAAGACACTCCTAAGTGTCTTGCCTCATCATAAATTAACATATTTTATGATTTAAAATCATAAATTTTTCAATGATTACACTTAATTATGAATTGCTGACCTTAAATATTCGTCAGCTATGCTGATGAAATATTAAATGATACGCTAATCGTATTAACCCTATCCACGAGTACATATGATGCGCGTATTTTAGAAATGTAATAAATTATGAATAAAAAGATGATTTTGTATAATTTATAAGTTGTAATATACTTCTGCTATTCGATCCTACCGTTTTTTTTCAATTTAAAAAAACAATAGTATGATTTTTAAGTCAAAACAAGACTCTAATGAAGTGTCTTGTAGCAAGATACTTATCGGTTTGCATTCTGAAATAACCTGTTTACAAATTAAAATGGCTAAGGCTACTGCCACCTATTTCCAGTAGATGTTTCAACCGGTTTCCTAGGAACTCCTCAAACTATAAGATTTGTAAAATCTAAACCTTAGTTTCTATCCCCTTCTTTTTGGGTTTTTTTTTTGGGGGGGGGGGGGGGGGTTGCAAATGAGGAGCAAAGTCGACGTAGCTAAGTATAGAAATCCAATGTAAATATCTGATATTAATTCTTAAGAACTTTTGCTGTTGAACATATAACAGACTTAGCCTAAATCATGATTTATCGAACACAATGGTTTACTTGGTGATCAGAGTTAACATTCGGCTGGCGAAAATGAGCGGAGTGGATACTGGAGAAGTTAGTGCTCATAGTAGTTCTTCTAATGGGGACAATTCCATTCGGACATACTTGATCTTGAGACCACAACTGAATAAGTTTTGTATGAGAACTACCCACTGCTTTCCAACCACTTGGACGCGAACTTGGATCCATCTAACAAATTGTCAAACAATAAGACTTGGGATTAATCACTTTTCTTTTTTGGAAAAGTTGGAATAGCGGAGAAAATTTGAGGAGGAAATATCGCATCAACCAGTACAGGAAAATCATAAGCTAAAATCAAATCACAAGCAGGAAATTAATTAACCTGTACTGTGTGATTCCTAAGTAGCGGATGTTTAAATGCAGGTTGTTGATATATGTCGACACAGTCCACAATGTCTTCATCTTCAAACTGCAAAATTCAACAAATATACAGAATGAATTAGTGAAGGGCAAAACATAATACAAATGGGTTATCATAAATATGAATAATGTCAAAAACGTTTACTTTGATTGTTTAACAATTTTAGAAAAGTTTAATTTTATCAACTTAATTAGCTTATTGTTAGTATCATATTGACTGAAAATCATTTCATCCATGTATACACTAAAAAGTATGTATTTCCTCCTTATGTTCATATCTTTGTATTAGCTACATTACGAATAGAACACAAGCTTTTAGTGATAGAAATTTAGTGATAATTTTCTTAGTTTAGTGATAATGACTAATCGGACCTATTGCCAATGGCTTGTTAGCTTAAATTGCAAGATTTACCATCGCATGGAACAAAAAGGAGTAATCCATGATGAAGATGATGACGATGAAGGTGAAGAAGAAGAAGTATGATCATCGCGACTAAGCTTTCAGTGATTAGAAGGTAATCAATCATTCGAACCTTTATGGACTTGACAGTTCCTTTAAGTGGCACTGAGTGGGTTTCTGCGGAGATCTCATAATATGTGCCTCCAAGAACTGGATTAGCTTGCTGAAGTGCTATGGCAAGCAGTTGCATAAACATAAATACCACATACAGTTCAACACAGCAGTTTCCTAAACTTGTCATTTGGGCAAGAAAAACTTTTGTAAACTTTGATGAGTAAGAGCTAGTTTTAGGCTTGTAGCTATGTGGTTTTCTTTGTTTTGATGGATTTATTATATTTTATTTTGGGGAGGGAGTTAGTACGTGAAATATGAAAACTAGATCTGTAAAGATCCAAGATGTGTTACATTAATGAGTAATTTAGATAAAGAATCATAAAAGATTTCCCTATCGAAAGAGTTAGTGGGAAGTGAGGGGAGTTATAGTAAAATCTAAAATTTATATTTACGTATATATACAAAGAAAAATTCCTAAGGAAAATCCATCCCTACATGCCATCTTTAGAAAACTCTTTCATGTTCAATGCTAACTCTAGACCAACATTTACTCTCAACTCACACCCAGCATGCCTAACTAAGTCCAATAATTAGTGTCGTACCTAACACTAGTTAATTAAAAAAACTCAAACCAAAAATAAATTCAATTCATATAAAGTGTTGGAGTATGAAAGTGGGTATTGCCCCACATTGATAAAATTCAAATAATATGATAATGATGTTGTCCCACATTGTTGAAATTAAAGGGTTTGAGCATATATATAACCTTGTAAGTTATTCCACCCATTACCAATTGGTTTTGGGTTAGAACCTCATTTGAGCTTATATGCATGACTCGTTTGTTAATTGCCCAATTGATATAAAAATTTAACATAAAGAAAAAAATAATATGACATTTTAGTCCTCTCAATTTCTGAAAGGAATCTTAATTGGGAATAAGATAAATGTGAAAAATTATTTAAGATTATTGATTTCAACCTTTGATGACTGAGTTCTCTCTCCCTTCCCCTTTTTCTGGATGTTTATTTGCTTATTTGTTAGATTAGTTTTTTAAATTGCATTCTTATGTTAAACAATAGTAATATCTGTGCTACTTTAGGTGTGGTTAGCCCTACTGCTTATCCTCGAGATTGTTGAGAAAAGCCTTGAGGGAAATTTCAGCGCCAACTTGTTTTGGACAACTTTTTAGAGATGGCCACGATATGCATCTCCCCAAGCAGCATCCAAAAGGCCAAGTATGAGGAGCCAAGTGCGGGTGGACTTAATTAATGCAACTTTTGGCACTCAACTTGGCTCTATAGGTTTGATTATGAAGCAGGTATTCCTCCCTTAGCGAGACCTTTGAGATGTTTTGTGAAATTATATATGGTGTCAGCGGTCTTGACTTCAGATATGATGGCCTTTTCACCATGAAATTTGCTTTCAATGGTTAACTTGCTTGATGCTGATACATGTAATTAAGCGCATAGTTTCCAATGTTATTGGGACACTGTCATGTGGTCCGTTTTACTTTTTGTCTTGCTTACTTTAAAATAGTTAAATTGGACACTAATTCTGAGCATAACATAACCACCAGATGATGTCGTCTTTTATTATTGTGCCTATATTCCAGGTCCAATTGCCATCTAATGCATCAAATATTTGACAATTAACATGAATTTCAAGTGAGAGTTTATGTGAGATACATGTGTGTGTGTGTGTGTATATATATATATATATATATATATATATATATATATATATATATATATATATATATAATATATATATATATATATATATATATATATATATATGTATATATATATATATATATTGTATGTATGTATGTATGTATGTATGCATGTATATGTGTATATATATGTATATAATATATATATATATATATATTATATATATATATAGTATATGTATGTGTGTAACATACACATACATATTATATTATATATATATATATATATATATATATATATATATCTATATATATATATATATAGTATATTATATATATATATAATATATATAATATAATATATGTATATATATGCATATATATATATATATATATATATATCTATATATATATATATATATATATATATATATATATATATATATATATATATATATAATATATATATGTGTGTGTGTGTGTGTGTGTGTAGTATAGATATTTACAAATTTGTATTTTGTTGGACCCTTTGTGTGACTCTCAATTAGGATTGTTATTGTCTGTTGGGCATAAAAGGCAATCAGCAATCAGCATAGTTTGGACCGAAACTATTTTTAACAAATCTATTTGATAGAAGACCAACTAAATTGGAGATTGAAAAACTTGGACCAACGAGGACTATATGCTTTCGTTAAATGAAAGAATGTCAATCTAGTCAAATATCTAAATGAAATCAACAAAAAAACAGTCATTATGATATATAATGTGAAATTAAAACGAAATAGCATGTCCGCAACTTCTTGTTAATTGTATGGTTGAGGATGTATGAAGAGTAGTTTGAATTTTAGGATTTGCAATTTTGGGATTTGCACCCCTGCCTCTAGCAAAGTTTTGCTATATTCTAGAGTGACGTGGCTTGATTGAAACAAACGCAAGAGTCAGCTAATGAATAGATTAACCTTGTTGAAGGGTACTAGGAACTTGTGAATCTGTGATAATGGACAGTGCTCATCACAAGTTCGATCCCACTGCGCCTAGGACACGCTAATTTGAAAGGGGATGACAAAAACAAATTTTCCGTTGCCGGGAATCGAACCCGGGTCTCCTGGGTGAAAGCCAGACATCCTAACCGCTGGACGACAACAGAAGTCACTGTCTGGTTTCCTTCCCTTTAGCTTTTACTGCCTGCACCGCCAATATAGTTTCCCCAAAAATTAGTTTTATCTTGGTTTGAATGGTATTCATTTGCTCTAGTCAAATTCAAATCCATTAAATTTCTAGTCAAATCTTCTTTAGATCCATTAACTATAATTTCTTGATTCAAGTTCAGAATATCATTAGTTGATATGACTAAAAATGGAAGTACTAATGGTCAAAAAATATTTAAGCCAATTTATTTTGGGTTTCATTCTTATATGTTTGATATTATCACTGAGATTGCCTTCCGTAGAGTACCTTAATGGAGACAGTCGCTCTATTTTGCGCTAATACTTCTGCCACTAAATTGCACAAAAACTCTACATCACATTTTTGTAAAACACAAATTCTTAGGCGAGACCGTCTTACATGACAATTATTATGTTATTATGACATATATCCTTTTAAGGATGAAATTTTAAAGGTTTTAAGGAAACCAATAATGAGTGACTTTTTAATTCAGGATGACTAATAGTTATAACTCATCTACGGGTAACTTTTTAGTTCGACGGTAACTAATTCCTCTAAATGTAGTATTAATTTCTTTAATTACTATCACTAGCCATTATAAAAAGTGGTTGTAATATAATATGCCTTATATGAGACGATTTCACATAAGATTTACTGTTTATTTTTTTAAAAAAAAAAATGTATTTGTGAAGATTGAAGACAAAATTCTAGTACAATATAGAAAGGGGAATCTACAAGAATTCCCATAGTGGCTCATCCCTTGCACCCGTCTCTTTCCTTCATTGCAAGTAAACCCAATCCAACCCACGCCATGCTCGTCTTTCCTGAAGTCATCACAATATATATCACCTCATCGACCGTTTACAAATAACCGGCCCAAGGCGGCTTTCCACCAGCAAGCTCATCACCACCCATCCGATCGATCCACGCACCACCCCACACTTTTTTTTTGTTGATCGACGTTCGCGTTCGCTGACCAGCAATGAGTTACCTCGTGCCCTCTTCTCATCATTGCTCAACATAGTACGTACAAATTGTCACCGACTGTGCCATCTAAAACTTCAAGGATGCTGTCTATTGGCTAATTGATGCATGCAGTCAATTCAAAAACACTAACTGACCACTTATCTTCTATCAAATTCACTCAAATTTCTGATTAATGTCATCGACAACAAGCATTTGGCCTCAACAATTAACGAAAACCCCAAGACAAGCATTTTAAAAGCGGAATTACTGAACCGTAGAAGGCAAAAGGCGAGAGAATAGGGGAAGATTGACAAAAAAGCATCAGAAAAACAAGGAGGATGATGACGCCAACGTCTAAGGTCGTGCCCGGAGCATGGCAAACCTCCACTAGCAATTGGTGAACACTCTCACGGATGTGTGCATTGGCCCAGAGCCCCAGACGTGGTTGTCATGGCTACTGGTTCGGAAGGACGAAGAAAAAGGGTAAGAGGGGGGTGTGGGTGACGCGTTTGAATGATTTAGAAATAGAAAATGGCATAATTGTTCTAATTGATACCCGAAGTGAGGCGGGCAAGGAGGATCAAGCAATATTAATTCATTAAATTATTTTCTATCGACATATTTGAATTATTAAGAGTATTCCCAGTCAAAGTTCTTAAAACTCTCTGGCCTGTCACGTCAACAAAAGTTTCACAATTTTGGAACTTGCATTCCATCACTTCTCCAACCTATGGAACTCAATTTTAATCATCCAATAAAAATATTTATCATTGACCCACCTCATAACACACAACCTACTTTTTAAATTATTTAAAAATCATATACTTCATCAAAAAAAAAGAAAAAACAAAAAAATATTAAAAAACTCAAAAAGGTGGCCCGCGGGGTGCCACGGACAGGCGTGTCTCCCCGCGTGGCACACCTCTCTCCCACCACTCATTTGCTGACAAGTGGCTATTGGGGGGCCCGCGTTTCCTGAATTTGCGCTGGCTGCCAGTGCTCTAAGGATCGTTTTATCCGATTAGCCCATATTAACTTTAATATTTTATGAGCTTTATGGTTCGTCTCATCCAAGAATTTACATTTACTTTGATAATTTTCGTGTTAGGTGGTGAAATGTAAGGATTTTTTTTTTTTTTTCTAACAGGCAACATATGCAAAAGTTATTTTGAATTAAAATTAGGGGTGGTAATGGGGTAGATATGGGACGGATTTAGTCATACCCTCACCCATACTC
The DNA here is from genome assembly GCA_029747015.1 of Carnegiea gigantea. NCBI lineage: Eukaryota > Viridiplantae > Streptophyta > Magnoliopsida > Caryophyllales > Cactaceae > Carnegiea > Carnegiea gigantea. Next base: position 403,711 of record JAKOGI010000108.1, on the reverse strand, counting down.
ATTTTTAAAATTAATATTTATACCCATACCCATACCTATACTCATCGGTTGTTGTAAAACTATATACATACCCATACCTACTAGGTATAGCGGATATAGCGGGTTTTATTCAGGTACATATAGACTAAAAAGAATTAAACTCATTTTGTACTAATATTCGACATCAAATAGCTTATATGTCGCATTAATACCAAGTTTCTAATAACATATCATATCACATCGAATACAACTAAAAGTTTGTTAATCAAAACAATAAAATAGCACTTAACAATTACAGTTTTTAACAAAATATCTCACCAAAATCTTAAATATCTTACAAATCAAAGCGACTAGTAAAATATTTAAATACAAACGACAAATTAAAACTTTAAACAAATAGGTATGGATTTTATATGGGGCGAATATAGGGCGGATATGGGACGGATATGGGCCTTGTATGGGGCGAGTAGGACCTATACTCATACCCATGCCTACGCCCATACCCATTTTAGTAATAACGGCCCTATACCCTTTTTTTTTTCCAATTTCACCACCCATATCCATACCCCTATCCATTGGCGCAGATTTTGCGGGTTTTAGGTAGGTACGGATTTTTTACCGGCCCTAATTAAAATTACGATGAAAGTTTAAAGAGAAATTAAAATTAAGTGCAAGACAACTTGAAAATAAAATAAAAATAGCATCATTGACAAGCATCAATCGTATTTGTCTTGAAAGAAAAGTAGCTTCTATTAATTAAAGAATTAAAAATAGAAAAAAAGGCTATCGGGAAAAACAAAATGAGCAAATGATACATGTGTTCCACAAAAAACCAAACAGAGGGCCTTAAACCAAAAGGTTACAAATTTGATGTCCTTATTTCATAATTTATTCAAAATGGTTGTAAGACTCCTTTGCATCCAGCCTTAAATATACCAAACAATGGTATATATAAACAGAACTATTCTCCATGCAATGTAAAAATTGGGTTAGACAACATATCAATGTCTAAAATTATAAATACTTCATGAATAATATTGTTTTCTTCATTTCGATTTACTTTATTAGTTGAATAATCTTTTTATCTATTGAATTTTTTAGGTTTACGCATCTGTTATTTTTGTATATGCAAGTAAATGTTTATGAATCACATTTCTAAGAAATTAATTGATTAAGGAGATGTGAAAGATTTTGTGAAGTATATAAAGAAAAATTAAAAAAATAAGAATTGTATGCATGATAAAAGACACAAAATGAATTAAAGTACTAATTAATACAGATTTAGGGAAATTGGATTCTAATAGTTCCAATGTGGTCGGTTAGGTCTCAATTTTATGACACTTGGCAAAAGTGTGTCAAGTCACTCAATTTTATGTATAGTTATACAGATTTAGGAAAATTAGATTCTAATAATTCCAATTGTGGTCGGTTAGATCTCTAATAATCTCAACTTCAAAAAATAGCTTGTGGCAGTCTATACCTTGGCTGTTGTTAATTTCAATGTCCCACCACTGAGTTTCGGTGACTATGACCCAGTGGTGAATTGACGTGGCGAATGGGCTTGCACACATGGCATTATATATTAGAAAAGTTTGACCCAAGTTTGTATATTATTTGACACATCAGATTTGACTTTACTCATCCTCCCCCACTTCGCTTGCTTGATCTCACTCAAATCATCCTCCTCCACTTCGCTTGCTCTGTATCTCTCAACCAACTCTTCCCCAATTTGCTTACTCAATCTCTCTCAACCAATCCCTCCCCCTACTTCGCTGCCTATACTTTAACCTACACTCCCATTAAACACTCTCTGTTTTAGTTATCGAAAAAAAAAAAAAAAGAAAATTATGCCAGCACCGAGAATGAGTGGTAGGACAGGCACTAGGGTGGGGTCATCTCTTTCAAGAAGGAGAGTGCATTGGAGTTTCCAAAAGTCAAATGCTACCATGATTTGCCAGCTATGAATCATATTTGCATAAAACCTCCAAATAAAGGGAAGAAATTTTTTAGCTGCCCATTGCGAATGATAAAAATATCAAATGAACTTTAGTGTTTTGAATTTGGTTTCAAAATTCTTATTAGTAATTGAGTTGAAGTATACGTGAGTTGACTGGGTAAATGATGATTGTGGGTTTTTCAAATGGGGCAAAAAGGAGGGCATCACCTTATTGTAGAAAAATAATGTTGACCCAGTGTGGCTAGTCAAAGCACCCTAGAGAGAGTGAATATGATGATGGTCAAAGTAACCAAATAATCAAGATAAAGATGCAAATGTGTAAATGTGGACAAAATATGCTATTTGCAGATGTTTGGTCACGCCTAGTCCTCTACGCACGGGGCCCTTTGCCGATGCGATTTTAAACCGTTTTCGTTTATTAGGTTGACCGATTACATATAATTTGCTAATCGTACAATCTACAAGTTAACCGCACAACTTTAGGTGCACCAACATACGCGTTGCTCCTCAACCGTACTTGGGTTGTCAGTCCTCCAACTAATCAACCTAACCCAATACAAAGAAAGATAACAACTATAAGATACACTTCTTTGGTAATAAACAAAATAAATATACCAATGCAAGCTCAAACTATTCTCAAGTTTCTCTTCTTCATCTGCAAGTGTAGCACTTCTTTTTCTCTTGTGCATTTCCAAGCTTCAAATGATCCACTATTTATAGCAAATAGAATATAGCCGTTGGAGTCCTTTAAAGCAAGTAGCCGTTGTCATCAAATATGAAACATATCATCTTCAGTAGATTTCAAGCCCTTAAAGATCATTTCAGGCCCTTGAAGATTCAATAGTTTATCGTTTCAGATTTTGCTAGCATTCACAGTAATGGTTATAATTACATTCCTCAGTATCTCATTCTTTACCTTCAAAAAGAATTAAGAACTCCATGAACAAAAAATAAAAACCTAGTCTTGAGTATTCTAATCAGCTTTGATATTAAAAAAAAATAAGTTCCCTGACAACTGCGCAAAAACAAAACTTGTTACAGTTAAAACTAGAACCACACGGTGTAACTGTAGCTAGCGATCAATAAATATGGGTCAATTCCTCAGGGGACTCGCTTTCAACCACCAAAACTAATTAATCTATTCAATTTAAGAAAATCAAGCTTGGAGATTTCAATGATCAACTAATAAAACAATAATAACTAAGATATCAAATCAGAAGATTAAAGTACTCAGGTTGGAATTAATGACACAATTATGCTAATGAATCAATTACTAACCACTTTGAACTCATCAATGGATAGATTGACAATTAAGCTCATCCCCTCCCTCTTTTAAGGGTCGAAGACTAATCCTAGAACCATAGCCACCTATTTTTATGGGACTAAATATCGAAGGATCACAAGCTACACAATCTAAACTCCCACTTAGGATTTCAATTATTTTCATATTAAAATTCTAATAGTCTACTAGGTCATGATAGGTGAAGGTTTGTCTTTCAACGTTCCCCTACACCCTAATAGAAATAGATGAATGCTCTTTCAAGCAATTCATCGAGCATGCAGTGAGCAAATTAGAATTCAATAACGTAAACTTGCATGAAACAAGTAAGATTGGGGTTGTATACGAGTTGGCCCATAAATGATCTGACCCATTATTCACCTTGTTTTAATGCACATTCAATCTAAAGGGGACTCAACTCTTTGCCCATCTGTACATGACATTCACATATTATAACAAAAATTTTGAATATTTTTATTTTCTTTTAAGAAATTACAAATATTATGCCTTTTAAGAAATTACAATTCCATAACTTTTAGCTGACATGCCATCCTTACGCTTTATATAAGACCATTTTGTTTAGATAGGGGTTGATTCCGCTGTGCTACGGAAGCCGATCATACATACTGTCTTTCTCTATTTGTGCGGTGACTTGGTTGGAAGTAAGCTTCGTGGTTTAGTTCCTATCAATCTCACATATGGAGGGAAGAATGGCTCTTTGTCTTTGATGTTTCATTAGTTTTAGAGATGTCACATATGAATCACTAGGAACATTCCTATTCTCTCTTGAGCTTATGGTAAAATCATTGTTCTTAAATTTATATTGTTCATTTCTAGATTGGAAGGAAATCCCAACGTCTGCACATCATAAGCATGTAGAAAGACAAGGAAGAAGCATAAGATTTTAATTAGCTCTTGTGGTTTCAGCTGTTGTTCTCTTTACGCTAGTTGTTGGCATTGCATATGCTGTATTTTGTGCATATAGATGTAGGAGGAAACCAACTATACTTTTGCTTTGACTACATCATTTTCCAATGTTAGTCCTTAGCTCTTTATTTATGATTTATTGGTCTCTACTCTTTCCAATGAACGTTTGAAATCATGAAATCTAGTTAAAAAAGCTATAAAATTAAAAACTAAGTTAGTGTTTGATTGGAATGAAAATGGTTTTCTTGAAAAATCAATTTCCGTTGGAAATTTATTTTCATGTCACATTTTCCGTTGTTTCATACAAGATAAATAATTTTTCATGAAAAAAAAAAATGTCAACTGAATTGCTTAAGTAGCAAAAACTGTCAAATGAGTGGTCATTGTAGAGATAAATGTTATCCAAATAAAGGAATATTAAGCTTAAAATTTATATTTGAGTTTTGCTTTAATATTTTCTATTGAATAATCAAGTTTCGATCTAAAACATTGAAATTATTTGAATGATGAAAAAATCAATTGAATTGTTCAAATGGTGAAAAATGTCGATTGAATTATCGTGACCTAGAAAAATGTTAATCAAATGAAGGACTATCCTGCTCAAAATATGAATTTGAGCCTATTTTAATCTTTCTTATTCGATAATCAAGTTTCGATTCCAAACTTTTGAAATTGTTCTAGCGATAAAAATATTGACTGTATTGCTTAAGTGGTGAAAAATATCGATTGAACTATCCTGGTGGAAAAAAATGTTGGCCAAATGAAAGAATATCAAGCTCAAATCTAAATTTGAGCTTATTTTAGTTTTTTCTATCAGATGATCAAATTTCAATTCAAACTGTAGAAATTATTTTAGTGGTGAATCAACTGAATTGTTTTAGTAGTAAAAAATATCGATTAAATTATCATGGCGGAGAAATTATTGACCAAATGAAAGAAATTTGAGCTCAAAATCTATATTTGAGTTTATTTTAATCTTTCTTATCAGATAATTCATTTTCAAGAAAAATCTCTTAAAATGAGGGATTTACAAAGATAAAAGACTCTGATACTATGTTCAATAATAATTTTAACCAAAAGCTTAAACTGATAGTTGAATATTCAAAAATTAATTTTATACTCCACCACAAACATTGATTAATGAACTTTATACATAAAAATTACAAAGTTACAGGTGCCACCAGAAAAATAGATCAACCTCATAATCTCATTAAAAAGATTGAGTATAACACAAACCCAAACTAAATTGACTTGAATACTTTTTACTATTATTACTTCGATTTTATAAACAAATTTGATGAAAGCGCTAGTGAGAGGCTAAAACTATGCACAGAAATTGGAATTGATTGATTTAAGGAATGATATGATATGAAATTTCATTGACACACGAATATAAACAAGAGCTATTGAATATGAGCTAAACCGAAATCATATATAATTATACATACATACATACATATATGTGTGTGTGTGTGTGTGTGTATGTGTGTGTGTGTGTGTGTGTGTGTGTAAAGAAATCTGTCATGCAGAAAGTTTTTTTCCAAAGGAGTGAACATTTAATCAACAACAATGAATAAATGTAGAAGATGAGTGAAAGTAAAAATGAAATGAGGGAGAGAATGGGGACTGCACTGTTGCTAGTCACAATTGTGAAAATGGGGGAATTGGTAGATACATCCATTGTCGTCCAGTGGTTAGGATGTCTAGCTTTCACCCAGGAGACCCGGGTTTGATTCCCGGCAATGAGAAGTTATGTTTTTGTCTTGTTTTGTAATGTCATGTGTTAGATGCACTGGGCTCTAATTTATCAATAGTTGTCTCCGTAATGAAAGATTCCTAGCTTCTCCAATAAGTTTAATCTATATATCAACTTTCTCTTGAGTTTCTTTCATTAAATTACATCATCTTGAAATGGAGATGTAGCGGAAGTTCTCCATTCTTCAGTTGTGGGTTTTCATTAGGCGGAGTTGTGTTGCCTTTAATTTGGTTGGTCTTTTAGTTCTAATAGCTCAAGAATTTCAAATTTTCTGTAGGTATAGTCTAAACCTAGGATAATCCAAACCAATTGTAAATCCTAAAATTATGAATATTATTTTCTTCTATCCTTAGTTAGGTATGCAGCAAGAAGGTATGAACAAGAAAAACACTCCAAACTACTTTCTTTTAAATTGCACAGATAAGGTTGCTTTGACTTTTACCCCTCTACCTAGTGACCTCGCCACCTTTGGGGGAACCTCCAACTCTAAGTAGCATTGGGGTAATGGGATGATAAAGATACTATTAAATTGACTTGGATGAACCTAAAACGTTAAAGCCATGTGCTATAATATCTGAGAGGCTTCTCATTTTTTTCTGTCTTTTTGTCAAATTAATGCAGTCTTGTCGCCAAATTTGGAGTTTAGAGAGCTTGTGTTGGTGAGGTCGTACACTTTAAGTGTGCTGATTTGAGTCCATTGACTGCAAGTGATCTCGATAATAGAATAAAAGACAAATTAAACAACAAACTTCAGGATGGGTATACAAAACGTAGTAGAAGAAATTATTGAATATGCAGCAACACCAACAATTTAAGGCAGGCAAGAATGGTGTCGTATATTGCTCTTCCTTGCATATTGACCTCATAGAAAATGACTGTCGGTTATTGTGAAGAAGTCATGACTGTGACATTTATCTATGAGTACATGGCTAATGGTGACCTGCAAATTTGTTTGTCGGGTGATAACTTCTTTCCTTTAATTTATTGTTGGGTTTAACGGCCTAAAATCAGCTCCGCAGATCCACCACGGGTTTCAAGGAGTTTGGGCTACGGACCGTGGTGGCTAGGGTTTCGTCGTCGTAGCAGCTATGATTGCTCCTAGAGTTTTTTACATCCTTATACCTATAAATCCTATATAAAGGGTCATACCTAGACTCCAATACTCATCCCTGAATCCTAGACCAGTAAGAAATACTTATAGAGTATTTTGTTTCTGCTATTTTAGATTTGCAAGAGAGGTTGAGAGAGTTTTGAGGGAGATTATAAGAGAGATTATAATCTGGTTATTTGATCGAATCACTCGTTGTGATTGTGATCGCATTGTACTCACTTCTTCTCACAGTGGATTGTTTATGCTCGTCGCCGTCCGTGGTTTTTTCCCGCATTTGGTTTCCAATAAATATTTGTGTTCTTTATTGTTCTTGTTATTATTGTTTACTTTTGAATACCATTATTCATCCTAACGCTTCCACTATTAGTTTGCTCTAACTCCTAACAAGTGGTATTGGAGCTTTGGTTTATAATGTCTTCAGTCATGAAGGTTGATATTCAGAAGTTTGATGGGGAGATTAGTTTTAATCTCTAGAAGGTGCAGATGAGAGCGGTTCTCATTCAGCATAGGTTGTGGAAGGTTCTCTCATGACCTCACAGGAAACCCAGCACGATGATAGACGAATAATGGGCGAAACAGCAGAAGAAGATGTGTAGTTCTTTGACGGACGACGAATGGGATGAACTGGAGCTGAAGGCTCTTTCTGCCATACAGTTGTGTTTGGCACCACATGTCTTGCGAGAGGTGCTTGATAAGACAACTGCAGCAGGTCTTTGGGTTCGGCTGGAGGAACTTTACATGACGAAGAGTCTCGCCAATAAGATCCGATTGAAGGAAATGTTACACACTTTCAAAATGGCAGAAGGTACTCCTGTTCAAAAACATCTAAATGATTTCAATTCGATTATAGTTGACCTTGAAAGTTTAGATGTAAAAATTGAGGATGAGGATAAGGCTATTTTGTTGGTTATGTCCCTACCCCTTCATATAAACACTTTAAGAAGATCATGCTATATAGTAATTCTGATACTATATCATTTGAGGAAGTTAAGTCAAACCTGGTAGCTAAGGAGAAGTTTGATCTTGACATTCATGCTGATTTTGCTGAGGGATTAGTAGTAAGGGGTTAAACAACTGAAAAGAGGTATGGTATTAGAAGTAAGAACCGTTTTAAGCTTAGAAATCCTCACGCTGGTAAGACCTGTAATTACTGTGGTAAATTGAATTATATTATCGCTAACTGTTTGCAACTGCAAAACAAACGCGAGAAAGAAGAAGATAATTCTCATGAGCCTGCTGAAACTTTATTTGTTGAATCTGATTCTGATGATGATGTTTTGTTTGCTACCTCTACTGAAAAGGAGAGCGATTCTGATTGGATTCTTGATTTTGGGTGTACCTATCATATGTGTCCTCGTAAGGATAGGTTTTCTACATATGATCCAGTTGACTCAACTATTGTTCACATGGGCAATAATGCCCAATGTAGTGTAACTGGAATCGGTACTGTTAAAATCAAGACCTATGATGACGTTGTCAGGACTTTATCGAATGTTCGTCACGTTCCTGACTTGAAGCATAACCTCATCTCTTTAGGCACCCTTAAATCTAAGGGGTGCAAATATTCAGCTGAAGGTGGAGTTTTGAAGGTTTCAAAGGGCCGTCGGATTCTGTTGAAGAGTTTGAGGCAAGGAAGCCTTTATGTGTTATGGGAATCTACTACGATAGATTATATGAAGAAAGGTTCATACGAGTCATCTCCTAGAGCTAAGTTCAAGTATCACTTGAACTCAACCTACGTTCGGATCGCTTAAATACCCTTCGGGGTCTGCCCTGTGGGGGATTACCCTTCGGGGTGCTATGACGGTGTGCGAGAGTTGGTGTTGGTGATTTTGATCCAAGGTGGAGATTATTGGGTTTAATGGCCCAAAATCTGCTCCGCAGATCTATCATAGGCTTCAAAGAGTTTGGGTTATGGACCGTGCCAGCTAGGGTTTCGTCGTGTTGGCGGCTAGGGTTGCTCCTAGGGTTTTTTGCATCCTTATATTTCTAAACCCTATATAAGGGCCTTGCCTAGGCTCCAATACTCATCCCTGAATCCCAGACTAGTAAGAAATACTTATAGAGTATTCTATTTTCAGTATCTTAGATTTGTGAGAGAGGTTGAGAGAGTTTTGAGAGAAATTATAAGAGAAATTGTAATCTGGTTGCTTAATCGAATCACTCGTTGTAATTGTGATCACATTGTACTCACTGCTTCTCATAATGGATTGTTTGTGCTCGTCGCCGCCCGTGGTTTTTTCCCGCATTGGGTTTCTACGTAAATCTTTGTGTTCTTTATTGCTCTTGTTATCGTTGTTTACTTTTGAATATCATTGTTTATCCCAATACTTTCGCTATTAGTTTGTTCTAATTCCTAACAGAACTGTAGTGAGTATTTGGGTTCGGATGGAGGAACTTTACATGACGAAGAGTCTCGTCAACGAGATCCGATTGAAGGAAAGGTTATACACTTTCAGAATGGCAAAAGGTACTCCTATTCAAAAACATCTAAATGATTTCAATTCGACTGTAGTTAACCTTGAAAGTTTAGATGTGAAAATTGAGGATGAGGATAAGGTTATTTTGTTGGTTGTATCTCTACCCCTTCATATAAAGACTTTAAGGAGATCATGCTATATAGTAATTCTGATACTATGTCATTTGAGAATGTTAAGTCAAAATTGTTGTCTAAGGAAAAGTTTGATCTTGACATTCATGCTGATTCTGTTGAGGGATTAGTAATAAGGAGTAGAACAACTGAAAAGGGGAACGATAATAGGAGTAAGAATTGTTCTAAGCCTATAACTCCTCACACTGATAAGACCTGCAATTATTATTGTAAATTGGGTCATATTGTTGCTAACTGTTGGCACCTGCAAAACAAGAGGGAGAAAGAAGAAGATAATTCTCATGAGCCTGCTGAACCTTCGTTTGTTGAATCTGATTCTGATGGTGACGTTTTGTTTGCTGCCTCTACTGAAACGGGGAGCGATTCTAATTGGATTCTTGATTATGAGTGTACCTATCATATGTGTCTTCAGAAGAATTGACTTTCTATATATGATCCAGTTGACTCGACGGTTGTTCACATAGGCAATAATGCCTAATGTAATGTAACTAGAATCGATACTGTTAAAATCAAGACCTATAATGGTATTATCAGGACTTTATCGAATGTTTGTCACGTTCCTGACTTGAAGCATAACCTCATCTCTTTAGGCACTCGTGAATCGAAGGGGTGCAAAAATTCAGCTGAAGGTGGAGTTCTAAAGGTTTCGAAGGGCAGTTGGATGTTGTTGAAAGATTTAAGGCGAGGAAGCCTCTATGTCTTGCAGGCATCTACTACGACAGATTATATGAAGAAAGGTTCATACAAGTCATCTCCCAGAGTTAAGTTCAAGTATCACTTGAACTCAACCGGCGTTCGAATCGCTTAAATACTGTTCGAGGTTCGCCCTACGGGGCATTACCCTTCGGAGTGCTATGACGGTGTGCGAGATTTGGTGTTGATGATTTTGGTCCAAGGTGGAGATTATTGGATTTAATGGCATAAAATCTGCTCTGTAGATCCACCACGGGCTTCAAGGAGTTTGGGTTATGAACCGTGCCCGCTAGGGTTTCGTCGTGTTGGCGGCTAGGGTTGCTCCTAGGGTTTTTTACATCTTTATATTTCTAAACCCTATATAAGGGCCTTGCCTAGGCTCCAATACTCATCCCTGAATCCCAAACCTGTAAGAAATACTTATAGAGTATTCTGTTTCCACTATCTTAGATTTGTGAGAGAGGTTGAGAGAGTTTTGAGAGAGATTATCAGAGAGATTGTAATCTGGTTGCTTGATCAAATCACTCGTTGTAATTGTAATCGCATTGTACTCACTCCTTCTCATAGTGGATTGTTTGTGCTCGTCACCACCCGTGGTTTTTTCAGAATTGGATTTCCACGTAAATCTTTGTATTCTTTATTGTTCTTATTATCGTTGTTTACTTTTGAATATAATTGTTCATCCTAACTCTTCCACTATTAGTCTGCTCTAATTCCTAACATTTATCATAAGAAAATCTAATATGAAGCTACTAATGTCAAATAACTTGTGTCCAAGAGAACATGTGAATATATTGAAGTGGGGAGAGAGACTTCTAATTATGGTAGATGCAGCTCAACGTCAGCAAGACTGGCCATGTGCAGACTTAGTTTTAACTTTTTTCTTATTCATTTGTCTTCAATTTTTCAGCTAGGGAAAATAATGACTACATTTTTGGGTTGTAGGTCTTCACTACTTACACCATGGATGCAAGGCAGCCCTTGCTCATAGGCATATGAAACCTGCAGATAAAGTACTAGATGATAAACTACAACCTAAGATCGCTGGTTTTGGCTGTCTAGAATCTTTTTACCTAAAAATACATCCTACATTTCGACTCAGAATGTGGCTGGCACAACCGGTTATCTTGATCCTGAGGGAGTTCTAATGTTTTCCTCGAGCTGTAATGTCTCCCAGTGATAATGGACATGACTTAGCGTCCTTTCCCTGACTCAGTTGAGATGAATTGAACCCATGAATGTACCAATGCAGGTTGACTAATTTAATTTGACTGCATATGTGGGGGTAGTGAAAGGTCAACACACTGAGGATTGATTATAGATTTGAGTAGTCGACCTGCTCACTCAATATAACCCCCCCCAAAAAAACCAAAGAATCGTAATGAGTTAGGTACAAGTTCGTTGGACTATCATTTGCATCCATGGACTCTTGGTCTGCTTGTCATAAAAACAACCCATCTGCATCAAGCCTAGCTCAAATGCATTATCTACCAGAAACTCAAGTATGTCTCATGCGGGCTTTGGGTTATTAGCACAGTTCAATGCCTACACATGATTTGTAGAGCATTGCAGATTAAAAATGTAATATCAAAATACTACTGCCTTTTATTGACAAGTTAAACTTCAGTTTACTATGAAATCTAAGAAGCATGCTCACAGCAAATTGAATAGCCAAAGGTCTACCTAGGTTCAATTCCTATAAGGCCAAGCATGGGTGAAGTGTTAGCTGAGTTGAAAGAATACTTGGCACTGGGGATGGCTCATGAGAAAGTGAGAGATGGAGGTCAGGATGAAGCAGCGACTACTACTTTAGGCCAGACCTTTGAGAACTTTCATTTACATGTGGATTTGGATCTGGGCAGGGGTCCTAGAGCTAGGTAGTCTCTTTCAATTGTGAAACTTGGTTTAAACTATTAATGCTTTGCTCTATTCTTGCTTTAGATGAAACCTGTAATGAAGCACAAAATTTCTGTTTTCTAGTGCCATAGACATTTTTGATGTGGTGAATTTTTTTTCCCTTGCTTATTTTTCTCACAACTTTTTGGAACAGATGAATCAGAGATTTCTTTCGAGGCGAAACAAGGTGTCAGACCCCTAGTTAAGTATTATTATCATGCACATGACATGGCCAGAAGACACCAAGAATGTCTTCACATGTAATGCATACGCTAGAGGGAGGAGGATAATCAAAGCCAATCAATTTGTTAGAAGCCTCAATGCCTTTATTGGAATGTGATCAGCACCCAGCCAGCCTCAAGAAGGCAGTGTCCTGGGGAGATCTCCATTCTATGTGATGGATTGGTTCTTGACATTTTTTGAGGATAAAGTAACAGGGATGACTCTTCCTCAATTGCTCCTGAATCTTGGCAATGGCAACTTGTGATGCCATGGACACAATAGCATTATGAATCCCATAGTCCCTAGCAATACAGAGGGCATGAAGCATAGCTAGTGATCCCCCACCTCTACAAAGTTACAAACTCCGAAGCTCAGTGCAAGACTAAATACGCAGTCACCCCTACTGACCCTAACAGTTCCACTATCCAAAGCCAGGCCTGGGTTACCTTTAAAGGCTCCATCTATATCAATAAATGGAGCAATCCAGCCTATAAGACATACCACCTAAAGGCCAATATTTGAGGTAGCATTGAGTTTAAAGCCTTAAGCATCTCATTGCTTTGGTTGGGATCAAATTAATGGGTCTAAATGGCTCCAACTCTAGGACTTGGACCAACCCATGTAAGCTAGTTGGTTATCATCGTCATCTTCTGGGTGCACTTCAAATGAGTCAATAGTCTTCAAAAAATTTTTCGACACAAGAAATCAGCAAATTGACCCCACGTCTAGCCACTTTTAGAACCCCAAAACTATTCCACCGTGTGATCCTCCAAATGTGGGGAATAGTTTGCATAATTAGCTTGAAGAGTAGTTCATTACCCACTTCAAAGTTCAAACCGAGACCTTTTCCTAATGAAATCAGAATTTTCAAGAATATATCTCCAAGCATTAGGGCATTCTTGTTTTGGAGATAGTTTCTCAGTATATGAACAAGTTTATAAATGGAGGAATGTTTCGTTAATGAAGAAAGGAGTGTTCACGTTGATTTCTATTGCCTCAGCTGCTAATCTCGTACAAAGTTACATATATGTATACATCAGTGACCTTGTTACCCTAGTTTCTTTGGCAAGCATCAAGGGAATAGGAAAGAATAAAGATATATCTCAAAACTAACCAAAAAAAGAGATTATACAATAATTAATTTACATAATTAGTATTGGCTAACACTCCCCTTCAAGTTAGTGCATGTAAGTTGACCGTACCCAACTTGCTCCGTAAGTATTGAAATTGTCACTTCTGAAGCACCTTAGTAAGGATATCGGCGGGTTGTAACTTGCAGGGAATATAGGAAAGACTCAGCTCACCAGAGTGATACCGTTCTCAAACGAAGTGGCAGTCAATCTCGATGTGTTTGGTGCATTCGTGGAAAACGGGGTTCTTGGCAATGTGAAGAGCAGCCTGACTATCACAAAACAACTACATGGCCTGAGCGTGGAACATGCCTAATGATGCAAGAAAGGATTTTAGCCAAACTAATTCACTGGTAGCTGCTGCCATGGGACCGATATGCCGCCTCTGCTGATGATCTGGATACAATAGTCCGCTTCTTTATCTTCCAGGAAATAGGGGAATCCCCAAGGGTTATGAGATATCCAGTCAAAGAACACCTTATCAATGGATAAACTCCCCAATTCGAATCACAGGAAGTGGATAGCTACAACTCGCTGTTTACCTGAAGCAAAATCCCGCAGTCAAGTGTCCCCTTAATATAATGTAAAACTCTGCTGGTGGCTTGCATGTGCTTCTCTCTTGGATGCTGCATGAACTGAGAAAGAATGTGTACTGCATAATATAAGTTCGGGCGAGCGATCGTAAGATAGATAAGTCGGCCCACAAGACGCCGGTACCATCCAGCATCTGGTAAAGGTGAACCAGTAGCCAAAGTGAGCCTGTGTTGCACCTCTATACGAAAGTCACTAGTTTTGCTCCCTAGCAGACCACATTCATCTACAATTTCCAGCACATACCTTCGCTGACTCAAGAACAGGCCCTTGGGCCCTCGTGCCACCTCAATGCCGAGAAAATATTTAAGAGGTCCAAGATCCTTGATGCTGAAGCAGGTATCTAAATAATTGTTGAAAATAGTACAAGCATGCGAATCATTGCCCGCCAGGACGATATCATCCACATATACCAAGAGTTCCATAAAAATGTGTCCTTTCCTGTAAGTGAAAAGTGAGTAGTTAGCATATGAATGAATGAATCCATATTCGCGCAACTTGCAAAAAAGTTTAGCAAACCACTATCGTAGAGCCTGCATAGTCCATAAAGAGATTTCTGTAGACAACACACTTTTGTTGGAGAGTTGCATGTAAACTCTGGTGGCAGTTTCATGTACACCTTCTCATCGAGATCGCCATGTAAAAATGCATTGTTGACGTCTAACTGATGCAATTCCTATCCTTTTGCGATTGCAACTGCTAGAAAGCATCTTACACTGGACATCTTGGAGACACGCGCGAATGTCTCACTGCAATCAAGTCCCTCAACTTGATGATCACCACGGATAACAAGATGGGCTTTCTATCATTGGATGCTGCCATCAGAATTATATTTTGCCCGATACACCCACTTACAACTAATGGGCTTCTTTCCGCCCAAGATCTTGTAGAACCCATGTGTTGCTCTTTACCAGGGCTCGGATTTCTTCTTCCATTTTCGCTCTCCAGTTGGGATCTTTTGCTGCTTCATACTAATACCTGGGCTCAACCACTTAGGTGATAGCAACTAGAAAGAGTTTGTGCGAATCAGAAAAATTAGCACAAGTTACATAATTTGCAATGGATAAGGCGTACCTGAGGAATCGTCCTGAAGCCGTTGTGCGAGCGAGAGAAGGTCGTTAGCACTCAAAGTGTAACAAATGTAATCCTCAAGGTAGGCTGGCCACCGTCGAGCTCGTGGATTTTGCATGAAACTGGGCTGAGGAGTGGTGTCCATGTCTGTACTAATCTAAGCGGGTGGGACCATGCTAGGTTGCATTCTGTCTGGCCCAGTCGGTTGGTCCTCATACTGCTGGGTGTTGGATAGAGCTTGATCCATCTCTCTCCCCCTAGCTTACTGGCCCAGTCCGCTCTTATTCTCACCGCGGCCTATTTGGTTAGATTTTACTGGTTCCCCTCCCTGGTGCATGCATATGGTGGATCAGAGCAGCCCAATTCATTTGGGCCGTCTTCTTTAAACCCCCCCTCTTTGGTGCATCCCGCCATAGGCCTTGGGGATCAAACTTGCCTACATTGTCTGGGCTTTCATCTGCTGAACTCCCCTTTTCATTATGACTTTCTTGCTGAGGTGCCCACACAATTGGACGCAGGCCCGGAATCGGTTACCAAAGGCGTTCCAATTTGGTTGTCGGGCTCATTTAATGGTGCAAAAGACTTGGGCTCGTTGCTAAAATGATAGATATGCTCTTGGAACGCCACGTCCCAACTTACAAAAATTTCTCGAGTCTCTATATCGCACACCTTCCACCCTTTCTTTCCAAACGGATATCCCAACAAAACACATTTGCTACTTCTTAATGCAAATTTATCCTTAACTCGTGGGTTATTTCGTGCAAAACATAAGGAATCAAAAACTCGAATTTCAATGTAAGATGGTTTTGCATTGAACAAGACCTCATAAGGTAATTTGCCCTTTAATAACTTAGTGGGACTTCTATTCATCAAGTAAGCAGCAGTGAGTACGCATTCCTCCCAAAACCGGGTTGGTAAATTAGCTTGAAATCTAAGTGCCCTTGGAACATTCAAAATATGACAATGTTTGCACTCAACTCTTCCATTTTGTTGGGAGGTGTCCACACAACTCCTTTCACGCAAAATTCCATGTTCCCGATGAAAACTTTGCATAGCTCCTGAGGTAAATTCACTCTCATTGTCACTACGAACCACCTTAACTCCTTTATTAAATTGATTTTTCACCATTGCAATAGAACTTTTAGGTAGTTTACTTGCTTCAGTTCGATCTTGCATTAAATAAACCCTAGTTGCCCTACTAGAGTCATCAACAATATTAAGAAAATAGTGGGCACCACATGTTGAAGGAACTCTATAAGGGCCCAAAATGTCACAATGTATCAAATCAAAAATACCTTCAGCAATGCTTTTACTAATAGGAAACTTATTTCGAGTCTATTTTGCATGTAAACAAATTTCACAAAAATCTTCTTTGCCCTTATTTGATCCCAAAACAATGCCTAAACTACTAGGAAGCAAGGAAATAACATCACTTGAGGGATGCCCAAGACGCAACTTGTATTAACCACATTGACTTGTCAATCTGGAGTGTGCTTTAAGTAGTAGGCCCCTTCTTGCTGCTCACCCACTCCAATCATAGTCCTCAAAGTGCAGTCCTATATCACACAAAAATCATCAAAATATGTCACTACACAATTCAACTATTCACACGACTTTGAAATTGAAACAAGATTGCACTTTAAATTTGGCACATATAAAACATTTTTCAACGTTATATTTTCTTCCAAATTGGCTAGACCCGTCTCACTAGCCAAGGTATGTGCACCGTCGAGCAACCCAATCACCACTAGAGGAATTTTCTTTATCTCACTTAGCATGAAAGCATCCCCGACCATGTGACACGATGCTCCGCTGTCCAACATCCACGATATTTTACCTGACAGTTTTTCATACTCGGGCTGTGGGGCTTCAATGAGGCTGAGCATTCTCTGGACCTGGTCTGCAGTCAGCCCAGAGATAGCGGGCTGGGCAGTTGCCCAAGAAGTGTTGCTGCTGGTTTCTGCCCTTACCCCATTTGCTGAGCCTGTCCCAATATTTGGGCCTGGGCTATCTTGAGCGATCATCACCTTCTTGTGGCTCTCCTCTTGTTGTGTCATGTTGAATATCTTGTCAAGCGACGGTAGTAGATCGAGAGCTAATATTTGACTCCTCAATGTGGAATACAAGTCATCATTCAACCCCATCAAGAATTGATCCATCTTGTCCTCCTCGTAAATTGCTAAGATTTTGCTAGCAGTACCACAGTTGCATCCACTGCACGTGCAAATGGGTACCTTGACTATGTTATTAAGCTTGGTCCATAGGTTCATAAGTTTCGAATAGAATTCACCCATTTCCATGGCTCTTAGCTTGCAGTTTGCTATGTTTGCCTTGAGTTGGTGAATTTTAGGAGTATTCGTCGTACCATATCGTTTCTTCATATCATGCCACATGATCTTGGTGGTGTCGGAGTAAGCCATACTCATTCGAAGCTTCGGGTCTATAGTGTTAAGCAACCATGAGCATAGCATTGAATTCACCATATCCCAGGCATGACACTCTAAAAATTCTTCCCCTTTCTTTTCCTCCGGTCTACTCAGTTTTCCATCAATGAATACTAATTTATTTTTGGCGTTTAAGGCCGTTCTCACTGCCCTCTCACACAGATCATAATCCTTGCCATCGAACACTACTGCTGTAATCAACATCCGGGGACCTTCTGAGGAATGTAGATAATACGGCAAGTGAGATTCCATGATAAAGTTCTTCTTTTCACCATTAGACATGGTGTGTCTAGTGAGGTTTAGTGTGTGGGACGATGGCTGGGCTCTGATAACATGAACAAGTTTATAAATGGAGGAATGTGTAGTTAATGAAGACAGAAGTGTTCACGTTGGCCATTGCCTCAGCTACCAATCTCATTCAATGTTACATATATGCATACATCACCGACCTTGTTGCCCTACCTTCTTTGGCAAGCATCAAGGGAATAGGAAATAATAAAGACATATCTCAAAACTAACCAAAAAAAGAGATTATACAATAATTAATTTACATAATTGTGTTGGCTAACAGTATAACACAATCCACGAAAAAATGTGCTAGGATGCACCCTTTGACACCATTCGGTAATCCAGATATTTTGCGCCAAGTGCAACAAACGTTTAGTAGTTATCTTGTATTTAAATGAGATAGTTTTATATCGGATGGATTTCTATTTTAATTTGTTGAATCCCTTCTATAGCCTTTAACTCTATCTTTTTTATTTAAGAAAGAAATAGATTCATTATTTTAAACAAGCTAAAGACTTAATTATTCTTTAGATACAAACTGTTGATCTCTAGGCCCCACAAAAGCATGATCCAAAATAGAAGTTGTTCAAAAATAGAAGTTGTTGTATACAAACTTATTGATCGAAGGAACACGGTGGGCTGTGGGATGTACTCATCACAGGTTAGAACTTGTTGTATCCAGTTATAGGTTGAATTAGGCAGCGAAAGATCTTTGATTTGGGTTCCATTCTATCTTAAGGCTGAGAGCCTAAGACGTTGATTACTTTTGTAGTTTGTAGATTATATGAAATTTATGTATACTTCAAATCAGAACAGGCTTTATAATATCTTTCTAATGTTTCATTTCATAAATGATTTTGTTATTTTTGTTGTTGTAATAGTAATACTGCCATGGTTTCTTGACTCTTGAATTATATATTTGTGAATGCTTCTTGTACAGTCATTGGCCTATAAGGATTTGCCGTAGTATTTTCTAGGTTTAACTATGTTATGTTTTGGCCAATGTTTAAAGGGTATGCCCAACTCCAATGGACACAGCATACATGCAATGTGAATAGGGGGTTTTATAATCGGTCTCTCTGTAGGTGGAAAAGTTAGCAGAGGTAAAATTATCTACATTTAAATTTTCTCAGATCCCGCAAAAGTGAGATCCATACTAAAAATAGTAATTGTTGTTGTTGAACGTGAGGGTTTATCAAAAAAAGAAATGAATCGTTAAGGGACAGGTCCATGGATCCGGACTCATTTCATGTGTTGTGTATTTTGGCAATGTTTGTGCTGCGTGTGGTGAGGGATTTATGCCTGTACAATAACGGACCGAGTCATCACTGATGATGAATCATGTTCAAACTTTACCTCACGCATCATCCATTCATCATAATTTTCTCAACAATCTCCTTTTTTTTGGGGGGGTTTTCATTTCTTTCTTCATTTTCGCTATATGGAGCGACGGACTGGCTGCATACCAGCACCCCAAAAAACACAGAAGGGCTACAAATACAGCAACCTTTTTGTTCAATTTTTGCTACCGTAGGCACTTCTGCTTTTTCACATATGGGCCGCAGCTCATCACGACTCACATATCGGACGGATCTCAGTACGCCTAGAGCACAAAATTTTTAAAAATTTGGAATACAATTCCGTTGCCGGGAATCGAACCCAGGTCTCCTGGGTGAAAGCCAGACATCCTAACCGCTGGACGACAACGGATTTTGATACTGTTTTCCGCAGTCCAATACTTGGTAAAAGACGAATCAGGAATATCGTAATTTACTACACTAGACTAGATTTAGTTAGATTTGTCTAGTTGAATACCAATAAGACAGACAAAATATATTCATAGATAGATGACAATTCTTATGTTTATAACTTAGGATATTTTTATTTTAGTTTGATCTATATAACTAACAACAAAGTAAGAAAAATGAAAATTAATAAGAGAGATGATGTTGATCAATATAAAAGACATTATTTTCAAGATCTATAATTAAGGCTAAGCAAAATGATAGGCCTCTCCCCCACCCCCCTTTCTTTTGATTGTTGAGGTACTAAATAACATTATGTTTTACTATGAGAATGCCGAAACTATAATGATTCAATTCAATAACCACATAACGTGTTCACTACATCTATATTATAGGCTAACTTATGATAATTACGAGCAAATTTTGTCATACATTCAATTCTATACAAAGACAATAGTTTGTGTAGATCCCCACTTCTTGAAATTTGAGAATAACAACATATATATGTAACCTCATATTATCAGACCTTGTAACCTAAGTTTGTACCCTTGTAAACCCTAACTTATTAGTATAAATACATCTAGCCCTTCGCATTGAGGTGGACACTTTAATTGCCCATAGAATATCCAAATATACGTAGCCATCCTTACTCTTGTGAACATTCCAGTAAGCAAAGAGAGAGCGCACTTCTCTACTGACTCTACATAAAAAGACTTTATTATCTTTTTTAAATGAGTTAAAGTAACTAGTCCAATGATTTATCCTTTCAAATTAATTTCGTGCTTTTTGGTTTACAAGTATTTTCTCTCTCTTTCTTAAAATTCGGATTTTGAACATTCAACTCAATAAAATCCTATCTTCCTCCCACCCTCACCCCTCTCCCCCAAAAAAACACCCTAGCTTGATATCCGCTCCTTCATCCTCTAAAATAGTTTGCTGGGGTTCCTATTGGCCAATTATGACCAATAGTAAGCCCCTTTTACTTTAATTTGTTCAATCGATTAATATTTAGTATTGTTGTGTTCTTCTAAGGAATTTTCTCTCCTTATGAGGGTTAGAGTTTCTCTCCTTATAAGAGTTCAAGTTTCTCTCCTTCTTGTGAGAGTTAGGATTTCTTTTTCTAGAGTTTGTTTCTTATCTTTTTTGTGAGTTGTTTCTCTTGCCTATTTATGCAAGTTTTATCAAAGTTTTTGATTCAGTTATAGAGTATATTTTCTAGTTTATTAGGTCATTTCATTAGATTTGATCAAGAATAATTCAATAATGAAAGTTCATATTGCTTGATCAAGACATGACAAGAACTTGTTTTCTTAGAGACAGAAATTTAAAGACCAAAGTTTAGAGACCAATACTTAAAGCGGTCTCCAATTAAGTTTGGAGACTGAATTTGGAGACGGATTTGGACCATCTTCGGTTGAGACTTTTTTAGAGATCGAACACAGCCCAGACTCTAGTTAAGACTGTATTTTGCGACTCTACTTTATCAAAGTTGTTGATTCAGTTAGAGAGTATATTGTTTAGTTTATTAGGTCATTTCATTGGATTTGAGTAAGAATAATTTAATAATGAAAGTTCATATTGCTTAATCAAGACATTACAAGAATTCATTCTCTTAGAGACTAAAATTTAAAGACCAAAATTTAGAGATCAATACTTAAAGCAGTCTCCAATTAAGTTTGGAGGCTGAATTTAGAGACGGCTTGGACCATCTTCACTTGAGACTATTTTTAGAGACCGAACACAACCCAAACTCTAGTTGAGACCGTATTTTGCGACTCTGTCATTTGGACTCAAAGCGATACCCATGTTAGAGCCCAAATTGAAATTGCGGTTACATGAAGAGACAAGATGTAGCCCGATCTTTAAGCTCAGTCTCAAACTGTGATTTATATTTTAATTTTGGTCGATGTATGCTCCCTTGCCTCGTCTCAGTTCTCTCCCGGCAGCCAGCGACTAAGCCGATCGGGCTTGGTCTCGTTCACCTAGCAGACAGTCCCTGACAGCGAGAGAAATTCCGTCAATCCGGTAAGTTTATTCGGGCAGACGATGTGAATGTTTTTTCTCTGTGCTTCTCTCTCTCACACACGCCCTCAATGTGATGTTATCTGAATGTGTGTCGCACATTAGAACAATGTTTGTTGATCTGCATGCATGAAGTTCAGGACCCTACCTTATATTTTATACTCTACCTAAATGAACAATGGCGACAACACTTTAGTTCAAGGCCCTACCTTATACTTTATACTCTACCTAAATGGTATCTATCTATGTTCCACAACCCCCCAAACTTTGAAAATTTCTTCCACCTGCTATCCAAATTTAAAAAGGGTGGGGAAGAATTTAATCCTAAGTGCGTCAAGTGTGATTTAGCAGATGATAGAGCTACATAAGAGTTAAAGTGATGGGTGCTAGGTTCGAAGGCGGGGGAGAAGTACTGAAGGCAAAAGTTTGGTGGTTTTTTTGGGTCAAATGGTTTTGTTAAATGGGTTTTGTGTTGATCATGATCGCTTGATGCTCACGCACAGGATGTTTATGTAAGTAGCCTAATAGTATTGTTATTTAAAGTTAGACCGATACTTAAATCATTTAACTTACCAAGCAAGCCAGTCATCTGGCTTTTGCTCTTCCTTCTGTTATAGGAAAAATATAAGCAATTGAAGGCAGACACTAATGTGCAAGTAGGAACAAAAGTAGGTGATCACGTCTACTTCAAGGCCTGTGGAGCTTGAAGCAAGAAAGGCACTATATATATACAGCCTAGGTACAGAGGGTATATCTATGTTTGAGAGACGATCCAGATATAGGGGTTCCATTTCAGGTACTTCCTAGGCATACACCTCACCATTGGCTACTCAGCTACATGATCAATTGCAGACTACTCAAAATGAGCTTCAAAATATCCAAGCTCGTCTATATTTGACAGTAGAGGAGTTGAGGGCTAGTAGGGTTGAGATGGATGCTACTTGGAAGCAGCTAAACGAGCAAAGGAGTGGACTTTGCTTGATTTGAGAACTTCTCAGAGCTTCTTGGCGACCTCACGTGTGGCAATTACTCTCGATAGTCATTCTAGGACTCGGTATGTTTAGCTGTAGGTCCTTCGCTACGCTAGTTGCATGCTAAGTTATGTAATCTGAACTCTTGGATATGAAAATGTTAGTTTAGTAACTTAATGTATTTTGGAGAAGCTTTGGTGGGTGTTGCTTCAATTAGGAAGCTTTGGTGGTTGTATTTTGGTTGGTGTTGTGGTTGCCTGAACTAATGTACTTGAAGTACATATATTTATGAAATGTGAATTGGCTATGGCAATTGCGGCATATTGTACAATTTATTTGTTGGATAGTAGCACACGTATACATGAGTATTAAACATCTATGGCAAGTTCAGGCAGATAAAACAACAAACTGCTGGAAAAATTACAGTCAAATTAGAGAGAGAAATTAAACATCAGCCTCAATTTGAGAACAAATTTAAGTTCTGGTCCTGAAATTGCCGAGTAGAATGCAGTCTCTAACAGAGACCAAAATTAGACAAAGGTCTCTACCTAAGACCGATAAAATCGGTCTCCAATGGAAACTGGTACTTTTGGTCTCCAGGTGAGACTGATGGTCTCTAATTGAGACTAAAAATATTTGTCTCTAATTGAGACTGAAGTAGGCCGAACTCCAACAGCATCCATCTTGATTTGCTCTAAGTTCGGTCTCATTTTGTGACTGGATGCTGAAATTTGGTCTTTAAATTTAAATTGCAACCAAGGTTTTAGTGACGAAGCATTTTCGGTTTCTATTCGGTCTCAAAACTTAAATTGAGATCGATTTCTGAGTTTTAGAGACCGAACTTTTCGGTCTCTAATGAAGCAAAATCATGTAGTGAGATGACGTCATTTCAAGTTAAATATATTATATCACATAGATATATGTTATGTTCTAAATTGTACTATTGCTCATCGATGTTCGATAAAGACATATTTAAGTCGAGGGATGTGGTTTGTGGCTAGAATTATAGAGCACGTCAAAAGTATATTTATCATTATTTCAGTTGAAATAAATATCTGCTTTGATATTTTGGATTTATTCTTGTCAGAAAACTATTGATGTAGATGTCATATGATTTTTCATTAATGAACTTTCTTTGTTATCACCAAAAAAAAAAAAAAAAGTCGGGGTTTTGGCAATAACTTCTTTGTCAGCATTGGAAGATGACATAATTAGCCCTAAGAAATCAACTATTTTAAAATAAGTGAACGGAAAGCACCAAGAGGTACATAGAAATGAGTTACCATAATACCATATTCTTTTCTTTTATTTTTGGTCTTGAAATCTCTGTTTTATTGGAGTCTAGCTACTGTATTGGTACTTTATTGGAATCAACTATTGAGGTAGAGCTCTCCCATCACAGATTTTTTCCATCTACAAAACTTGAACTCGAGACCTTAATTAAGAGAAATAAGTGTCAACCACTTAAACCAATCTGTATTGATCCCTTAATACCATATCCTTGTTACTCATTATCTTTCTTGAAAAATACAGAGCAAGGCACCAACAGCTTGGACAGTGCACCTCATCATTCCTAGTGAACTTAGATAAATTTCATTTGAGACATGGTTAGATATCCATGCCAGGACATTCTTTGCAGTAGTGTGGTCCATTTGGAAAGAAAGGAATGTTTTCATATCCAAAAACCAACGGTCCAACACCCCGCACCCTCAACTTGATATATTGTATCAAATTTAGATTAGATTATTAGATTAATCTCTAATAGGACAAATATGTTTATAGCTGAGCAAACCGCAAAAGTAAGCAGACGTTCAGAGGGATTGAATACGCTGCGTTAGCCCTTTTTTTTTAATTGGGTAATTACTGCCATGTGGCTTCCAATTGCACCCCATCGTGTCCCCCCCCCCCCCCAAAAAAAAAAAAAACAAAAAAAAGTTAAATGGCTATGGCAAACATTTTCAACAAGCAGCTCGCAAGCGAGGCAGGGCAGTTGGATGCCTGAAACTGAACATTAGAATTTTCATAACCGACTATAGTCTCTTCTAAAGCTAGATTTAACTTCACCCTGTATGATCAGCAGAATATCTATTTACAACAAAGCTATTGCAGCTATTCAAATCAGTAAACTGACTCAGCACGTTACCCTAAATTGACTCTCTAATCCTCAGCACAAAAATACCCGAGGAAAATCATCAGGAACTCACTCCTTCCTTCTCCATATAAGGCAGGCCAAATTTCAGAATCAACATCATATATACGCAGATGCACATTTCTTGTGCATCTTTCTGGCGTTCCTCAAAGCTTCAGCATACTTTGCCAATTCTGACTTTTGGCCCTCCTCTAATTTCCCGTCTTCTGCTCGAAAATAATCCAAGGGCGCACTGTTCCTCCTCTCCAGCACGAACCTTACACCATCACTCAGAGGAGATCCATACTGGCTCATCCCAGTAGGCCTCTCTATGTCCTTTACATCCTCTTCGGCTAAGCTTGACAAGCGATTTTGATCCAATGAAGAGTTGTTCGAGTTTTGAGATGATGATGCCAACATTGGACTCCGTGATTCACTTCTCTGATCATCTGTGCCCTCTTCTGAGCGTGCAGAATCCAAGGAGTATCGCCTCCCAAAATCATCCACTGAGAGTGATCTGGGCATAGGAGAAGTTTGGCCACTCTTGTTTCGATGGTGCCTGGACTTTCCCATTACCACTTTCATTAGCTTGACAAAGAACTTCATCTTTTTGGAGTTTGGTTTGCTAGCAGAGCTGCTAGTGGGTGAGTCTGCAATCTCTGTAAGATACGAAGGCTGTGAGGATGGCCAATGATCAACATCAAAGTCTATGATGTTCGGGGCCTTATCTGCATCTTCACTATTAGCATATTCTAGTATTAGTTGTTTTGTTTTTGCCTCGGACTTGGGACTTAAGGACTTGCTCAGGTCCCGAGCAGCTGTTTTACCAGGTGGCGGCCGGTAGTTCCTCAATTCATATCTCAAACAAGCGTTTATCCACCGGAGATAGACTAGCTCCTCTGCATCAGCACACCGATCTGCTTGAAGTCTCTCAACCTCATTTGCCAAATGCTCATTTTCTTCCCTCAGATGAACCATTTCTTTGCCAAGCTCCTCTTTCTGCATTATCACATGATGAACAAGTTAAATACCCACTGAGACCCAGCAAAACTAACTCAGGCCAAAGTAAACGACATGAGACCAAATAAAACTCAGGCCAGACCTTTAGCCTGAACCCAAATTAAC
Organism: Carnegiea gigantea; assembly: GCA_029747015.1. Classification (NCBI taxonomy): domain Eukaryota; kingdom Viridiplantae; phylum Streptophyta; class Magnoliopsida; order Caryophyllales; family Cactaceae; genus Carnegiea; species Carnegiea gigantea. The sequence continues at coordinate 377,765 of JAKOGI010000108.1, read as the reverse complement.
CAAACCTCGTCCAACCAAACTAAAATTTGTATGACCAATATTCTTTGTATTTCCATGACAAGATTGTTGGATAAACCCACACTAAACTTGATCGAGTATGAGCCAAACCTAAAATATGACTCAACCTAACTCCATCAAAGTCAAAGAAGGCATCAACTAGCCTCTTGAGATGAACCTTTCCCAAATTACTAGTTTGCAGAGTCTTCCAAATAAGCTTGACAAGTGCAAATATGCGCAGGAATGAGAAAAAATAAAATTACCTCAGGATCTTCCAGAACAGAATTAGCAAGGATTTGGGCTTTGTCCAGTTTCCAAGCCAAATCAGAATTCTCTTTTTGCAACTTCTCATTAGACTTTCTCAATTCCTCAGCTTCTGCTTCCACTTCCTCCATTCTTTGCATCTCCGACTGGACGTCAGAGCCTCTGGTGCTAGCCTCATGCCCTAGATCTCGCAACCTGGCAACTCTTTTAGTAAGGTCCAATATCTGCTCTTTGCTTTGCTGAGCTTCATGCCTAATTTTCTTCTTTAGCTGCCTGATTTTCGCCTTTGCAGCTTCAAGCTCAGACACGACCTTTGAGTAATCAGCGACTTGTGCCTCTAGCCTCTTGTTTTCAGCCTGTAAAGACGCTATCTTCATCGAGAAGAGCTTGGCTTCTATGTTGCTGAGCTTCAACCTGTTTTGGAGCTCCATCATTGAGGCTTCCTGCTCCTTGAGGCCATAATACTCGAGCAACTGAATCTCAAGGTTTCTCTCCCGTTCTTGGAGGAACTTGACCTTACTCCTAAGGTTTTCAATCTCTTCCTTGTATACATCCCTTTCACTTCTGATGGCCATTGGAGGTTCATTAGTAACCTTGAAAGTCTTTATATCTGACTTTTGGCATATTGCTATTTGTGTAGCTGTACCCATATCGAATTCCCTTATCAGTTGATCAAATTCTGGCAATAGCAACCCATCTTTATCTCCACTACATCTAAGACTGGGTGATGCATTCATGGATGAACTCTCAACACAGACGCGAATGCATGGTTTGTCCTGATCAAAAGAATAGGATCAAGGCATTAATGAGCCAAAAAAGGAAGTCTCTCGAATCTACTTTATTAGGATTCAAAATATCCTTTTTATTTTTTGAAGATAACTCTTAGCTTAAAAGCAATAGATCACATAATAATAGCAGACATTGCATCAACAAGCCTTCTTCTGGTGGGCAATCCGGCTTAAGCTGTGCTTGGTCAACCATCTAGATAAATCAAATCTATGTTGAATCAAATCATTCCTTGAATTTGTGATAAACCAATATTCCTGATAATGATAATTCTAGAGCGAACTTAACTTAAAAACCAGCCAACTTCAAGCAGAATTCTTATTTTTGAATCAACTTACATGAGTATCAAGTTCTGAATCCGTCTCTGCCCGAGGATCCTCTGTGATCCTTGGTCTCCCTCCATGGTCAATTTTCTTTTCTGAATCTATACACACCCAAAAATGAAAAAAGAAATTCAAATAACTGATAAGTTAGAAACTAACCCCTCCCCACCCCCCCCCCCCCCCCCCCCCCCCCCCCAAAGAAAAAATTCAAAATTTTGAAAAATGATTAGAAGAGAGAGAATCGTTACAAACCTGATGCAGGGGGAGGAGAATCAGATGGCTTGATTCGTTTAGTTGTGATGCGAGAATAGAGGAACCCAGCAAAAGATAGAGCTAAAGCCACCCCAAATTTAACCAGAAGGGGTCGTATATCTTTTCTTTCTTTCATCATCCTCATCTATACAATTCACAAAGCATGAAACTAACTTCCTAATTGGTATTCTGTTTAACCTAAAAACCCAGAGAGCACAAACAAGGAAGAACAGACAGAACGACTGAGATCATGCATCGTCTTCATCTTCATCCTCCATCTGCAACACAAAAATCACAAATCTGGTTGAAACCCAGATTGCAAACGTCAATTACAAATCAGAAACAACACATGCGATTTGAAATTTTGCTCATGCACAGGAACCCATTTGGACCATTTTTGTTCATTTAAAAAAACAGAGAAAATTACCAAAAAGCTAAAATTTGAATCAAACCCGGACAGCAAAACTCCAAGATAACTAAAAAAACAAAAGCTACCCTTTTCAATTTTCGATGAAAAATAGAAACTCATTTTGGCAATTTAAATTCTAACAATTATCAGGAGACTGAATTTACCCTGGTGAGAGAATTCCAGGAATTTCAAATTTGAATCAATTAACCCAGATGGCAAATCTCGACTGTAACCAGAAACACTAAATGCCCATTTAAAATTTGGGAGAAAAATGGCAACCCATTTTGTTGATCATAAATGAAGAGGATTAGAAAGGAGAGGAGGAAGGTAATACCTTGCAAAAGTGGATTCCTATGCTTTTGACTAATGGCCATCAAAGGAGCATATTAGTAAACGTATTAGCGTTGCTCTCGTGGTCTGATCTTACAACTTTCTGTCTCTATCATTGGCTCAGTATTTAAAAAATAAACGTTAAGCACATTAATTTGCTTCTTGTTTTTAAATTGCCTTTTTGCTTGCAGAACTGGCCATATATATATATATATATATATATATATATATGTATTTGTTGTTTTCCATTGGGGTTGAGAATAAAAATGATTAGTGGTAAGAAACATCAAAAGGACAGAAAAAGAAGTCTGAGTTTGGACAGTGAAGGAAGAAAGAGATACAGATGCTGATTCTAAGTGGCGATTTGGAAATTTGAAGTGGCGGGGAGAACCTAAATCTGGTGGGTCATGATAACATTCCCATGACCCACAGAATGCCGAAATGGTTGAACATTTGCAATGAGCTTGAAGGATCACCTTGTGAAAATTGTTGAACATTCATGAATCATGGTTAATAAAACTTACGTTGGGATGTTTAAGCCAATTTTTTGGCTAATAAGTCTTTCACTATTCAATACAGGGCTCATAATTTTGACTCATCACATTAGAATAATATCCATGAACTATACCACTCGACTTGCTTTATTTTTTTTTTAATAAAGTGGCATTGTTTAAGTTAATGAAAGTAATTTTTCTATCTTCAAAAAATAATTTATAGTTATTTAAGCTAAACAAATATTTAGTCTATCTTTGGGAAAAAAATAATGAACAAATAAAATTATGATTAGATATATAAATAAATTATAGATATGCATATATAGTGATTTTTAGTAGTATTCCACTACATTTGTCACGCTCTAACTGCTTCTCTTACAAACTCATCACTGATCCAAGGAAAGGGAGTTACATAGCATATTTATGTTTGAATCACTCTACTAAATTTTATAGTTTTTCCTATCATAATTTGTAGATACCTTTATTTTACACATGAGCAAATTATAAGGAGAAATTTTTTTTCTCAAGAAAAATGCCCAAAGATGAATGTGACAAGGTATTATAAATCAATTTTCCTCATTTTTATTGACGACAGTGATACGGTGAGTGAATATTTCAAAGTTTAGTATTCTTCATGCATAAAAATTTTTTTAGAAAGAAGAAAAAGATATTGTCCATTCAGTAGTTAGATTATACCTCTTAAATATAATTTATTATACTTTCTTATAGCACAATCAAAAAACTTCGGTTTTATCGGAGATAATGAGTATCCAGGCAAAAAAAGATACCGTATGATCAAAAATATAAAATTTAGGAATTGCATGTAGTCAATGGTCAAAAAGAAGAATCTTAAATTTAGGAAAGTATAAAACTCTAATGAGTGGAGTATAATGCATTGTACTCCATCCTCCAGGATGTATAAACTAATTTACCCATTAGTTTTAAGACTGTCACCCAAAACCAATTCTATTTGAGATCTACACTTATTTATCATTAAAGTAGTGAAAAATAATTCCATATGTTGAATGCATGTCAAAACTCAAAACATACAACTCAACTCATTTATGACAAATGATCATAAAAAAAAGTATCCAAAATCATGCTGTCAGTTAAATAGAATATATTTAGATAAGAATGCTTTGAAAATTGAATATCTACTAGATTTACATATATATAATCCATATCTACTCTCAATTCACCAATGTTTGGGAAAAAAAAAAAAAACTCTTGCAAATATATATTCTGCTTGCTAAAATTTGCATGACCAGCTGGAAAAAGCAGAAGAATATTAGCAGTCTTCAAATTTCTTAATGAAAGGAACAGATATAGAGTAACCAACCCCCCCCCCCAAAAAAAAAAAAAAAAAAAAAAAAAACAACACTCTATTTAGTCTTTGCTCAACTGAACCTGCATGATCTAAGAATTCAGAGAAGCAAGAAAGCAACAAGTAGGAAATGCTGTAAGTAGCGCAATATATGGGCAATTTTTGGGGTGGGTGATATGTGAAGGGACAGGGTATATCCTGTGAGTAGTTTATATAGTAACCAGCATGCAGAAACAAAAACCTGCTTCTTTGTACTCCATGTCAAGTTTTGGAAGCAATGGAAATGCTTACTTTCCAAAAAAAAGTAAAAAAATAATACTGAATGAGAATAAAACAAATTATCAAAGCCAATTTTTAAAGGGGCATAGTTTTAAGGCAGGATTCAAAAGTTTTAACTTGTGTCACAAACGGGCCGGAATGCATCTTTTTACAATGAAAAAAAAAATAATAAAGAAGTTCCTCCATCTGTACTCGGGGGGAGCTCATGTAGGTTTTGGTGCATATAGTTTGTCATTCTTATCCTTGGATATGAAGGGAGCCTTGAAGTAACGGTAAGGTTGTCCACATGTGATCAAAAGGTCATGGGTTCAAGCCTTGGAATCAGGCACTGACAAAGTCAGGTTAAGTTGCCTACAATTCACCCCTTAGGGTTGGGCCCTTCCCTGGATCCTGCGTGAATGTTGCGGGATGCTTGGACACCATACTGCCTCTCTTTATCCTTGGATTTGACATAAGAAAATCAATGAGAAGACTTTGGAGGGTTTGAAGATGATAAACACTTGCTTACTGTTAGAGCATATGCAAAGCAGGCTCATTAGACCTCAGCTCTAATACTATGTTAAATTTTATATATCAATGTGAGACAACACTCATTAACATATTCTTTCAATTTCATCAATGTGGGATAATACCTACTTTCATACTCCAACAATCAGCAAGAGAAAGAGTGTGAGCTCTCCCCCTAGGATTTATTCTTTTAAAGATGCTTCATATTTGTCGTCAAATGAAAACAAGCTTGCCTAAAGGCTTTGCCATAATATTTTGCTTGCTACATACACATAGTTTGCATTATTTCAACCGTCCATTCCAACGATTGAAAATAATAAGTTTCTTTGGCAACATTGACAACAAGTTTTAAAGTTATGCTACTACACATTATCAACTATTACAAATCTATAATATTGTTTTTTATTATGCTTTTGGTCATTAAATTACGGAGGTTACAACACACTCCTTGATTTAATCATTGTCATATATATAACCGTAATAAACTAATAACACATCCTTAATATTATGTTCATTTTAAATTGAATTCCAAAAAAACATTCGTGGATAACTAATCAATAATAGTATATCATAATAATTAGTAAATAAATCATAACAACCTGTGCATTGCACAGGTGCTAAAACTAGTTAGAAGATAAAAACTTCTAGCAATGACTCCTTTTTTTTTCTGGAGAACCATGTCATCATAGTAATGCTGACATCTTTAGGCTGTAATGCTCCACTTATTAAACATAGTAAGTGCATCATAACTATCAATGACTTTAAATATGTGGACTATTGCATGTTATAGGGGAAAAACTTAGTGTTGGGTTTAATGGCCCAAAATCGTTTTATCCACCACGGGTTTTAAGGAGTTTAGGCTATTGGTGGCTAGGGTCACTCCTAGGGTTTTGCATCCTGATACCTCTAAACCTTACATAAAGGGCCTAGCCTAGGCTCTAATAATCATCCCAATAACACAAAACACAAGCATCCATAAGAGCTTAAATTCTGCTATTCCTATTTTTGTGAGAGAGCGTTCTGAGTGATTTGTAATCATTTTCTTATCTCTTCCTATACCACATCGCTCTAAGATCAGTTTTGTACTCTCCCATCTCTATAGTGGATTATTTGCTCATCGCCGTCCGTGGTTTTCTCCCGTTTCGGGTTTCCGCGTAAATTCTTAGTGTTAATTTGTGTTTGTTTTTCTCTGTCTTGCTATTATTATCGTACTTGTGATTCCTTTGTTGTTCATTCAATTCCTAACCGATCCTAGCAAGTGGTATCAGAGCATTGGTTTGATATTCCTAAGTTCGATGGCAAGATGAGTTTCAATATCTGGAAGGTCCAGATGATGGCTGTTCTTACCCAGACTGGGTTGAAGAAAGCCATTGGTGGAAAGAAGAAGAAACCTGAAACCATGACAGATGACCAGTGGGAGCAGCTTGATGAAAAGGCTCTCTCGACGATTCAGTTGTGCCTGGCAACTCATATCCTCCGTGAAATTCTAGATGTAACTACCACGACAAATCTTTGGCTTCGACTAGAGTTCTTATACATGACGAAAAGTCTTGCAAATAAAATTCGTCTGAAGGAACGTCTATATACATTCTCCATGGCGGAAGGTACTCCTATTAAAAACCACCTTGACGAGTTCAATTCTATTATTATTGATCTTGAAAGTCTGGATGTTAAAATCAAGGATGAAGATAAGGCGTTGTTGTTGGTTGTCTCTTTACCCCCCTCCTATAAAAACTTCAAGGAAATCTTGTTGTATATTAACAATGATACCTTGTCTTTTGAAGATGTTAAGGCTAACTTACTATCCAAAGAAAGATTTGACCTTGAAGTTCGGGGTGAAAAAGGTGAAGGCTTGTTTGTTAGGGGTGAATCCTATGGGAAAGAAAAAACTGCTAAATCACATTGTGAAAGACCCAACAAGTTTTGCCGTTATTGCAGGAAAACTGGGCATGTAGTTTCTGAGTGTTTTAAGTTGAAAAACAAGAGGGAGAAAGAAGAAAATAATACTCTTTCACACTACAATGAACCTGCTACAGCCACCTTCATTGAGTCTGATTCTGACAGTGACGTTTTATTTGCTACCTCTACTAAAAAGGGGGGCGTTTCTGATTGGGTTCTAGATTCGGGGTGTACCTTTCATACGTGTCCTCATAAGGACTAGTTTTCTACATATGACCCAGTTAATTCTACTTCTGTTCACATCGGCAACAATGTCCAATGCAGCGTTGCTGGAATTGGTACTGTCAAAGTCAAGACCCATGATGGTGCTATCAAGACTCTATCGAATGTTCGACATGTTCCTGATTTGAAGAGTAATCTCATCTCCTTAGGCACCCTTGAATCCAATGGGTGCAAATACTCAGCTGAAGGTGGAGTTCTGAAGGTTTCCAAGGGTACTCGGATTCTGTTAGAGGGTTTGAGACGTGGGACTCTCTATGTTTTGCAAGGATCTACTGTGAAAGGTCCTACTGCTGCTTCTTGTTCTTCTCCTAATGGTATTTCCGCTGCACATTGGGAGAAAAGTCTACACAAGTCACTTCCCAATTCAAAGTTCAAGAATCCCTTGAACTCAACAGGTGGTCGGTTCGCATGATGCCCTTCAGGGTTTCGCCCCACGGGGCTCTACCCTTCGGGATTCCTTAGACGGTGTTTTCTACAGCTGTTGGTGATTTTGGTCCAAGGTGGAGATTGTTGGGTTTAATGGCCCAAAATCATTTTATCCACCACGAGTTTCAAGAAGTTTAGGCTATTGGCGGGTAGGATTACTCCTAGGATTTTGCATCCTGATACCTCTAAACCTTATATAAAGGGCCTAGCTTAGGCTCTAATAATCATCCCAATAACACAAAATACAAGCATCCATAAGAATTTAAATTCTGCTATTCCTATTTTTGTGAGAGAGCGTTATGAGTGCTTTGTAATCGCTTTCTGATCTCTTCCTATAGCACATCGCTCTGAGATCAGTTTTGTACTCTCCAATCTCTATAGTGGATCATTTGCTTATCACCGTATGTGGTTTTCTCCTGTTTCGGGTTTCCACATAAATTCTTGGTGTTAATTTGTGTTTGTTTTTCTCTGTCTTGCTATTATTATCGTACTTGTGATTCCTTTGTTGTTCTTCAATTCCTAACCGATCCTAACACTTAGTATACATCTAGTTGATAAACTGAACCCAGTCTTCAATTTAGTTTCACCTGAATCTTTATTATTAAAACCACACCAAAATTGATTCAAACAAAGTGCCTAGGGCCTCGGCCACTCTCAAGTCTGATGAAAATTAACTCTAGATTGACATATCCAAGCTGGAGACCTTATATCACTATGTTAGATAACTTGGGGCATATCATCTAGAAATAACAGTCCATTCCAGACAAAGACGTAGGGGCCTACCCCATTCCCTAACCCCGTCCCCCCCCCCCCCCCAAAAAAAAGAAAAAGTAACCACACAAGCCAAAAGGTACTTTGGATGCTAGAATGGAATAGTGCATTTATATAGATGATGATAAAACTAAACAGAATTACCAAAACTTGGTTGGCACCTTCTAGATCAGAACTTAGTAATGTGCCCAAATATTCGCACTTGGCAGTTCTCAACACATTTCTCAACTGTTAGCCTAATTCAAAGTATCTAACCAAGTGTCCTACTCATCTAAATCTCGAGTTCGTATAAAATCATTATATTTATCCTCATAGGAGAAAGTTTGGGTTAAAAGGTTCATATCACAACTACCTTACCATTTGTCTTGAGAATTCCAGTATCACTGGCAAAGTGGATAGTTATAGCTTCTCTGTTACCAAATGATATTTGGTAATTTGAGACTTATTTCCCTTCCAGTGCATGACTTCTTACATAAGAGCCAGGTTGGTTCAACCGTGGCAATTTAGAGTCACCACCTAGGATCACTTGACCAAGGACAGAGTCAGGCGACATGAATCGATCGTAGGATTTGGTATGCGTGTTCTTGAGTTGTTATTGATCAATCAAATGCTCAGCCTTCCTTGAAAAGGCTCCATGCCTAAGCAATTCCACATAAGTTGTTCCGGTGCCATCATCACCTAAATTCAAATTCAAATCCAAATCCAAATCAATCCACACTAGGAATACATGGTGGTTTTCTTCTTTTTGTTTGGGAGCAGGTTGTGCGGATGAAATGACCTTCCCCTGAATTGCAAAAAGCTATTTGTTCTACACTCTATGTTAAATCTCCCCCAAAAAAGACAGGGATCACATCGTAATCCAATTCTAGAAATGTTGCTTGAAAGTGACTTTTTCAGCCTGTTCAAGAAGTGGGTAAGCTCTACGACTGTCATGACCCATAACAGTTAAGAAGGATGCAGTCAGACAATTTTTGCTGTTATGGCCCCTGGCTTGCTTCCTGTGGGGTTTACCAACATCAAAACCTAGAAAATGAACGTTCTTGAACCAGAAAGTGTTGAGCTATGGATGCAGTCTGCTTAACCCCCATGACAAGATGGCATCTCTTGTCCTCAATCAAGAGGCTTTCGCATGATTCAAGGCAGGCGTAGAAAGAGTTCAACAGTGAAAAACTCACTGCGGAGCTTCAGCACCAAGAACTGAAAGCCTCTTCAATGCTATCTCTTGTCCTCCTTCAAGAATACCCTAAACATAAATAGACATATAACTAAATACATTTTAAGATATATAAAATGCAGTTAATGTGTCTGCCATAGCACAAGCAGATACATATCATTGATATCAAGTCCCATTATTTCTATAGCATGTGATTTTCTTCTGCAAAACTTTTCAACTTTCTAGCATAGTGGCAGTGCATTACTAGAACTGATAATCCATGATGTGATCTATGTTGCCAACTGATAGCAAGGAAACTCAAGTATATACATTCTGCATATGACACGTAACAATTGGACTACATATTGCAAATTCTCTTTGTTATTTTCACTTGGATAAGTAGATGCGAGCCAGTTGAGTAGGGCCAACCTATTGCAGTGAAGGGGGGCCAACTAGAACCCATTACCTTCCTTAAGCTCTGTGCTTGGAGACGATATCAATCCAGCTCCAGTCAGCAAGCAAAGTATTATTTTGCTTTACTCCTCAATATGCACCTGGTTTAACCAATCACTTCTAAGACATGATGGCACCCTTTTCCAGAATCAATTTTACATAAGAATTTGGGTATCAGCCTCTAATATGGAAAATAGTTGACATTACAAACTAAAGCTCAATATTATTCCTTCTTAAAGACAGCAAATTAATTTGGAATCGAGAATCCCTTCTCAATGTATACATGCGTAATTTTGACATTTATACAATATATAGAGGCAAGAGAGAGAGAGAGAAACCAGTTCAGTTACAAAAGACTTCTTAAAACATGCTCCATATTAGTCCAAAATATCCAAAGGTGTTGGAATCAGCAAATTATTTGTGGCATGGACTGTCACATTGAAAGCAAAAAAAGCAAGTCCAACTCTTCCTTTTGGTCATGTTCTTGTCATGTCCTTCAGCAGCTCTAGTTTTAGATGGAAATCAAATATGCCAATACATGAGTGAGCAGGTAATATACTTGCTGCTAAATCATGCGAATAACCCCTTACTTCAGTACATAGTTGAATATAGGCTTTAGGCTGATAGACATTGCCTATGTATGGATTCATTTATATGGATAACTATCAAAATGTTGAACTGGCCCATTTAAAAGGAATTGACAGATTTAGCTTAATTTGGAGAGTCCAAGAGCTATTCCGAAATCTGAATGTCATTTGTCTGCCACTCTCCCATGAGTATGCTAGGGTAATAATGTTAAAATGAAGAGTCTAATAGCACAATTCTTGTCAACTAAACTATATCTTTTATACATAATGACATAGATTCGATGGTACCTTTCTACTAAACTCTAGACAAGCATTCTACTCTTGGGGTAGTCTTTAGGCCTTGCTTTTTCACATGCTCATGAGATCTATACCTAGGAGACAGCTATGCATTTGTGCTTGGGGAAACAAAAAATAATAGACGATGAGCGCTGTACATAAGGAATTGACCTTACTCTTGACTCTGTTTTTGTTCCACATTCATAAACCCGCGTTTATGCTCAGAAGCAAGACACCCCCCATAGTGAAGCCAGCTGCAATCCAGATCTTTCCCCTTCCACTTGCGCGAAGCTAAAACAAGAGATATAAAACGTGAAATGCATATGGTAACCAATCAATTTGTCAAAACAGTTACTATCCTAGGAAAAGCCAAGGAAAAGAACATATGCATAAGTTTCTATCTATATTACATCCATATAACAGAGGAAAGGGAGAACTAGTGTAGAGAACTCCTGCATAGTCACAATCCTGATACAAGGCCAGAAAATTACTGAGCATCAGTTGGATTCAAACGACTTGTACAGACTTTATCCCTAAGTCTGAGGCATCCATCCTGACAAAGAGATCGTGATCATGTATAGGAAAAGGTTTAATATCAATCAAAACCTCAAACCAAAGTCAGCAGCCACTTCGCTCTCTGCGCATGAACAGTTCTATGAGCATTTTGGCCTTGCGTTCATCAAGATTCATACCTGTGTTAAACCAAGAATATCAAGTATTAGGCACTTTATGACGTTAACGTTACAATACTTTAAGAAGCCATCAGTATTGTTGCAAATAAGAAGGGTTCTCTGAACACAGCCATCTGACCATTTCCCAGCATCCCATCCATTTCTCAGGTTTGGGCAGAAAGCACATCAAGTACTCGCACTCAACTGAGGTATCAGTGTTACAATGGCTAAATGGACCACATAATGCATGCATATCACAATTATCTGCCACGAGATTTGAATATTTGATCCATCCTTGACTATGATATGATCGTTCCACATCAAATGGAGCATCGCTTCCTTCTTGTTGAAAACTTTGATGGAAAGAACTGAGTTGTCAACCAGTTCATAGACAATATTACTTTTCTTTATCATAAAAACAAAGCTGTATTTGAATTGGCCCTAGCTTGAAGTTATAGCTAAACCTTATACAATTCCGAACGGAGCAGTGCAATACTGAATCTTAGCACCTTCTTGAAAAAAGTTGCGGATAACTATTAGGATCAATGCAATATGCATAAATACCTGAAAAAGGATCATTGCTGCTTTTCCATAAAGTCAACTATTGGTCAAGACCAGTGACCAAGTTCCTGCCCAGCTTCATAAAGCTTTATATGACAAGGATAATCAAAGATTTCCCACAAGTAATTTTCAGAATTTTGATCAGTCTTGTCTCCCACAACAAGGTCTCCAGAATCCCAAAGCTGTACGTACAACAAGGTTCCCTACATGTGTTGATGAATTGTAGCTCCAAACAATATTCCCAGTATTGTTGACAAGCTCCAGAGTCTATTGTTTAGGAAACTTAAGAACACCGGTAGAGTCGACCAGAGAGGTCTCTCTAGCAGCAACCCAAACAACGGTCATAGCAGATATTTTCCTGTACCGGATCTCCACAGATTTTCTACAATGATTTCCAGGGCTAAAGAATCCAAACTCGAAGCTTCCCCTATTTTAAACCAAGGTTTCACCATCCTCTGTAAATTGTGTTTTGTTGAGCGTGTTTCTTTTTTTTTTTTTTTTGGGGTTTAAGAAGTGATGAACTTGAAAGGCATGAATGGCCACAAAAAAAGTAGAAAGTAATACTTCACTTTTCAGCTAAACTTCTCCAATACTAGGGTAATAACTTCTTATGGAAAAGGGAGAACTCAAGATCCAACCACTGTGACTAAGGATGCCAAGCAAGAAGGAGGGTAAAAAGTTCTAGACTAGCCGAAACTCGTGCAGATTAATTACTGAATTCAACTTGAAATTTCTGGTCTATATACATGAGCCAGAAACTTCCAAGCCTCATTAATCTGAACGTTGAAGGAGTAAATCCTCACACTGGCAAACCATTTGTCACTTGCTGGATAAACAAATCAATCTCAAACTTGACTTAGTAGATTCTTTATTCTAGACTGAACCAAGTATGAATACCTAACAGATACAGCACGGAATTCAACAAATTAAAAGAAAGAACGTTCAAAACATGAGAATAACCGAATCCAACAATTTTCACAAAATGTAGTACACTTATATTTGCTGAATGAAAGCATTCCAACTTTACAAGTGAACCAAACAAATCCAGGCAACTAAAAGAACCAGAGAAACGAAAAACCTACATGACAAAATGAAAAATGTATCAATAAAATGATGAGGAAAAGCTTCTTCACTACAGGACTGGTAGCGTCTAAGTTGGTTTACCCAATTAGGGCCAAAAACAACACCAAAAGTAAAATCACTGTCAACCCCCCACCCCCCCAGGGGGTTCCCCCTTACTTTCTTTTTCTTCTTTCAGAAAATGTTTATCCGGCTCCCAGCCATATGTAATGTAACATACCACATCGTAATACACCCTAGCTAAACATGAGATATCTCAATATCTCATAGAGTCATGGAACAACTAGGGTTCAACCCGGAAATGGGATACGCCTAGGTACATAATGAGTACATTGGGTGTATGACACATCAAATTCTTTTGGGAACTCAACATTTAGCATACTTCCTGATGCAGTTTCATGGAGTTTTTATTCCCTATTTCAGAAACCCTGTCCTCCAAAAGTCCTATCATCAAATTGTATTGCCATCAGTAACTCATGTCCATCAAGCTCCAACAACTACTAATCAAGATTATGAAAAGAGAAGTCGGAGCTACTGTTCTCCAACCCTGAATCAAAAGACGCAATTGTATAACAAAACAGACAACCAAAGAAGGTGATCCTATGAACACATGTCAACAAGAACAAACTAATTTCTACCGAGCAACTGAGATCACCACTTCTTCCAATCTTTCTGGGTTTTGTATACATCCAAATAGACAATGCAATTTTTAAATCCTGATTCCAGATCAAAACCTAGAAAAGTGTTTTAAATTGACTGGTGTTCTTCTACAATGACCGGCAATGTTTCTTATTGTAGCAACAGAGTCCGGATACTTTGGTACTTGGCAATGTAATTTTGCAATTTCAAGAACTATCTTTACATGATTTATGAGTTTAGAATCGATAAAATTGAAAACCAACCCCTTTCCTTTGGCCATTTTGCAGTCAAATTGTTCAGAAATAGAGAGAATCCAGAGTTTGTCATCGTCTGAGTGTTTGCTTTGGAGAAGCAGTCATCCCCATTCTGCATTGATAACATATGCTTGAACAATTCAAAGCAATGTTCATCCAGATTTAAATTGATCATAGAAGCAAAAGGCCTAATAAAATTGTTTGAGCAATCAATTGTAATAATATATGCTCCCAAGAATGTGACACTGGATGCAAGCTTCGGGATTCATCATTCAATACAAGTATACAACTGATTAGACTCGCTATTTTTAAATGGTTTTCTAAGTATAGCCTAATTTCTAAGTATCCAAAGATTTTACCTTTATCCACGTATTGAAGTTGGCTAGTGTAGCCCTGTGAATTCCAACATCACCTGGCAGAGAGAACAGTTATAGCCTCCATGTTACCAGATGATGCAAGATCATCTGACACTGTCACTTCCCCATTCATTGCATGTCTTCTTACATAGAAGCCAGGTTGTTTTGGCCATGGTAATCTTGAGTCACCACTTAGCATTACAGTGACCAGCGGCATGCTTGGTCGATCTTCTGCATATTCTTGCACACAGAGTAGGCCTACATGAATCAATCTCAGGATTTGGTATGCATTTTCCGGAGTTGCTACCGACCGATTAATGAGTTCAAATGCCTGTCCACCGTTGAAGAGTCTCCATGCCTGAGCAATTGTAGACATTGTATCAGTTCTCTGTGACTGACCACATACCACCTAAAGAAGATTCAGCCAAAACAGCATTTGCTCTTGCAGCATCAGATTTATTATGACACAAACTAGTTGAGTGTTGGTGAATGTTTGTGTTCAAAATCCAGGAAATCTATGGGTGTTGGTGTTCTAAATCTAGGAATTAACTTCTTTTGTGAATCAAGAGGTTGGGCTATGGCCAGTCAAATGGCCAGCACCATTCCGAAAGAAAAAGCAAAATAAATAAATAAATAAGCTAAAAATGGTTCAGAAAAGGGGATGCAACTCTTACATGTCCAAGAAGATTATGGTGATGACATGGATGACTGAAGCCTCTATTACTCTGACCGCTTACAACCTCCAATACCAGCACTCCGAAGCTAAAGACGTCAGACTTCGTAGAAAAGATTCCATCAACGGCATACTCTGGTGACATGTATCCGCTACACTAAAAGAGAAGCAAATTACAAAAATCTGCATGTCTGAAAGTCGTTTCTTTTTCTTTTTTTTTTTTTTTTTTTGAATTGGGGGGGGGGTCTTGGAAAGAAAAGATGATATGAAACTGTTACTATGTTCCAACAACTCTTGTAGTCTTTGCACAAAATTCTTCTCCATCAAACATTCGAGCCATGCCAAAATCTGAGATTTTTGGTTTCATCTCATGGTCAAGCAAAATATTGCTGGCCTTGAGGTCTCTGTGAATGATTCTCATTCTGGAATCTTGATGAAGGTAGACAAGACCACGAGCAATTCCACAGATAATCTCAAAACGCATAGGCCAATCCAACAACATGCTTCTAGCTTGATCTGTTAAAATCATCGAAACCGTTAGCTTCTAGATTGAATTGAATTAGAGCAAAGCCAATGTTAAAGCTAGTCAAACCCAAATCTAACTGTTCATGACTTCATGCCCAATAGTACTCCTAACTAAATTGCTGAATGAGATATTGCTCAATGATAAAGACAAATTCCCAACCAACTTGTTAAACTTTAGTATGAGATACTCAAACCCAAGGTAAAGAGAGAGCACATCAAAGAGCCTCACCAAATATGAAGGCATCCAAGCTCTTGTTTGGCATGAACTCGTAGACTAACAACTGTTCCGCTTCTTCATTGCAATATCCAATCAACTTCACAAGGTTCCGGTGCTGGAGCTTTGCAATGCATTTGACTTCATTCTTGAACTCTTTATGCCCCTGTCTTGAATCATGTGAAAGCCTCTTCACTGCTATCTCTTGTCCTCCCTCGAGAACACCCTAATTACAATCAGTCAGAGAGCTACAATTATTTCATGACAAAACTGAAGCCTTTATAATTGTTGTCGACCAATATAAATTGCATCTAATGCTGTCTGCCATTTAAGGAATAGACATATATGACATTCAAGTCCACTAGTTTATACAGCATATGACCCCCCCCCCCCCCCCCCCAAAAAAAAACAGATGCAAAGCAGCAGTACATTATACATGCAAAATGAGAGTTGACAATGGATGAGTTGGGATCTGTCCTCAAGAATGGAAGCTTTCAACCACTAGCATGAAGCTTCTAGGTGTTTCCACCCCTGGAAGAGGCAGAACCAAAATTTGACTGGGAGGGAGGGAGATTTTCTTTCTTTTTAAATTTTTTTTTTTAAAAAAAAACTAAGGACGAATACAATCCTGAGATATGAAAAGGGATGGATACAATTATGCACTCTTCAGATAGACTACATCCAGCCCACAAGGAAATGCGATCAACAAAATCAACTTGATATGAAGAAGAGTACAAGTTTTCCCCATCCTCCATAACATACTGTTTTAATCAGACTTAGTAAACAGGACTAAGACCTAATATGATGTACTCCGTATCCTGAGACCAAATGAAATATAATGGCATGTCACATATGAGTGGTTCATGACTCCAGTGGCTCCCCCCAAGTTCCATCTCTGGCCTCTGATAGATAACAGTGCAACAGAGCATACCCATTTTCCCCCTTTGTTTTTCAGTTAAGGAAGGAGGTGGGAGCTAATCTACTAGTATGGTCAAAGTTTTCATGAGGGGGCATCCAGAGCTCACCACATTGCACAAGCTTTATGCTTAGAAATGTACAAATCAAGCTCCAATTAGCAAGCAAAATACCTTTTCTTTTACTGCTCACAGTGCATATTGGATTAGCTAACCATAAAGGTGATCAGGAACCTTTCCACATCCAACTTTATGAAGAATCTGGGAAGCATGATCTGTAGCACTCCAGATGAGATTACAGGCAAAGCTCAATACGATTCTTTATTAAAGATAGCATGCTCAATTGGGCTACCAATCCCCTTCCCCATTGATGAAGCATAGCATCACAAGTGGTTTTGGCGCTCATGCAATCAAGAGACAAGCATACCAGGTTCGTTTATAAAGGATTCTTCATAACATACGGTTTTTTGATGTCTTGGGCAGGAGATCAATCTCAGCACCTCTTAGATGTCTAGCATTAGGAAATTATTCACTCAATCTTACACTCTTAGTCAGTATATTAACTTTCATAAACAATTGATACCTTGTATACTGCTCCAAATCCACCTTCCCCAAGTTTGTTAAAATCAGCAAAATTGTTGGTGGCTTGAACTATGAGCTTTAAGGCAAATAAAGGCAAGTCCAACTCCCTTTTGTTGTTATTGCTGTCACATTCTTCTTCAGGTGTTCTAGCTTTGGCTGCAAGTTAGATGACCAATACATGAGCAAACAAGTAGTATATGTATCTGTGGCTACATACAACATAGAATTGAACCCAGACTTTTGACTAATGGGCACTGTCGGTCTCACTAGGATTCACATATACATGTCTAATATGGTTATAGATGTGTATCCAAGTGTTAGATTCAGCTATTTTCAAGGAGTTCTGCAGATCTCATTCCACTATGTCGAGTCCAAGTGCAGAAGTTTGCACCCATTTTTGTGCACTATGTGTTAGCCATCAGTGTATTAGGGCAAAAACACACAATGAAAGTTCTGGGAAGATAATTTATCATAAACTCTACTCCGTCTTTTATATATCTTTGTGTAACTTTGGAGGTACCATTCTATGAACCCCTATTTTACTCTTGAGAAACATCCAGCAAATAGCACAAATCTGTACTGGTGAAGTAGCCTTTTCTCTAGATGCTCTGTGGCTCTGGCTCTGGCTCTATATACTGCACTCTTATGAAGTGCATGTGCAAGAAATAGCTGAATGATCTTGAGTTTAAGGAGAAGCTCCAATTATAGAAACACTTCCACAGGATTACCTTCCCTCTTGAGCCTCTTCCTGCTCCACGCATATAGAGCTGTGCTTATGCTCAGAAGCAAAACACCTACTGCGGTAAAGCTTGCTGCAATCTGGATTTTCCACTTCTGTTTACCTGAAGGCAAAGCAGCGACTGAGACAAAGTCACAAAACCATGACCGATTACGAACCTTAGGAAAGAGAGGCGAAAAATATACACTAGCCTTTTTCTTTAAATATATTGGTATAAACAATCCTGACAAAAAGGCTGCAAAATTAGAGATTGGATCGAAAGAACAAGACATTTTACCTAATTCTGAGGCATCCATTCTCACATAGAGAACCTGATCATGTTCAGAAAAAACTTTAATATCAACTAAGATATCAAACCAAAGCAAGCAACCCCTCTGCTCTTTTACATCCAAAGTTGCATATGCTATGCAAGAGCAGTTCTGCAAGCATCTGACTTTGCACTCGTCAAGGGTCATATTTGTGTTATACCAAGAATATCGAGTATCAGGCAGCTTCACATTAGAATAAGTTAGGAAGCCATTGCTCTTGCCGCAATTGAGAAAGGTTTTCCGAACACAGCCATCTGACCATTCCCCAACCTCCCAAGCCCTGGGGACTTTGGGCACAAAGCCTGTCAAGCACTCACATTCAACTGGGGTGTCAGCACTACATCTGGCAAATGGGCCACATAATGCATAGATATCACAATTATCTGACACTGGATTTGCATATGTGACCCATCCTTGAGTACGATCATCCCATATATCATGCACTATAGATCCATCCTCATTTAAAACCTTCATGGAAAGGACCGAGTTGTCAACCGGTTCATAAATGAAATACATCTCTTTGTCATTGAGAACAAAGTTGTATGTATAGAAACGGTTTGGCTTTAGCCTGGGGTTTGCACTAAATCCAATACCATTCCATGGACCACTACGATACTGAATCACTGTACCTTTTTTCAAAAAAAGTTGTGGATAACCACGGGGATCAATCTGATATGTATAAGCACCTGGAGACGGATCATCACCGCTCCTCCATGAAGTCAAGTGTCGGTCAAGACCAGTACCCATATTCCTACCCAACTTCATTCCAGGCAGGTCTATATGGCAGGGATGATCAAAGCTCTGCCATAAGTAATCTTCGGGATTCTGATCATCCTTGTCTCTGACAACGAGGTTTCCGGAGTCCAAGAGCTGCAAAATTGGGTTCTGTACAGATCTTGATGAGTTGTTACTCCATACAATACCTCCTTTACCATTAAGAAGAACCACACTCGACAGCTTTGTAAGCTTCAGAACACCTATTGAATCAACAAGGGGTGTTTCTCTGTTAGCAATCCAAACAACAGTTTTAGCAGAGATTCTCTTGTACCGGATTCCCACATATTTTCTACCATTGTTTCCAAGATCGAAGAAACCCAACTCAAAGCTTCCACCAGCCGAGACCAGGCCTTCTCCCTCTTCTATCGATTGAGTTGAGTTAATTCTGTCTGTTGTAGAAATAACAAGCAGAAAACACATGCCTGACGATAAGAAAAGCAGAAAATAATTCTTCATTTTCCAGCTAAAATCTTCCCAACAGGATTCTAATTTCTTATGGAAACGGCACATACCTAAGGATGCTAAGGAAAAAAGGGAAAATTCAAGGCAGCTTTGATCTTTTGAGTGACTTCTTGGACAAATTCTATTTCAATTTGATGATCACCAGCTTGGAAGTCAGCAAGAAACTTCAAAACACCCATCTAATCAATTGTCTCAAGGACAAAGACCTTTAGGTTAGGCCATCATCCGAAAATGTTACTTCTCACTTACTGGTACAGCAGTCATTCTCAAAGTTGGGATAGCCACTTTCTCATTCCAGACTGTACAAACCATCATAAATATGAACAACGAGATACAATATCAAATTTGTTGCACAACTTAGATCATAATTTTACGAAATTCCCCTAGAATCACCAAATTCGATACTCTCACACTTGCTTATCAGATGTTATGAACAGACCAACAATACAAGTGAATGCAGAGAATAGAATTTAGAAGCCTCATTGCATTGTTTCAATTTTTCTGAACACCTCTTAAGAGTTCAGTGCCAGAAATCCTCTGCCCAAATAGCTTACACATACTAGTCAAGATTTAAATAAAAACACAAAAAGTGGGAACTGCTTGTTGTAACCCTGAGCAAAAACACGCAACAAAATTTTACATTGAAATAGACAAGAAGCACGGCAGCTAGGACTCTCAACAAGAGCAGTACACAACAAAACTTAATCTAGTCATACCCACTCTCCTATATTTTCTGGATTCTGAAAATAAACTCATAAAGACCTATCCATAATTCTCTTAAATTCAAAGTCCTAATAAAAACCCTCATATCAGGTTCGGACTTTATGTAGAGCAGAGAAACGGGTCGGGTCAACTCATTTAGTAAATGGGTCAATTTCGTGTCGATCTTCAAAATAGTTTATATTTACTCAAAACTGAAAAATAATAAGTTTTTACACTAAATGGTAAAATCGTGTTGAATTCAAATCAAAATCAAGTCGGGTCAGGTCGGATTCGTATCGTATCATTAGATTGGATCAGACTTTTTCAACTTTAACTTTATGTAAGTTCACAGCCACAGTGCACAGACCACACTCGAAAAGGGGCCAAAAACACAGCGGGGTTCATAGCCACACCCATCCGTTATATCCAATCGTTCCACATTCCTGCATGATATGAAATAAATTTAGAATTGGAAAATCAACAGTATGAATAGGGATATGTTACCCTCAAAGTTGTGCAGGTATAGCAGCCGAGGAGAGATAATTCATTGAATTGTCAGTGTCAGTCAGTGTCCGCTTCAGCCACGTAGTGATCATCACAACAACAGATACAGTGGGAATTCAACGCGAGGGAACCCCGCATTGTCCTGGGATTCTCGTGAAACATTGTAAATGAGTTTTACGCTGTTGAGTTCGGCAACAATATTTTAGAGCACATGTTTTAATTTTGGGTGGTATTTTAAATGGCATTTAATATTTCATGTAACATTTCTGAAAAGTTAATGGTATTAGTTTTTAGCATTCAAAAGTAGTATTTTATATTTTAATCAAAAAAATTTCTTTGGTAATTGTATCTTTAAAAATGATTTATACTCTTTTATGTCGATAAGCTAACGCAACATCTAAATTTATCGAACATATTTGTTTCAATTATTCATCCAGACAGCTTTCTGCTAACAGCTAAACTGATACAGTTATCCACTATCTAAACAGTTATCCACTACCTGAATTGTTATCTACTACTTAAACAGGACATTTTACCGCATAGAACTTCAATCAAAGGAGGGGCGGGGAGCGGTTAGATTTGGAAACACTTTATTGAGTTTGCAGTTAGGGTTAGGTTAATTTCGGATGGTATTAATTTGAATTTTGGTTCAAATCAGGCTGATTTATTTTGAATTTTGAGTTTCATACTCACTCTGAGTTCAAATATTTTAGATTTTGATTGGATTAGTCTACTTTGAACGTTGAGTCAGATATGAGTTTACTTATTTGAGTCTTAAAAGAAAAGTAGTTGAATTGCACTGAGAAGCTTATTTGTTTGGAGGGGATTTATTTGGTTATAGGAACAGTAATTCTGTTAATGGATTGATGCACTTATACACATTAAATTTGATCCCCAAAAAGAGGGGAAGAGGAGGACCAACAAGTTAGTTGTGTGTAAATTAAATCTCAGTAGCATCTTCTGGGTAAGAATATTCATGTGAAACAATTGTAAAACATAGGATAAGGATGTTCGGGCAATACAATCAATAAAAAGAACATAATTTGCGAAATAATTAATATAACTGTCTCATTTTTTAAAAAAATAACAAATTTTTTTTTGATAGAAAACAAATTTAAAACAGGACCCAAATAAATAGTTGAATTTTATTTTTAAATAAAGAAAAGAGACGTAAATATGGCAAGGGCCAAGTAAGGATTAAGGAAGCAAGGCCGGATTAGGCCTGGCAATTTCACCCAAACCCGATGGATAACCGATTCATCCGATCCGAAAAATCAGGTGAAAATCCGAATAAACGGGTGAATTAAATGGGTGATGAATAATCGGGTGATGGATCGAGTCGGATTCGGGTGATGGTCCACCCGATCCATCACCCAACCCGTCACCCGGTTTATATATATATATACACACACACACACACACGCACACACATATATATACATGTACACACACACACACACACACACACATTAAAAACTTATGTTTGGTATCTTTATCATTTGTGATAATTGTTATGTTTACGATTAGGGCATGTGGTTCCCGTTGGTTATTATTTTGTATGTTTTAAATTGCCCACACTTTTGAACCTTATTTGAGCGAAAAACAAATAAAATGAAATAGAATGTGTTTCATCCGTTTCACCCGTTTACTACCCGCTTCATCCGCGGGTGGTCGGTGGATTGGATGCGGGTGAGCAGTTGAGCGGATGATGGGTGGATCGGGTGGAGTGGATGGATGCGGGTGATGGATGCAGGGGGAGCTTCACCCGCTCCAAATCCGACCCGTTGCCAGGCTTAGGCCGGATTCGGGATGTATCATTTCGCTTTGGTGTGATATAGTTTGGTTTCACATTATTTGATTTTAGATAATTAAGGGCCTATTCTTTTCGCAGGTAAATTGGGGTGCCTAAAAGGGTGAAGTGAATTGAGGTGGGTTGAGGTTGGTTTTTTTTTTTTGAGGTGGGTTGAAGTAGGTTGAAGTGGGTTGAAGTTAGTAATTTTTTTTTTATGGTGGATTGAAGTGTGTTAAAATAATGAGAATGTAATTATGAATGGGTTGGTTGAAGTGGGTTGAGGTCGGTTGAGGTAGGTTGAAGTGGGTTGATATTGGTATTTTTTTTCAGGTGGGTTGAAGTGGGTTGAAGTGGATTTAGGTTGGTAAATCTAAAAGGACCTACCAAAAGAACAGTATTTTTTTCAGGTGGGTTGAAGTCAATTGAAGTGGGTTGAAGTAAGTTAAAGTGGATTGAGGTTGGTAAATCTAAAAGGACCTACCAAAATAACAGGGCCCAAGTCTAAGTTATTTATTCATTTTAATTTTTAGAATAGCACGTAAACAAATTTATTTTTCTGAAAAGGTCACCCAATCATATGCTTTATGCAAAGCTAAAGCAGCAGGAACCAGGCCGGTGAGGTTCTTAGATTAGAGCATTCTCAATAATAATTCCATTTTTTGAAATTCAAACTTGCTATATCAACAAAAGTTCTACTTTTTGGAACTTGTAGTTCATTACTTCTCTAACCTATAGAACTTCAATTTGAATCATCTAATAAAAATATTTATTATGTAACCACCTTATAACACACAACCCCAAAAAATTATACATTAACAAAAAAAGAAAAAAACAAAAATACATTAAAAAACAAAAAAAGGGTGCCTCGCGTGGTGGAACTCTACCCGGTTCCACCAGCGTGCGATTGCCTTGAGCTTCCAATGGTAATTAGACAAGTGGCAGTATAGGGCCCGTGTTTCATTTGCATCAACTACGTTGGGAATCCTCTAACATTGGGCGATTTTACGAATCCAATCAGGCAATTTCGAAGAACATATAAGATTTTCCAATAACTCTCTTCTTGGCTATTTAGTATGATATTTTTAGTTTCATTTTAAGTTTATTTCACGAAATCATGTACAATGAACTATCTATTTTTAAGCTATCAATTTTTAGGATGTGATATGATTGGAGGACAAATCAATTCTTATTTAGAGTATGACTGATAAAATATGTGTACCTTGGTGAAAATCCATTACTATAAATTGCTTATTTTTAATCTATCAATTTCTAGGACATGATATATGACCCAGAAATTATGATTTTTCAGATGGACTCCCACATACCTGATTATGGGCGAGACCCAATTAGGCACTGCAGGCCTCGACGAGATCCTTAGGGCCACATTCGGGAGTCCAACGGAGCGAATTGTCTGGCAGCCCATTAAGAGAACCTCCAGAGTGAAATTACCATTCTATCATTTACTATAAGAGTTATAAATACCCACCCACCTACCTCGGAAAAAATATTGGCTCTCTGGCATATTTTCTTACCCCTCATACATTCTTCCTTTACTGATCTGTCTTTTACTGGGACCCCCATTGACTTGACCGTCGGAGAGGAATTCCCAGATCATAACTGGGGGGTGCCCTTTTTGCAGGTCCAGCATCCGAGGAGAAGACTGATAGATGTATCGTACGTGCCATCGAGTAAGCCCGCTCTCTTCCCATGTCATCTTCAGCAACTCGAGAAATTCCAGAAACAGATTTGGTGGCGTCTATGGGAAGAGAACGGTGAATGATTTAGTTAGAGAAACTACAAGAGCATGGGCTCAAAGAGATAAGGCACCCATAACAGAAGCCCCGGTACCTCCCGAGGCGCAGGATGCCTCAGAAAGTTCCAGGGCAAACCACTGTTGGTTGGGCCACGCCAGCTGGAGCAAGAGGCATACTTCACAGTGGATGCACTCAAGAACTTCATGTACACCATGACTGACACCATCATGCAGCAGGTGACTGAACAGGTGAAAAAGGCTGTGGAATTTGCAAGCTCTGCGAGGCGTTCTCCTCACTTCAATTATGTGCTTACCACGGGCTGCGAGCCTTCCCACAGGCACGTCCCCGTCGCATCGTATTGCCATAGTGATGAGGTGAGGGAGGCTGCTCGCACAGACAGGAACGACTGATTACGAGGAGAACCAATAGGTCAACCATGGCCTCAATGCCGTATGCGACGCATTCCCAGTGCACTGCCTGGTTCGAGGAACAGGAGCAAATTTCAAGACCTCGGGGGGAAGCTTCAGGACAGCGACACACTCCTGAGCGTCGTCCGGATTGCGAACGCACTCGCAGCCCTCCCCCTAGAGGCCTGCGCGGTCAAGGATCCTACCAGAATGATCGGTGTCCGTCCAGATCCCCGAAGGTCGGTCCCGCCCGAAAGAGTACATCGTTAGTGGTGGTAGAAAGGCGGCCAGAGACTCCTATTAAGGTTTCCGACACGGTTGCTCGGACAGGGGCTGTCCCCTTCTCTACCCCGTTTAGCCCAGAGATCATCAACGCTCCATGCTATGGGAAAGAAAAGATGCCCACCGTAAACCTATACGATGGGACCACCAACCCAGAAGAGCACCTAGGGGTGTACAAGGAATAGATGTACGTCCAAGACGTGAACGATGCGGCGTACTACAAATACTTCCCTGCTACCCTAAAAGGGGTAGCGCAGTCCTGGTTTAACGGCTTAGCGACGGGAAGTGTCTCTTGCTTCCAGGACTTGGTTGATAGATTTGTCAGCCAATTCATCGCTAGCCGCAAGGAGATGCAGACTAGCATCCATCTGTCTAAGATTAAGCAGGGACCGCAGGAGTTCCTAGCGGACTTCATCAAGTGCTTCCACCAGGAAGCGGTCTTGATTCAAGACTTGGAACAGGGGGTAGCGTACACCTCATTTTTGAACGACCTAAAGACTGGACAATTCAAGTTATCTTTAGCTGAGCAGTAGGAGACCACATTAGTGGAAGCACTAAGGAAGGTCACCGACTTTATCCGTGCCACCGAAATTTATGCTGAAAGCACGGATGCCCTGAAGAAAGCTAAGGCCACGGTCGACAGGAACCCAGGATGAGGGGACCGGAGGCCGAGGCTCAAAACTATAGACCCCCGCTTCACCATGGATCCCAAGAGCATACTCGTGGAGGTGAGGAAGCACCCAATGCTGAAGAGACCACAGCCGATGACTGCAGCACCGAAGCCGCAAAATGTGCAGAAATATTACGAGTTTCACGAACAAAACATGCATACGACTGCCGAGTGCCGAGAGTTGAGGAAGACTCTTCATGAGTTGGCCAATAAGGGACAGATCGATCGATTCTTGAAGAGAGTATCGCGATTCCTTTGAAAGAAATGCGAACCCGCACGGCCTGACCCTCGAGAAGAAGAATCCTCCACCGAGATAGCCACCACCACCACCGGGGGATACGTGGAAGGTAACACTCGGTCTGCCTGGAAAGCTCAACTTCGAGGAGCACAGCAAGTTCTCATGGCTGAACAAGGAAGCTGAGTCACAGTACCAATGATGGTGTTTGGAGGGGCCCGCACTTTGCCTCCCCACACAATGACTAATTGGTGGTCGAGATGAAGGTGGCCAGCGCCATTATCCGAAGAATCCCAATCGACACTAGGAGCTCGGTAGACATCATCACTTAGGAATGTTTGAAGAAACTTAAGTATCCAGTGAGAGAAATCGTTCCCCTGGTACACCCCATCTTGGGTTTCAGGGGACAGGAAGTGAACCCCACAGGGATCATCCGCCTCTCACTGCGCTTCAGGAACAAGAACAAGGCAAGAAATGTGGAGGTGGACTTCTTGGTAGTGGATGTCCCCATGGCCTATAATGTCAGATTGGGACGGTCCACTCTGAATAAGGTGAATACTGTCATTGCCTCATACCTACTTCAGCTTCAATTCGAGGTTGACAACAAAAGCGTTGGGAAACTACAAGGAGACCAGTGAACAGGCCGTGAATGCTACCTTGTCAGTATCCGGCCGCTGGTGGAACAGTCTGCTGAGCATGGACCCGCGGGACCTCCCCCCTCGGACAAGAAGCCACGACCCTTGTCCTGTCCTGCCGAAGCCTTAGTAATACACATGCTGTCCTCAGCTAAGCCCGAGTGACCATGTCAAAAGGCCGCCAGTGGCATCAAAGAGATCCCCCTAGACGAAGAGCATCCTGAGCGCACGGTTTAGTTGGGGCAGGAGATGGAGGCTTCCACTTGGCACTCCCTAGTTAAGCTCTTACAGGAGTACCGGGACGTCTTCGCCTTCGGCCCCAAGGAGATACCCAGCATTGACCCCAAAGTAATGGAGCACCTGCTGAACGTAGACCTTGCACACAGACCAGCGATCCAGAAGAAGTGACACATGGGACCCGAGACGGCCGCGGGGGCAACTGCGGAGGTGCAAAAGTTGTTAGAGGCAGGCTTCATTCTAGAGTGTCAATATCTCGAGTGGATCTCGAATGTGGTGCTCGTCAAGAAACCTAACGGGACTTGGAAAATGTGCGTGGACTTCACTGATCTGAACAAGGCATGCCCAAAGGACAACTGCCCTCTGCTGAAAATCGATAAGCTGGTGGATGCCAGGCCGGTCCTGCTTTGTTAAGCTTCATGGATGCATTTTTAGGGTACCATCAGATACCCTTATGGCCTTATGGCCTGAGGATTAAGAAAAAATGGCGTTCGTAACTGACGGAGGTCCATACTACTAGAAAGTGATGCCCTTCGGTTAAAGAATGCAGGGCCCACAAACCAACAGCTGGCAAACAAACTGTTCAAACCCCTCATTGGGCGGACGATGAAGGTATATGTGGATGAGATAATCGTTAAAAGTATGCTCGATACTGAGCATGGCCAGGATCTGCGAAAGACATTCGATATCTTTCGGATGTTCGACATGAAACATAACCCGAAAAAATGTGTGTTTGGAGTCCGGTAGGGCAAGTTCCTCAGATTCATGATCAGCAGCAGGGGGATAGAGGCTAATCCGGATAAAATCCAAGTCATGCTAGACATGAAACCACCATGTAACATCAAAAAAAGTCCAACAGCTAACGGAATGTATCGCGACCTTGGGGCGTTTCATGTGTAGATCTACTGATAAATGTCAACCTTTCTTCCGCGTGCTGCGGAGATGCACCAATTTCGTCTCGGACAAGGAAGCTAATGAGGCCTTCCAGGCACTTAAAACATACTTGGCCTATTTGTCGAAGATAGCTAGTTCCCTTCCTGGGGAGACGCTCTTGCTCTACCTGGCCGTCTCAGAACAAGCCATAAGCGCAATTCTGGTAGTGAAGAGAGCCAAGGAACAGATCCCGGTTTACTATGTAAGAATGCCTTGACAGGGGCAGAGATAAATTATCCTCTTATTGAGAAATTCACTTACACGTTGGTAATGGCCAGCAGGAAGCTGCGGCCTTATTTCGAGGCTCATAAGGTAACTGTCCTCACTAACCAGTTTCTGAAGAATGCCCTTCAAAGGCTAGGTGCGTCCGGACGACTCTTGAAGTAGGCGGTAGAGTTATCCCAATATGACCTTACCTTTGAGGCACGACAGGCCATTAAGGCTCAGGCCATGGCAGACTTCCTGGCAGAAAGCGCCCACGTACCTACGGATGCTGGCTCGCCTCCACCTTCCTGGAAACTTTATGTGGACGGCTTGTCCACTAAAGATGGTAGTGGCACCGGACTAATCATCGAAAGCCCCCAGGAAGAGTGGCACGAGCATGCCTTAAAGTTCACGTTCAAAGCATCTAATAATGAAGTTGAGTATGAAGCCTTGATAGCAAGCCTAGAGATGTATTACAGCATAAAGACGGACTCGGTTCGAGCATTTTCAGACTCCCAGCTCGTTGTCAGCCAGTTTAACAGGGAGTACAAAGTGAAGGATGACACCATAGCAGCCAACCTTTGGCGGGTTCGCGATGCCACAAAGTTATTGAAGCATTTCTCAGTAACTCATATATCCCAGTCGGAGAACCGGCAAGCCAATGTGTTACCGAAGCTGGCCAGTTCTTCCGAGGATGGGAAGCCAAAACGCATCCAATGAGAGACTTTGACGGAGAGAAGCATTGACTCTCAGGAGGTACCGTGGTTGGATAGGAGTTCCACATGGATAAATCCCATACGAGCGTACCTGGTCGATGGCACGTTGCCCCCGGACTCCAAGGAGGTCGACCGAGTCAAGAGACGAGTGAATTGGTTCATATTGTATGACGGGATCTTATACAGGCGATCTTATGCCCTACCGCTGCTACGCTGCATAACCCCCGAGATGGGGAAGAAGATACTGGAAGAATTGCACGAAGAAATATGCAGTTCTCACATTGGTGGCTGCGCCCTAGCAATCACAGGAATATGGACTAGCTATTACTGGCCTTCCCTACGAGATGATACTATGACCTTGGTTCGCACCTGTGACAAGTCCCAGAAATTCGCCCCCATCCAGTGACGGCCCACTACACCTTTGATGCCGATCATCAGTCCCTTACCATTTGCAACTTAGGGTATGGACATACTCGGACCCTTCCCCAAGGCCACAGGTCAACGAAAATATCTCTTTGTCGCCGTGGATTACTTCAGCAGGTGGATTGAAGCTGAGTATTGTTGCCTCCATTACCATGGTAGAAGTCTAAGGGTTTATTTGGAAAAATATCATCATCTGCTTCGACGTTCCTCGAGCGATGTTCTTTGACAACGGGCGGCAGTTCGACACGGCGAAAGTCACCGAGCACCTTAACACCAAGGGGTGCCAAGCTCGGTTCACCACCTTCCCGCATCCTCAGACAAATGGCCAGACTGAGGCTGTAAACAAGATCATCCTGCATGGCTTGTAGAAGAAGCTAGATGAAGCAAATGGCAAATGGGCTGAGGAACTACACGGCGTCTTGTGGTCAATCCACACGACCGAGAAAACTGCAACAGGACAAACGTCATTGATGTTGACATATGGGTCAGAGGTCGTGCTGCCTATTGAAGTAGAACTCCACACACACCGCCTTACCACCTTCCAGGAAGAACTTAACGACACAGCACTCCGAGAGGCCCTTGACCTCCTTCCCTCTATCTGAGGCAACTCACTCCTCCGGGAGGTGCTCCACAAGCTCGCATCGCACGGCTCCATAACCACATTGTTAAGCTCCACCCCATCAAGGTCAGGGATCTTACCCTTAACTGAACAGAAGCTGTGGCACATGCAGGAGAGCACGGTAAGCTCACGACAAACTGGGAAGGCTCATACAAAGTAACAGATTAAGTATAGTCGGGTATATTTCGGCCAGAGACCCCTGGAGGCATCCCCATCCCAAGAGCCTGGCGCAGCAATAATCTCTTAAAGTACTATCAGTAGCGATCTTTTCTCTACTTCCAGCTTGATACCCGTGTACTTGTGCTTTGCCTACAATAAATACAATAGTCGCAATTGCAATTTTACGCCTGTCCAACTCTTCTATACTTTTAGCCCCCAAAAAGGGCTAAGGGCTCCCAAGCACAGCCCAGGGGCCGGTCGCTATACCTTTTTGCCCGAAAAGGGGCTAAAGGTTCTCGAGCATGGCTTAGAGGTTGATCGCTACACCTTTTAGCCCCCACAAGGGGCTAAGGGTCCTCAAGTACGGTCTAGGGCTCGGTCGCTACACCTTTTAGCCCACACAAGGGGGTAAGGGTCCTCGAGCACGGCTTAGGGGCCAGTCGCTATACCTCTTAGCCCCCAAAGGGGCTAAGGGTCCTCCAGCACGGCCTAGGGGCCGGTAGCTATACCTTTTAGCCCCACAAGGGGTTAAGGGCCCTCGAGCACGACCTAAGGGCCAGTCGTTATAAAGGTTCTCGAACACGGTCTAGAGGTTGATCGTTACACCTTTTAGCCCTCAGAAAGGGCTAAGGGTCCTCAAACACGGCCTAGGGCCCGGTCGCTACACCTTTTAGCCCACACAAGGGGCTAAAGGCCCTCGAGCACGGCCTAAGGGCCAGTCGCTAAATCTTTTAGCCCCCAAAGGGGTTAAGGGTCCTCCAGCGCGGCCTAGGGGCCGGTCGCTACACCTTTCAACCCCCACAAGAGGCTAAGGGTAATCGAGCACGGCCTAGGGGCCGGTCGCTATACCTTTTAGCCTCCACAAGGGGCCAAGGGTTCTCGAGCATGACCTAAGGGCCGATCGCTATACCTTTTAACCCCCACAAGGGGCTAAGTGTTCTCGAGCGCGGCCTAGGGATTGGTTGCTACACCTTTTAAGCCCCAAAAGGGGCTAAAGGTTCTCGAGCATGGCTTAGAGGCCGGTCGCTACACCTTTTATCCCTCAATGGAGCTAAGGGTCCTTGAGCACGGCCTAGGGGCCGATCGCTATATCTTTTAGCCCCCAAAGGGGGTAAGGGTTCTCAAGCACGGCGTAAGGGCCAGTTGCTACACCTTTTAGCCCCCGCATGGGGCTGAGGGTCCTCGAGCACGACCTCGGGATCGGTCGCTATACCTTTTAGCCCCCAAAGGGGCTAAAGGTTCTCGAGCACGACCTAGGGGTCGGTTGCTATACCTTTTAGCCCCCGAAAGGGGCTAAAGGTCATTATGCTTTTAGCCCCCAAAAAGGGGCTAGTGATCCCACCGAACACCAAAATCGAAAATTTCACCCCTCAATTGCGTTTTCCTTAGGAGCCACAGTCCTACAAGGGGCTAACAATTGAAAAACGAATGTAAAGACAAGCGAAACAACAAGTGAAGTAAAAGTCCAAGTCGAGGATTCTATTGCAAAAATGCGTGAGTTTCAGTGAACAAAGAAAAAGTACAAACACTAATAAAGGGCCAGTATGCCGAACACAAAAAGAACAAGCGTAAACAAGGACCTTTGTACATCAAACGTTGGGATCCTCATCATTATCGCTGTCCCCGGCACCGCGGCCTCATCGCCTTCATCATCAAGGGTTGCAGCCTCACCGTCTAGAGGCGTAGTCTCCTTGTTAGCCGGACCATGTTCATTAGTCGCGGGCAGGTTGAAATCCACCAGCTCAGGATCTCGACCCTTAGCCTGGGCTTGACGACGATCCTCTATGTATTTGACATACACTTCGAAATAGCCATCCTGGCTGAAAGCGTCGGGAACCAAGGTCACTAAGAGTTCACAAAAGGACTCTATGCGGTCCTCGTGTCCCTGCCAATAGCCTTAATGCTCGGCTTTGGCGGCCTTCTCAGCCCCCGCTGCGGCCTCGGCCTCTTCCTTGGAGTTGGTTTCTTCCAGCTAGCGCTGGAGGTCCCCCTTTCGGCCTCCCAGGCCTCTTTCTCTTTTCCAACGGCATTTGTATTTGGTCGCGGCATCTTCCAATTTCCGACACTTCATTTGGAGGTCAAGAATTTGCTTCTCTAGGACCGAAATGGACGAAATTGACCCCACGACCTTTAGCGCCCAAGTAAAGGCCTGGGGAACAACTCTACGGGGTTAGTCGAAGAGAAAATAGCAACAAGGAGAAAAGAAGTGGAGAAAAGGTTTGGCTTTACCTCAGTGATGGTCACTTACTCTTCAGTGACCTTTGATGGCTCCATCAAGCCAGAAGGAGCCAGGGCCCAGGACTTAGTTAACCCCTCCACTAACATAAAAGTCATGGTTTGGACCTGGGTGTTCACCAAGGGCTCCCCAAGAGCCCGCGGAATAACCTACTGACTCTCTCGGGGACCGTCCGCAGTAGAAGACTCCAGCACTTCTTTGACGGCTGAGCACTCCCCAGACTGTCGGTGCAGGGACATCCCTTAATCCCTTGCCCTTAGAGGGAGAGGGCTCAGTCCTCAAGAGGGGGTCGAGGTTGATGTCGCGGCCATATCTTGTCCTCCCTCATCGCACGGGCACTTATGCAAATCCACACGGGGAGGTTCAGGGACACCCCAAGAGGGTTTCACCTGCGCGGTGCTCGCTTTGGTGCTTGTAAAAAGAAAGGGGAGAAATTAGCACTAAGTTAACATTTTTGCTCATAAAAGATTGCAAGGAAAAACGACCAAGGGCCATAAGATCAACCTTCTTCGCCTAGGCCTCGACGCGCCGACGCCTCTCTTCCTCGGGGCACCTTTCATTTTCGGCGACAATTTTTGCCTCTATGGCCCATGCGCTCTCGAAGGAGGCCAGTTGCGGGAAGGAAAAAGTCATTCCCAAAGAACGACAGTTTATGAAGCCAATTGAAAGGTTCCTTATCGCTTGACTTGCTCCGCTTATGCTGAGGTTCTTTCCCTGCATCCACAATCTTGGACATAAAAGACGGGATCGCCTTCGAACGATCGTCTTCCCATAGGTAGTACTGAAAGTAGCCGGCGGTCTTGGTCTCGTTCGCGGATGGCTTCCTAAATGGCTATGAACTGGCTTCCCGTCATTCCAATCGGAAAGATCCCCCCCAACCCGTCTCGCGGTGTATGAAAAGAAAGTCATACTTCCAGTTTTTTACTTTAGACTTCTTTTCAATGGCCGTCATATAGCCCTTTTTATTGTTAAAACCATACCACCCAATGTCCCTAGTCTCGCTGGGAGCCCTCCGAACTGTGCGAACCAGCCCGAAAGCACGGTCTGTACAAGTTAACCCGCGTAACTCGCACGTCGCAATGAGGGAACAGATGGTATGCCAAGACATGGGCACAATCTGTGCAAGTGCCAGCTCGTACTTGTTTAGAATCTCCACAATGACAAGGTGGAGCGGGAATCTTACTCTGTAGGGGAAGGCCGCACGGTAGGTCGCTATACACATGGGGCCGGCTTATTTATGGTGTCATCGGCATCAGGGATGACAAACATACACCCCACCGGCAGAAGGTACTTCTCCTCAAGCGACGACCTCTTCAGGGTACCCACGACCTTGGGGTTGGGGAAATGGGTGCTCGACCCGTCTTGGGGGTCTGACTGTTCAGGAGCCCCCGGGAAGATCGTTCATTTAGCGACAACTTTGGGCACCAGCTCCTTTCGAGCACGGCCCCTCTTGGAACGGGAAGTCGGGGAGTAGGAGCTAGAGGAGCTACTCTCTCCCCCCTTGCAGAGGAACTAGTAGATCCACTTTCTACACTCGTCCCCTGAGAACCCGAGCAAATGGAAAGTTACCTTCACAAGACCCTTTAGCCATAAGCTCGTCAGGATCTTCAGTCGGAGAGTGGTCTTCGTCATTATCAGCCTGCGTTCCTGGACATCAGTCATACTGGGAATAGCCACGTCAATTTTCCACAGATAAAAGACCTCCTCCTCGATACTGAGGATGTTAAGGATGGAGGCGTACTCACAACTAAACTATGAAGGGGTGCTGGGCTCATGTATCGACATGACATAGGGAATCTTTTTAGGTTCCCTAAACTGGTTGTCTGGGGGAATGCACGCCACTACCCAGCCATCAATTAAGGCTGGGAGGCTTGGAAATTGAGGGTGGCGGCCCTCCACTTGGGGGCCAGCCGACCTCTCCAGGACGGTCCCACTCGACGAACACGATGAAGACATAATCAAACAGTATAATATAAAAACAACCTTCAAGGGAGGTACAAGGATGCGTACTTGAGCAGAGTGAAGAAGTTGAAGATGTAGTTGAAGGTGAGGTTGAAAATATACATGACTCCTTTGAAGATTCAAAGGAAGCATTTGAAGATGCTATAGTGAGTTTGAAGGAAGAGGAGGGGGAAAGCAGAGCCTACTTCTCTCTCTAGAAAAAAATTGCAGACATATTGAAATGATCTCCCCAAGGAACCCAACTACGTTTATGTAGGAACAGAAGAAGGAACAATGCGCTTCCTAAGACGCTTGAAGGGCGCTAACGCCACTCAGTCCCTAACATGTGGCATCCAAGCACATGTAATCACCCAGAGGCAAGGGGTTCCCAAGCACCGCCTAAGGGCCAGTAACCTTTAACCCCCAAGATGGGCTGAGGGATCGATGGGACGGCCTAATGGCCGGTCGCTACACCTTTTAGCCCCCAAAAAAGGCTAAGGGTTCTCAAGCACGGTCTGAGGTCGGTCGCTATACCTTCTAGCCCCCAAACGGGGCTAAGGGTCCTCCAACACAGCCTAGGATCTGGTCGCTATATCTTTTAGCCCCCAAAAGGGGGCTAAGGGTTCTCAAACACAGCCTAGGGGACAGTTGCTACACCTTTTAGCCCCCAAAAAGGGTTATGGGTCCCCAAGCGTAGCCTAAGGGCCGGTTGCTATACTTTTGAGCCCCAAAAAGGGGCTAAAGGCCCTCCAGCACGGCCTAAGGTCGGTCGCTATACCTTTTAGTCTTCAAAAGGGGCTAAGGATCCTCGAGTACAGGCTAAGAGTCGATCACTACACCTTTTAGCCCCCAAAAAGGGCTAAGGGTTCTCAAGTACGGCCTAGGAGCCAGTTGCTGTACATTTTTAGCCCCAAAAATGGCTAAGGGTTCCCTAGCATGGCCTAGGCGCTGGTCGCTATGCCCCCAGGCACGACCTATAGACCGACCGTTGCACTGTACAAAAGCATTACAGGAAGGAGAACGAAGCACAATGATGCGGAAACAAAGTCCTTATGTAGAAGAACGACTTTTTATTAATATCATAGGTTACAAAACAACCTTACACTAGAAAAAAAAAAACAAAAAACAAAACAACGAAGCAAGCTACGATAGAAACCTATGACTACTCATTGTCACTGGAAAGAGGCAGAGCCCTACCCCTAGATTGGCCCGTCTATGGTATTGCGCCCACCAAAGGTTGAGCTTGTCGAGCTGCAATCAAGCCTAACACATGTACCACCACAAACCTTCAAGGCACAACTTCAGATGCTCGGCCAGGTCCCTACTCAAGACACCCAGCTCTAGAGCCTCATTGACCACCATAACGTAAAAGACGACCTGGGTCATTTTGGGGATGTAGAAGTCCTAGGCAGCTTTCTTAGCCATGACGAGGTCGAAGTGGGGGCAAAGTTTTGGTAGTTCTCGGGAAGCGGCCGAGGAGGGCGCGCAGCCCACTCAAGTGCCACTTGAAAGTTTCCCTGGCGTAGTCGGCCGCCTGCTCGATACTAAGGAAATTGGGAACACCATGATGTAGAGAAGGGCAGAGACTCTCTCTCTCTCCAGAACAGGCATTTCTCTCTCTATGAAATGATTTGGAAGCGTGATCAAGTGACCTTCTACGGAGGGAATGACCCGATCTTTATAGAGGGGGGCAGGAGAATGAAGGATAGCAAGCACCTCGAAGGGGTTATAGAACTGAGACGCCAGTCAACCCCTGTCACATGGCACCTAAATCCTCAAAATCTCCGTCAAACATCTTTAACTCCCCCCCCCAAAAAGAGGCCTACAGCCTTACAGCACAGCCTACGGGCCGACCGCCATACCATTTAGCCCCGCATAGCCGAGGCCCCCATGACAGGGCCCAATGGCCGGTCAATATGCCTGTGTACAAGCATCGTAAGAGGAAGAACGAAAAACATTGATGAAGAAGCGAGGTCTGGGTATAAAGGAACAATCTTTTATTGCCATCCTGGAAGATTACGAGACAGTCTTACGAAGGGAAAGGACAAAGTGAAAGAGCAAGCTATATCGTTAGACACCTATGACTACTCATTGTCACTGGAGGGAGGCAGAGCATCACTAGAGCCCAAGTCCTCCTCTTGACCGCTCACCTGCCTGGGTCCCACTCCAGGATTGGCTTGCCTACGGAGTTGTGCATTAGACGGGCATCCTTGTTGATCCTCAGCCAAGACTCGAAAATGAGCTATTGCAGACCTTCGAGGGCCGACTTCAAGGCCCTAACCATGTCTCTACTCATGACGCCCAACTCTAAAGCGTCATTCACCACCATGGCATAGAAGCAGCCTGGTTCATTTTAGGAATGTCGAAATCACGTGCGGCCTCCTCCGCATTAGACAAAAATCCCGGTAATCCTCCGGAAGTGGCCGAAGAGGGCGCGCGGGCCCCGCAAGTGCGACTTAAAAGTTTTCCTAATGTGATCGGCCATCTCTTGAGTATCACAAAAAGGGGGGAAAACGATGATAAAGAAAAAGAGCAAAGTCTCTCTCTCTAGAAAACCTGCTTCTCTCTCTAAGAGGATTCGGAAGCATGATAAAGTGATTTTTCACAAAGGATCCAACCCTATCTTTATAGAGGAAAACAGGGAGAAGAAAGGACGACATGCCTCTTCAGAGCTGTTACAAGACCAGAATGTGACTCAATCCCTGACATGTGGCACCCGAATATTTATAGTCACCTCTGAACATCAACGATCCCCGCGAGGAGCCGACGATCCGATAGCACAGCCCACAGACCGGTCTCTAGGACCTCACCTCCCAGGGCTGAGAGCTTTATGGCTCGGTCCAAAAGGGGGCAGCCGCTATCCTTGAGGCTCCCGGAAAGGGTTAGCGACATGGTAGTCTGGCTTAAAGGCCAATCGTTGTCATCCCATAAGGGGATCCAGGTCCTGAAGGTTTGGCCTATAGGTCAAAACACCACACTTTTAGTCCCCAAAAGGGGCTCGCAATCCTGTCACACAGCTCTCAAAGCCGAGAGCCTACAACTAGACTCACGGGCTGGCCGTTAAAACTATTCCCACATAGCATGGTACGCAGGCCGAACCTAGCAATGAGAAACACACAATAGCAAAGTCATGCAGAAAAATCAACGTTTTATTATTAAAGCTCGAGGAGTACATAGCGGCTAAAAAAAAAAAGAAAGAAAAGAGACAAGATGAAGGGAAGGGAACGAGCATAACAAAAGTCACAATGGGCCTAAACCCTACTCATTGTCGTCATCACTAGGAAGGGAGGACGCATCGCTAGACCTCGAGCCTCCCTCCTGGTCAATATCTGTCTCTGGATGGTGGGCCCGTAAGATATTGCTCTTGTTGTGCCCCACCCACGTCTGGAAGGTGCTCCATCGCAACTCTTTGAGGGCCGACTCCATTATGCTAATCATCCACCCGCGCAGAATGCCCAGCTTCTCAACACTATTAAAAGACATCGCGCAGAACATAACCTGGGGTATCTAAGGAAGACCAAAGTCTCGGATAGCCTCCTCAGCCACAGCAAGGTCAAAATCTGAGCATAGGTCCTCGTAATCAGGCAGGAAGGGTAGAGGAGGAAAGGCAAACTGTACGACTCAAA
Organism: Carnegiea gigantea; assembly: GCA_029747015.1. Taxonomy (NCBI): domain Eukaryota; kingdom Viridiplantae; phylum Streptophyta; class Magnoliopsida; order Caryophyllales; family Cactaceae; genus Carnegiea; species Carnegiea gigantea. The sequence goes on along the minus strand of JAKOGI010000108.1, from coordinate 340,123 downwards.
GTTCTCTAGGACATAGAGGGCCATCTCATCCGTCTTCAGGGAACGAGGGAACCCTATCTTGGAAAACCCTTTGTGAAGGTGAAATCCGCACCAAAGCATGAAATGCAGTTCTTAACAGCCCTATGTTATACCCTAAAAGTGGATGATTTCCCGTGACACCGTCCAACTTCAGAAATCAGGTTACTTCAAAAGTCCGACCAGCCTGAAGTCGGCAGCCAAGTGTCATAGGGTACCTGACCATCGGTAAGCCATTTCCCAAGGCCTGCCGACCTTCGTTCCACATATGCATTCCACGTTTCGCCTGATTATCCATCCGGTCCTACGTTCAAGCAAAATTTGAGGGGCTAAATGATCAAAAAAATATGATTTTTCAGATGGACTCGCACATATCAAATGGTGGGCTAAGCCCAATTAGGCACAGCAGGCCCCGACGGGATCCTTGGGGCCACATTCAGGAGCCCAACGGAGCGAACTTCCTGGTAGCCTATTAAGAAAACCTCCATAGTGAAATTACCATTCTACCCCTTACTACTGGAGGTATAAATACCCACCTACCTACCTCGGAAAAAGGATTGACTCTTCGGCATATTTTCTTATTCCTCATACATTCTTCCTTTATTGCTTTGTCTTTTACTGGGACCTCCATTGACTTGACCGTTGGAGAGGCGTTCCACGATCATAACCTGAGGGTCCCCTTTTTGCAGGTTCAACGTCGAGGAGCAGACTGACAGACATGTCATATGTGCCATCACATAAGCCTGCTCTCATCCCATATCATCTTCAGCAATCCAAAAAATTGCAAAACCAATATATATAGTTAGAGGGAAATTAAATCTTGTTGACAATATGACTAATAAAGGTATGTGTCCTTTGGTTGACAATGCACACAGAATCTAATGCTTCTTTAATGGGTGAAAGGACATTGATAGAATGATAGAGAGGGGAAGAAGGGAAAAACGAAACTAGCACATAGACCTATCAAGATAGTTCAACCCAATTGGCTAAATTCTTGTATGATTTTAACAACTGATCAAGGTAATACGCCTTTGCTTGGGATGTTTTCATGAACATAATAGCACATTTTCATGCAAATTATTACATTCTCTCAAAACATTATAAAGTTGTATTTTTCAGTTCGGAAACTAAAGCCTGTTTGGATTGAGGGGAGAGAAGGGGAGGAGATGGGAATGAAGGTTAATGAATATATATTTTCATTGTTTGGGAATATTAAATGAGGGAAAAGGAAGAGAAAAGAGGGGAACATTTCACCCTTAACCCCCCCTCCAATTCCCCTCATTTTTATCTACCCTCAAAATAAGAAAGGAGGGTAAGAAAACACTTTTAATATTTCTCCCCTCTTCTCCGTCCATCCCCTCTTACAACAAATCCAAACAAGATGAGTATAAATTACCTTTCTTTCTTCTCCTCTCTTCACCTCCCTTCCCCCTCTCTATATCAATCCAAAAAATGTATAAGTTTTGAATTTGGTCCTAATAAGTTGATAATATCACAGTCTAGTAAAACTTGAAAGGCATGGATTGCCCTAAATAGATCACTCGAGCACAAAAGATGTTTCTACCACTGTTAGTTAACTAATGACAATAAAGATGAATCAACCCAGCTTTAGATGAATCGACGCAGCTTTCTAAAATCTCTAGTACATCCATGAACAACATGATGTTCCGGCCAATGGAAGTCCTTCCAAGTGATCAATCTTTGTAAAGATTTTGTCAAATTTGATCTGCCCACAAAAAATAAGTAAAAAATAAAAGGCGAAACAAAGACTATGGCCCCCCCGTTCGCTGTGAGTATCAGTGTCAACAAAATTCAACCTCAAGTGTTTATCCCAATTTTTGGAAACTTCACTAGTTAAACTAGCTGAATTATTGGGATTATCAATAATTTACTCTGGATATGCTTCAATGATGACTGGTAATCCAGAGATTCTGACAAGCCCATAACGGGGAAGCCTGCATTCTCTAGCAAAAGTTTGCACTGACGCTCCGTCCTTTCCTTGCCAGCACCCAAATGCACAATCATTAACAAAGTCGATGCAAAAATTTAATATCCTCCACACCTTCTTCCTGTTTAGCCAGTTGCTCAAATATGATGATTTTTCCAGTCTTTTTTGGCATTGCTTTCCGACAATTCTTGAGGATCTTCACACAATCTTCATCGCTCCAATAATGCAAAATCGACTGCAGTTCCCAAAGACAGAAAACAAAGTAAAATTGCTTGCGATGCATGCATACATCTCCATGTGAGTGAAGCATGACACCAAGGAATGCTAGGAAAACAAATATATTTTTTTGGTGACCATAGTGCAAATACACATCAAAAAATGAAAGTTTTTTCAGGAGATTGATAAAAAAAATCCTTTATTCAAAATAGTAAATAATAAAAAGAAGGCAAAATCAGCATTAGGCATGGCCTTGAACATGTCACCCTCCACGTGGGTAACACCAGGATACTCGGGAGCTATGGCAATGACATGTGGCAGATCGAAGTTGATTGCTTTAATGTGAGGGTGGGCCCTTACAATCTCAGCAGCCGCTGCTCCCGTCCCACATCCTACATCCACTACTGATCCAACATCTGCAAATACATCTTTATATTCTGATGCAATGAGTTTGAATCCAATCTTACCAGTACATGCTAGTCCAGCATGGAATGTCTGATTAAACTCTCCATCAACTGACAAAAGCTCCCACCTTGAACGACCATGAGCCTTCTCAAAGGCTACCCCGCCCAGGTTAGGATGAGTATGCATGAGAACCATAGGAGCATAGCTCGTGCAAGCCCCATCATGTTGCCAGATTAGCCTAGAAGCTGGTGTCAACCAATAAAGGGTTTCATTTGGTTGGTCGGAGTCAGGATTCACCATCATGAAGATCTCTCCATGAACCAAGAGCTGCATTAAACATGACAGAAATGTGAGGTCCAAATAGGGGAACTTCAAGTGGGAGGCACTTTCTGATAAACTGATTGGATGACCGTGGGAATGGATGATGTCAGCAATGCCTAGCTCTATCGCACATTTAAGTGCCAAGGAGTCCACAAAGGCAAAGGTAAGCTTGAGTAAGGTTGGTAGGCCTTCCAGGCCAATAGGTTTTGGCTCTTGGGACATTTCTCCCACTCTTTCTGAAGGAAATATCAATTCTAACTTACTGTATATCAATTCTTTATAACTTTAAGCAACATTAAATTTTTGTAAACCCCTGTATGAGTAACAAATAGGCTTAAATGTACCAATAAATGATGCCTTACAAGTTACAATTCATGCTAACATTTCCGCTTTATTCATCTAATTCTGGTCTTCCCAACCCCAACCCCAACCCCAACCTCCCCCTCCCCTCACGCAGGGAAAAGAAATCAAAAAGGGAAAGAAAAAGCACTTTCCAAGAGACTATGAGACAAAGAAAAAACAAGTCACTATAAGCTGTGAAAAAGTTTCCAAATTATTTTACCATAAAAGTTTGTTGGCAAGTTCAGGGAAAAAATTGGCTCTTGAAACAAAATACCCTAGTTGGATGTCCTCCGAAGGGACAATATCCAGGTCATACTTGAATGAGCCTAATTAGATAAACAACATAAAAAAATTAAATAAGCTTTGCGCATCAGACTCAGTAATAGGGTGAACAACTTCACAATAACATTCCAAATTCGAAAAGGTAAGAGTACATTGCGCTCTTGCTTTTATTCTTGAAAAAAATAATTTCATAGCAAAAATAATTAGTATTCTACTGATTTGAATACAGAATCATATTAAACAAAAAGAAAGCGCCCCAAAGAAGACACCATCAGAGCTTACCAATGCCAACTTCAAGGAAGGTAGTCAATCCTAAGCCTACATCACATGCTTAAGGCAATTACGGCCAACAAACCTGACATTCAAGAGTACACAACAGAAAGCAGAGAAGCAACAGTAGATACATCGTCAATCCAAGGGTACGAGTGTGTACATATCAATCTCCTAATCAGTGTCTAGTAGAAAAAGCTTAAGTCATTCCTCTCAAATTACGTAAAAACCAGAATGAGTGACACGAGTGACAAGCAATATTTTAACGGGTCTGCCTCCCAATTTCTTGTTTTACACTTGAAGAACGTACAAGCTACGTTTACCAGACCCTGAAGCAAACAGGAGAACAGCTAATGCAAATAATACATGCAGACCTTGTTACACTACCATCCTATTAGAAAGATTGAAATGGAAGTTGATCTTGCACTAAATGTTCCCAGGGAATCATCATGTCGAAATTGGAATTTTATCGATGTTGCCAATGCAGCACATTGGGGATTATGGTAGACTAGATAAATTCTGTGTCTAGCTGAACCGAGTTTCACTGATCCCTATTCGACGCTATTCAATGAACATAAGGTCTACATGAGGTTGCCACTGAGATCACATTCTTATCTATGAAGGTGAACCATAAGTCTGCTTATACTTGAGATACATAATTGAAAATGTATAGTTTAGTGTCCAGCTAAAAGGCCAAATGCATCCTCATAGGGAGATCAATTCATGATCCATAAGAGACAATAGCCCCTGATGCAGATCTTGGAGTTACACAATAAGCTGCAGCATATATCATTTCACCTAATTTCATTGTAACTAGCCTTCGGTAAGCCTTTAGAGAGTGGATTAATCTACATTCTTCACCAACAAAGATGCAGTAAATCAATTACTCATTTTCCATAAAAATTTGGGGAGAAATCTAGGCCAGGGCATAGCCTACTACTTCTCTCCCTTTTTCTTTTTTTCGTTTTGTTTTGGGGAAGAAGGAAGGGAAGGTTGTGCAGATGGGGCACAAAAGTTGATCTACACTGGATTTGAACCTGGGTATGTACCAACCCTAGCCACTTTACCAGCTGAATTAGTTGATGCCCACCAATCTCAATCTACATTACTGCTTAACTAATTCAACAAAGAACTACAATAATCAACCCAGCATTAGCGCAAAAAAGAAAACAAAGAAAACAAAGGAACAATGTACCACAACACTGCCAGTTCTTTCCTCGAATATATGTCAGTGGTTACTCCATAGATAGTGACATCTTCTAAATTAGTATCTTATCGTAGTGCCGTTTGTGGCTTGTGCAACTGCACTGTAATATGTTTTCCCCAGTCAAGCCATATAGAAAATGGCCATCTCAAGAACATTGGACATTTGGTAAGTCCCTCAATAAATGTGCACATCTTATATCATTTCTCAAGTATTGCTCCTAAATTAGGATTGAACCAAAATGTAAAATTGCCTGAGGGTGCCTCTCAGAATGTGCTCCCCCCCCCCCCCGGGCCCAACCCCAAAAAAAGTCGGCATTCATATGGTCTGCAAATCCTATGATAAGAGATGGTCCTTCGGATTATCACCAAGCATGATAGCCAAATCCATCCTCAAAAGAGTTGCAGCTGCTAAAGGTCATGCCACAACTGGAGCTGTCTGTCGTAGGTTACAATAATAAATGTCTGGTGTAAGTGTGAATCACTTAAGTTGAATCACCATAGCAATACTCTACTAGCACTCAGAGAAAGGTAATGTATACTAGAGCACAGCTAAACTACAAGCATAGCCCACCTCAGTTACTCAGTGAAGGTTAAATAATTTACTGAGAGGTAAGAAGCAAGTGTGAGTCACTAATTCCAAAGCTTTGCTGGAATTCATGTAGGTGGAGGGGTGGGGGAGGGGCCAGAAAGGCAAACAACTAACCTGTAACTAGCTTGGTGGAATTGGCTCCATATACTCCACAAGTTTGGCATAAATTTTCAAATTTCAGACTAGCTTGCATCAGAATATAAGCTTTGAAGATTGAGTATCGACAAATTCCACCAAACAATTGAATCATGCTATCCTTCAGTTCTCAATAGTGAGTTCCTGACTGTCAAACCAGCAATCAACTGGGATTCAGTGAGGAGGACATGTAGACTTTGGGTATGTGATCAGCCGGAAACAGCAATTCTCTCATCATTGTTCCACATGGGCATCTTAGTTTAATGGGGCATTGCTCAGGAGCCAGAAGGTGAGAGACGCTGAACAACAACCACTACCAGTAATCCCCACATGTGCATCTTCCATCCTTAAAGCAATGAAACCTGCGAGTATCTCTGACAGTTATCTCTCTCCCAGTTACAGCAGATATAAATTTAATAGCATTATGACAATCTCCACATATTCTTAGATTCTTGCTAACAAGGATAGGTTCCCCTTCTTTACTAGATAGCAACCCAAATGCAACAGCAAGCTTCTCACTATGATGAAACAGAGTCATTTCCTTTTCCACTTCTAGCATCCCATCATCCTTAATCAATGCCCATCGCACATCTGGAACATAACCAGCCTGTTTTATCTTCAGTATTATTTCCTCTAAGTACTCATATATCTCTTTTACCATAGGATGTGAAGCATCTTCCGCCACAAAAATGTGTAACTTTCTGTTTAGCTCAATCCAGCTACAGCCTGGTTTCTTTCTAATATTTCTATCTCGCATAAGTTTCCTCACCTTTGCAACATCTTCCCATCTCTCAGCATCAGCGTATATGTTGGTAAGCATGACATAAGGACCAGGATTGATAGGATCCATCTGAAGAAATTGATTGGCTGCTTTAACAGCTAAGTCAATATTACCATGCTTTCTGCACGCCGCAAGCAAAGCAGCCCAGCCAATAGAACCAGGGTTATATGGCATAGACTCTACCAGCTGCTCAGCTTCACTGAGCTTCCCAGCCCGCCCCAACATGTCAATCATGCAAGAGTAATGCTCTGCTTCAGGAACAATCCCAAATTTCTCTGTCATCATATCCAAATATTTCTGGCCTTCCTCAACTTTCCCAGTGTGTGCACATGCGGAAAGCACAGAGATGAAGGTTATATTAGTTGGAGTAAAATCAATTTTAAGCATCCATTCAAAAAGATTCAATGCTTCATGTCCTAGACCATGCTGAGCATAAGCATCAATCATGGTGTTCATAGAGACAACATTATGCTCCGGCATCCTATCGAATAAGCGCCTAGCATCCTGAAGATGTCCTGACTTTGCATACACTGCGACGAGTGCATTGTTCACTGCTATTCTATTTGACGGGATATCTGACTTCAGAGCCAACGAATGAATCTGCTTTCCATGTGAAGGCGAGGGAGAATGGGAACATGCACTGATCACACAGACAAAGCTGCAATCATCAGGGCGATGCCCAACTCGCAACATATTTCTGAAACACGTCAATGCCTCCTCCGATAATTCCTCAAACAGTGCATATCCAGAGATCATAGTATTCCATAGAACCAAATCAGGGTCTCGAATTTCCTCAAAAACCTTTCTACAATCTGACATCCCACTCCCACATTTTGCATACAAATCAATCAATCCACTAGCAACATGTGGACTATAGTGAAACCCTGTCTTGATCAACTGAGCATGGAATTGAAGGCCACCAAATACATCTTTCAAGCTCGTGAAGGCAGTCAAAACGCTAGCCAGAGTATACATGTCAATATATAAACCCCGCTGGACCATCTCTTTAAACAATTCAAGAGCTTTTAATCCTTCCCTGTGCTGCCCATACGCAACAATCATAGCATTCCAAGACACCTCATCTTGCCTCCCACTCATCTCATCAAAAACCCTCATTGCCTCCTTCAAAAACCCATTTTTGCTGTAGTTACTAACGAGTGAATTATTCACCGACGGATAGGAATCATACCCACCCATAACCGCCACTGAATGCAATTGTCTTACCAACAGAACATCATCACAGCAAGCCGATATCATGGAAGAGAGAGTAAACCCATCCAATTCAAGACCCACCTCTCTCATCCTACCAAAAAGGCCAAGCGCAGGCCATGTCTGGTTTCGCTCCGCATAAGCAGCTATGAGGGTGTTATAAGACACAGTGTCTGGTTCAGGCATTTCGTCGAACAGTTGGTGGGCAACCCGGGTCTGAGCCTCTTTCACATATGCAGCCATGATGGCGTTGTAGGAGAAGACATTTGGGCATGGAGTGGCATCGAAGGCGTTGCGAGCGGCGGCGAGGCGGCGGCATTTGGAGTAGAGAAAGATGAAGTGGTTGGAGAGATAGGTGGAAGGAAGGATGAGATACTTTATGTAGAGAGTATGAAGGGACTTGCCTGTTAAAAGATCACTCTTTGCAATGCAGGTTTTCAAGAGTTGACAGAACTCGTAAAGAGTCCATGAAGTCCGGTGCATCTGGATTTCAGAGCAATGTTGACAGCAGTATATTCACGGGCATTTTCGTGTTTCAGTGTAAGCAAAGGCAGCAAAGTCCGGATAGCCTGAGAAAGTGAAAACAGAGAGAACCAGTGGCTTAAATGTTACAGCTTGTGAAGCCGTTCACGGTGCACACTGTAGTTGAAAAAGCCTCATTCAACACGTTTACACGACTCGTACCCAATCGGACAACACAAACCGAAGAAAATTCGAATTGGAAACGTTTGGAGTGAAAATTTATTATTTTTAAATTTTAAGATCATTTATACTGTATTTGAATTGAGGTTAGAGGAAAAGAAGGAAGGAGAAGGAGAAAGAAGGGGGTTAATTAACTCCTTCTCTCGAGGGTGAATGAAGGGGGCAAGGAAGTGATATAATAATTTTTCCTTTTCTTTTTTTTCTCCTCTCCTTTCCTTTTTAATCTAAACATAACATATATAGTTAACCTTCATTCTCCTTCACTTCAAATCTAAACAAGATAAATATATTTTTTCTCCCCTTCCTTCCCTCTCCCTCAATTTCCCTCCCCTTCATTAATTTCCCCTTTCCTTCCCCTCTAATATCCAAACACAGTGTTAAGTTATTCTTAAGACTAACATAAAATTGACTTGTTTATTAAATATATCGATGGAAATCGATATATTTTTCAACTTTAGCTCGGACTAGGGGCACTTTACATGACTGAAGAAAATTTTACATGACTGAGTCCAAATCTAGAAATGGAGGATTATGGTTAATTGATAAAAAAAGACTTTGTAAAGTCATCATAATGTGTATATATATCTATCTACATATATGCATCTTTATATGTTAAAATATAATTACTCTATTCGACAATCAACTTTAAACTATTAGCTTATTACATTAGTTGTAACTGGTTGCTTTTATCAACTATTTACATTAGTAGGTTTTAGAAAAAAAAATTATTTGATAAAATCAGCCCTTTTTTTTAAAAAAAAGATGCAATATGTGCGAAAACTAGTTTTCAAAAAGCTAATGACAAACCTATGCTAATTAGCATTTTAAAAGTAGCTCTTTATGGGCAAAAAGTATTGTAAAAAGTACATCAACCAAATATACCAAAGTGACTTGATTGGATTGAACAATTAAAACCTTGTCAAAATCTATTTTTGAAGAAAAGCTATTTAAGAAGTTGTTTGCCGCAATGTCCTTATCTAACATATTGGAAAACTTTCACACTAAAGGTTTCCGAACTTAAATTTGAACCCAATTTTGTATCTAGTCATTTTTGGATTATAATTGCTGGTATTAGTTCAAAGTATTAATGTAACCATTATAAAACAAAAAAAAAGCCAATAATACTTTCTTCAGTAAATACTTTTGAATTAATTGTTTTTCATAATTATTACTAAATATCAAAATTACTGATGTTATCAAATTTTTTTTCAATAAATTCGATTACTTTTAAAATTATCATGATTTTCAAATTGATACAGAGAAATAAAAATATCATAATTGCCACTGAAAAAGATTCACTAATTTATGATTTGTATCACCTAATAATTACACTTTTGTTAAAAAAAAATATTGAAGTTTAAAAAGAAAAACCTCAAATTTTTTTTTGTGCGTCGCGATCCACATGTTGTTAAATGATCGATTCTAATTTATACGTAACTAGCTTTAAAGAAGTCATGCTATGCACATAACTTTTTTGGTATTTTGTTTTTAGTTTTCCATGGATTTTTTACTATTACTATAGAACTTTAAAAACTATTAACACTCCTAACTTATTAAGGATAGAACTATTTAATTGTAATTTTTCTATAGTGGAGCCAATAGATTGTTAACTATTTAAAAGTATTATTTATAGCAATGAGATTATTATAGCTTTTTCTATTAATTGGAGTAACATGATTATAATACCATAGCGAAATTCAATAATGTTTTCAACTCAATTTGTAGGTCATCAATAAAAGATTTCAATGGTGGAGATTTATTTTTAGAAGATTAATGGTTCAAATTTTGCAGCTATTATAGTTAGAAAAAAATTAATTATGGTAGAATTTATGGAAAAAAAATTAAAAAACCCTCAATATGAGTAAATAACATGAAGGATTTCTCCACCCCAACTTCCCAATTCTCTCAATTTCATAACCCCCTCTACAACTAAAATATCCTTTTATTAAGTCATTGCAGTGTACATAGAAAAATTATCTTATTTTTTATTATAGAAAAAACTAACAATCCACCTAATAACTACACCCTCTTTATGGGAGTTCGAGGCACCATTCGATCCGTTTAGAGGCAAAATAATCCGATTCGAATTCGAGAAAAAAAATATTCAAGTCCGAGTCCAAGTCCGGTAAAAATAATTCGAGTCTGGGTCGAATTCGGAGGAAAGGTAATGTCCGATCCAATATTCAAATTTGATCCGACTATTTTATTAAAACAATTAAAATTCAAATCTAAAACTTTACAAATCCAAAGTCTACCCTTCAAATTCAACCTCCAAGCTCAACCCCTAGTTTTTGATTTTAAATTTCTTACTTTACAAATCTAAAGTCTACCCTCCAAACTCTACCCGCTAAACTCAATTGTAAGTCCCTAACATCTACTCCCGTTAGTTGTTTAGCCTCTCTTTCTCCCTCTCTCTCACTTTCAGTCTGACTTCGTTGTCGACCGGCTGGGAGTTGCTCGATTCCCTATGACCGCACATTGTCGTCATTTGCCTCATTGTCATTCTCCCCTAGTTTAGTATTAAATGCCCAAATATTTGGTTTGCATGATAGGAAAGCCCATGTTATTATATCGATAGATAGACAAAATAAGTTTAGATCGAAAAACACAATTTGCAATTATTGCAGAGAAAAGAAATCAATGCGGATCGGATTAAATCTGACTCCGATCAGATCCGACTCGGATCAAATTCGGATGTTCCCTTCAATCCGCCGGATCGAATTTGGATCGGATTTTTGGATCCAAAATGTAATCGGATTTGGATTCAGATGTTCCAACATCCGATCAGAATCCGATTCGCTGACATTCCTATTTCTCAGTTTTTGACTCTTCGCAAAATTAAAAGGATTTTCTCTAATACAGATGCATGTTATCAACTTATTGACAAGAAGGGGAAAGCAAATCAACTCATTAGAAGAAATAGATGGGTTGTTCAGTATAGTGGAGTGAAGATCGAGTCTTATATAGAAATTTATGGATAACTTTCTATGTTTATAACTAGGTAGGGGCCTCTAACATGTGTTGTATTTTTGGAATTTTTTTTATGGGTTATCATAAGGAGAAGCAGATGTTAGATACATTATGGTGTAAGATTTATAATCTATAAAGGTTGATGTATAATGCATAAACATAAGAGTTCAAATGAGGAAATTACTTTATTTTAATAAAGATTTGGATATCTCTAATTATTCTTAAAGATGATGTCGTCTAATGTAAAGGAATAGGTATCTTCCGCTTATAACTTAGCAAACTTATTTTATACGTGAGTGATACATGATCCCAACTGTCTCACACTATGTGACGATTATTTCATGAATCAAGACCTACGTTTAATATGTTAGTTTTTCCTTTCTCAGATATAACCCACCTATAGCTGAACACAGTGAGATTTGAGACTACAAAGACTCTAGAGGGAGGGAGAAGGATTTGATTTCCCAATTAAAGTTTCTATTGATTGAAAAAGCTAATTTTGCTAATTATATGATCAAGTAAATCAGATAATGTTTTATATGAATGTTCAAAAAAATTTATACGACATATGATTTTATAAAATGAAAACTCTATAATTTTTAAATTAAAAATTTATTTAAAAAATATTCCATGCGTTGCATGGGTCTATACTAGTATGATTATAATACCATAGCAAAATTCAATAATCTATACTATTATAATAGCAATCTTAACTATAAAAATTATTTATGCATTAAATCTAAGCCATTGATTTTCAAGTCAAGATATCTCTTTATTTTATTTTAAAAATTTTCCCATAATTTTGGATATACATAATACAAGATAGATGATAATCCAATTATCTAGAAAAAAAAGGCAATTATATTTATTTAAACTAAAATCTAAACCGTAGATTTTAGTTTTAAAAAACCATCTTATCTAAGTAAAATACGCATTTATAATTTTTATTTTTTAAAAAAATCGCTCATAATTTTAGTTATATTTGATAAAGGATATATGATAATTCTATTATCCAAAAAAATTTAAGCAATTAGAAAAATAACAATCTTTGGAAAAATCTAAAATGCTAGCTACAATGGGAGTGATTTGTAAGATTTAATATAATCTCAGCCATAAAAATTAGTTATCTATTAAATCTAAGTCTTTGATTTTATATCTAATCTGTCTATCTATCTATAAAATCAATAACAATATTTAAAAAACCTAAAATACTAACACGAGAGTATTTTAGATTTAAAAAAACATCTTATCTAAGTAAAATACCCATTTATAATTTTTATTTTTTTAAAAAAATTACTCATAATTTCAGTTAAAGGATACATGATAATTCTATTATCTAAAAAAATCCAAGTAGTAAAAAAAATGATAATTTTTTAAAAAACCTAAAATGATAGCTACAACTGGAGTGATTTGCAGGATTTCATGCAATTTCAACCATAAAAATTAGGCAATTATATTTATTCGTTAAATCTAAACCATAGATTTTAGTCTAAAAAACTACGTTATCTAAACTACCCATTTATAGTTTTATGTTTTTAAAAACAAAATCACTCATAATTTGGGTTATATTTGATAAAGGATATATAATAATTCTATTATCTAAAAAAATCCAAGCGGTTAAAAAAAGTGATATCTTTGGAAAATCAAAAATACTAGCTAGAATAGGAGTGACTTGTAGGGTTTAATATAATCTCAGCCATAAAAATTAAATATTTATTAAATCTAAGCCTTTGATTATGTATCTAACCATTCTATCTGTCTACACTATATTAATAATAATATTTGAAAAACCCTAAAATACTAACACGAGAGTGGTTTGCAGGACTTGATGTAATCTTAGTCACAAATATTATTAACTCATTAAATCTAGATCCTTGATTTTAAAGGTTAAAAAAAAAAAAACAGTTTGTAATTGCCGTCTATTTCTAAGCAAAATATTCTTTTATTTTTACTTATTTTTAAAAATAATCTTAGGGGAGTTAACTACCTGCTCCTCATATTTTCGGATTATACGTGATACGTGAATGTCGGGGCTTTAAATACTTTTGGCTGTTGATTATATGTGCACGTCTCTTTCTCTCATCAAAGAATGCGCACACACATACACACACTCTCTTTCTCTCTGCATAAAATTGATTTCTTCAATTTATTATAGAAATCGCTTCTCTAATACTACGTCTTTGCTAATTTTCTTTGATAGGCACTATCAAAGTACTTAACTCGGGATTTTGGGAGAGTGGGATTTGATTGAGAAGGGGGTAATTTCATTTTTTAATTTGAATTTAGTTTTTTTATTTGTTTAGATTTTATTCCGCAATAAGTGATTTGTGATTTTGGTTCATGCTTTTTGTTTTTATTTTGAATTTATGTTTAGATATCAAGCTTTCCCCTGATAAGTGGTTTGTAATTAATATTGCTATTGTTCCTCAGTGTTTGACTCTTTGTAAAACTAAAAGGATTTTCTCTGATGAGGATGTATGTTATTATATGGATTATAACTTCCAAGAGGATGCAGTAATCTGTTGGTAATTTATTTGACTTAGTTCAAAATATCATTGCACAACTGGTGAAGAATTTATACCTTGGTACCTCCAATTTTAGCCTATTCATACGTTAAACCAGGTTTTAAAAATCTTTACAATTTGGTATCTCTAGTTTTGATACAAGTAACTTTCTAGTGCTTTTTATTTATAATTTAGTTTTTGAACTTTTAGAAATTACAGAAAAGCCCCCGAAAGAGGTTCGCTATGTAAATAAGCTATTTTTATGATTTTTTCACGAAATATACTTGATTTAACTTCTTATAATGACTGTACTAGTATTAGTTATCATAATCTACTACTTATATCTTATATATTATACTTTCTGTGGTTATAGGCCCACCATACTTAGTAAAAATAATTAAAACTTAATTAGAGAGTTTTGACTGTTACCTAAACTTAGTCGGCATTAGACCCTGGCATTCCTCTAACTTTCAGTTTACAGAGATTGCTAATATCAACCACACCTTTCTTGGATCAGGCATAGCACAGATCTGTTTCATTTCCTATCTCAAACCTTAGTCACTAATCAAGTTTTATTTTTTGAACGATAGTGAGACTTTAATCAAGAAATTATAATATTTAAGACATAAGGTTCGATTGAATAATGTTCTCTACTAGGAAACTTCTTTTATTGAAAGCTTGAAAGTGGTTATATTATAATGGAAAACTTGAAGAGGGACTTAAGCTAAGATCATTAGAGATGCTTTAAAGAAATGGAGAATCCCGACTACTTTTTTGCCCAAGAATGCTCAAATGACCGTGTCCCTTCTCAAAACTCGACTACTCTATTTATAGGGAAATAGGGGTACTTAGGATGCCCTAAGGGCTATAGTACATACTAATCTTTCACATGGCTATAGTACATACTGATGGCTACTGTTAGGCGATAATTTATTGTATTTTACGTGCCCGTTTTACTTAATTTTGACTCGTATAATAATATAATCTTTAGAGTTTTTACTTGTTTTATTTGCTTTTGTAGGTAATAAACTTCAAATCAAGTAAATGTCGCCAAAAAGGAGCGAAGACGGACAAAAAAGAGTAAAAGCAGGCAAAAAGGACAATAAGGGGGCCGAATCACCATGCCAGAAATGTGACATGGTGGGGCCATGCCACCTGGCACAGTCGTCCCCCCCCGTTTGCTTGGCCGCGCGATTTCCTATTTAAGGCCCCTTCGAGCGTTTTGTTCAGGGGTCGCTCGGGGTTCTCTTTGACGATTTTTAGGTTAGGTTTTAGGTTAGTTTGTCAAATAAAACCTCAATATGAGGATTAGATTAGGATTGAAGATTGTAATCTTGGATTTAAGTTTTGGATTTCAAGTTCTTTCTATCAATCAAGACTAAGTTTTCTTTCCCTTTCTCTCTCTTTTTCATATGTTGTTCATGTTTCTATTTTGCTAGTTTAATTCTTGTATTTGAATTATTCAGTTTAAATATTTAGTTTTCATTGTTAATTCATGTTTAGTTAGTTTGATTAGATTAGATTTTCATTCTCTTCCCCCTCTTATTCAAGTTTGCCTTCTTCTTTGCTAGTCTAGGTTTAGTTTGAGTTTTTGTGTTTTGTTAATGATTGATGATTGATTTTGTGTTAGATTGGATTGTAGCTAGCCTTTGATGGCTAATTAATTTTGTTTAGGCCCTAACCTTACCTTGTTTATGCCTAGAATTTACAGTTTTCTTTTACGCTTGCTAAGTGCTCGATGAAATGCTTGAAAGAGCCTTCATCCGTGTTTTGGGGCAATTGACTTATGCTAAAAGGTGAGGGTGATTGTCTAGTGTAGGCAGAGAGAATAGTTGGGATTGGGATATGAAAATAGTCTCGTCGCTAGTTAGATCAAAGGTTGTCAACCTAGTAGTTTAGTTGAACTAATTCCATAAAAATAGGTGATTAGAGCAACTAGATTAGCCTATTGATCCTTGAGAGAGAGCTTAGGTGGTCTCAATGATGCAACCGATCAACTCTGAATGCTAGCATAACTAGGAAAGGTTTGGACTTGACTGGATTACTTAGTTTATCTTAGATATAATTATAGCCCTTTTGTTTTTGCTTTAGTAGTTTAGTTTTATTTTCTATCCCTTCAGTTTTGCCTAACTTGAGACGCTTTAGTTAGCTCTGGTATTTGGAAACCCAACGCTCTGCGGACGGCACCCCGAGTACTCAACGATGCTCCCTACACTTGGGGTTTATAAATGTTAAAACTTTTTTCCCTAACAAGTTTTTTGGCGCCGTTACCGAGGAGTTGGCGTTTTTCAATATCAGGGTTTATTTGAGCATTCGAGGCTAGGCCTTTTTTAAAAAAACCAAAAAAAAAAAAATTAAAAATCAAAAATTTGAAAAAAATCGAAATGGCTATTTTCCATTTACCTCAACTTGAGTATGAGCCTTTTTGGCAATATTTGTCTCGATTAAATGATTATCGTGCTCAATATGTGCTTTTTGAGTATGAAAAATGGGAAATATGCGATATTGTGCTTGAGGGGATAACACATGAGACCCAAGTTATCCTTGAGTTCATGTGTTATGGTGGTATGTGCTTTTTAGGCGTTGATGATATGTGGGACTTATTTGAGTCCTTCGCTTGGTATCAATGGCCCCATGAGATTGCTAGTGAGTCTTTTGAGTGCCCTTCCGCCATTTCCTATGATTTGCACACCTATTCTCCTCTTGTGTGCTTTTACTGTTCATCTTTTGACCACGATGTGAATTCTTATCCTTATTATGATGTTTCTAATGAATGTTATAATAGACTTGATGCCATGATAGGGACAATGAATGAGCAACATGAGCGTTTTGTTAGTAGGATGAGGGAGTGTGGTTTATTACATGAGACTGACCCTAGTCTACCTTGTCCTAGACTTAAGGCTCGTCTCTATGATGATTGTGAGTCTTCTTTTCCCCTATAGTCTAATGTTGTTGATGATGCACCTTTGACCGACCTAGGGGAGGTGTTTGACCCTCCCTTGACCCCATTGACATTTGTTGCTCCATCCTTTCCTAGCAGACCTATGGGCAGTAGTGTTAGTGACTCGATCTTACTTACTTCTCCCCTTCTTTTAGCTCAGTGCACAGGGTTAGAGATGGGCGAGACTTCTCGGGATGATGCTAGTTCTGTAGAGGATGTTTTACTTTCTTAATCAGGAGGACTTACATTGGTTGAGCCATATCTTGAGGAGATTCCTTCCGAGAAGTTGTGTGATGATAGTTTAGTGGTTGGTGCAGATCCTAACATTGAGCATATCGACCCAATTTACACCAAGCCACTTGACTTGATCCCCATTTCATCCCCTTTACTTCCCACCATGCCCTCTCACTTGCATGCATTCCATGAGTTCCTAAGTGACATTCGAGGGTATAAACCCTCCTTGGACCCTTATTGTGCATACATAGAGGACATGCCTAGGAAAATTAAGTGGACCACTTTCTTTTGTTATTATTTCCATTTTTCTATGACATTTGATAAGTTTAAGAGGGCACTAACTCTATTTGCTACATCTTTACTAGTGTTTCCTTACTTACATCACTTTGAGATGTATGCAAAGGCACACGATAAGCTCTTACGAGCTTTGGCAGCATCCGAATTGAAGTTGCGAGTCTCGAGAGACTCGGAGGAGCAGCTGATGCTCCTCCAGCCTCCTACAGCACCATCTTAGCGAGGCCTAGTTTAGATGCACACAGCACCTAACCTGGTATGATCATTCTAACCCTTCTCCTTTCTCCTCTTTTCTTTTCTTTCTCTTCTTTTTGTTTAGTTGTGGATATTATGTTGTGATTAGTTGTGGATGTTGTATTGTGGTTTTGTAAGTGATCAACTTTGAGGAGAAATTTGGGATGGTGTTGAGCCATTGATGGCTATGGTCACCATTTTTGTGTTTTTATGTATATTTATGAGTTGTGATTGATGGTGTTGTTGGATTGGTATATATTTGTTTTTGGTGGTGTTAATTTTGTATATATGTGTGGTTTTGTTGTTGATTAGGTTAGATTGTGTTTTTGGGTAAGTGTGTTAGCTTGTGTATATATGTCTTCATTGAGTCTTTTTGTGGGTTTTGTTTTGTTTTATGTGTCTTATGTGTGTGATTTTGTTTTTGTGTGTTTTTGTGGTGGTAGTGACTCCTTGGCTCCTAATGAGGACATTGTGAGATCTAGGTGTAGGGAAAGAGATGCTACGCTTCAACCTTTTGGAAAAGGAAAAGAGAGAAAATTTTTCAAAAAAACCAAAAAGATTTTATATTTCAGACTTGTTTCTGGCGAGTCTTGTACTATTTTGGCTGACTTTGATCTATTGTACCTTAGCTATTAGCTTGTACATAAGTAAGTTGTTTATGATAGATCTTTGTCCTAAGTGTGTCATTCTTGATCCTAATTTTGACCCTAACAGTCCGTTATAGTTGTGTAATCCAATCCTTGTATACACTTTATCATTATCTTATAGTCTTAGTCTTCCATGATTGGCTCTCCCACCTGTTTTTGACATGGTTACTTTAGCATTTGTCTGCATTCAAAAAAAAAAAAGAAAAAAAGGAGAAAAAGAAAAACATAAAACAAGGAATGACAAGTATCCCTTTGAAGCATGCGCTACTAGGCATTACCCTTTGAGGCAATACTGCTACGTGGTGTTGTCTTTTAAGGCAATACTGCTACTGGGAAAGCTTACTTCCTGTGTTAACAAGCCAATAATGTAGCATGTGTCAGTCAGGTGGGAACGAGTTTGATTTTGGTAAGCTTAAGTCCTAAGATGATGAGACACTTACACACCAAGCACTATGATGGATTCCAAGTCTTGATGTACAGTGGGGTAAAAAGTTGGTGCTTCGATGCCATGTATGTGGATAGAGAGTCTTGATATATACACTTTATTTATACACAGGCTAATATCTTTGTTGCATTGGTGATTTGGTTGGTTAGAATGTTTACAGTTTTTCCCCTTGTATAGATATTTGTGCCTTGTTTGTATATCTATTTTGTTTTCCTTGTTTTCCTTTCTCCTTTTCTACTTATTTTTCTTTTTCAAGATTTTGTGGGTATATCTTCTACAAATCCTCATGAGACCTTACTCGTCCACTTGGGGGAACCAAGGGGTTTAAAGGGCTTGTTGCATATGCTAAATGCAACCGTGATTCCTACGACAGTGAGTTAGGTTCTTAGGTTAGTTTTTGTTTTGTTTTGCTCGAGGACGAGCAAAAGATAGATGTAGGGGTATTTGTTAGGCGATAATTTATCGTATTTTACGTGCCCCTTTTACCTAATTTTAGCTCGTATAATAATATAATCTTTAGATTTTTTACTTGTTTTATTTGCTTTTGTAGTTAATAAACTTCAAATCGAGCAAACGTCACGAAAAGGAGCGAAGATGGACAAAATGAAGCAAAAGCAGGCAAAAAGGGACGATAGGGGGCCGAACCACCGTGCCAGAAATGTGGCACGGTAAGGTCGTGCCACATGGCATGGTCGTGCCCCCCTCCGTTCACTCGGCCGCGTGATTTCTTATTTAAGGCCCCTTCGGGCGTTTTGTTCGGGGGTTGCTCGGGGTTCTCTTTGGCGATTTTTAGGCTAGGGTTTAGGTTAGTTTGTCAAATAAAACCTCAGTAGGAGGGTTAGATTATGATTGAAGATTGTAATCTTGGATTCAAGCTTTGGATCTCAAGTTCTTTTTATCAATCAAGACTAAGTTTTCTTCTCCTTTCTCTCTCTTTTTCATATGTTGTTCATGTTTATGTTTTACTAGTTTAATTCTTGTATTTGAATTGTTTAGTTTAAATATTTAGTTTTCATTGTTAATTCATATTTAGTTAGTTTGATTAGATTAGATTTTCATTCTCTTCCCCCTCTTGTTTATGTTTGTCTTCTTCTTTGCTAGTTTAGGTTTAGTTTGAGTTTTTGTATTTTGTTAATGGTTGATGATTGATTTTGTGTTAGATTGGATTGTGTCTAGCCTTTGATGGCTAATTAATCTTATTTAGGCGCCAACTCTACCTTGTTTATGCCTAGAATTTAGTGTTTTCTTTCATGCCCGCCAAATGTTCAATGAAATGCTTGAAAGAGCCTTCATCGATATTTTGGGGTAATTGACTTATGCTGAAAGGTGAAGTTGATTGTCTAGTGTGGGCAGAGAGAATAGTTGAGATTGGGACATGAAAATAGTATTGTCGCTGGCTAGGTCAAGAGTTGGCAACCTAGTAGTTTAGTTGAACTAATCCTATGAAAATAGGTGGTTAAAGCAACTAGATTAGCCTATTGACCCTTGAGAGAGGGCTTAGATGGCCTCAATGATGCAAGCGATCAACTCTGAATACTAACATAGCTAGGAAAGGTTTGGGCGTGACTTGATTAGTTGGTTTGTCTTATGTCTAATCATAGTCCTTTTGTTTTCACTTTAGTATTTTAGTTCTATTTTCTATCCCTTCAGTTTTGCCTAACTTGAGATGCTTTAGTTAGCTCTGGTACTTGAAAACCCAACTCTCTGCGGACGACACCCTGAGTACTCAATGATGAACTTTGCACTTGAGGTTTATAAATATTAAAACTTTTTTCCCTGACAACTACAGTACACATTAACAGCTACAGTACACTACTTTATTTTACAAACCAGACACTTGTCAAGGTTGTCCAATGATGAGGCAGCCACTTTTCAAAGCTTCTAATGATGACAAGACTAGTCATTATTATTGAGATTGTGTACGCCTTCATCTCCAATTATATCTTCCAGACCATCATTATTTGAATAATCATCAAAATCTTCATCAATTTACTTAAGATGCTCTGGGTCCCATTCTTCAAATAACTCAAGGAAATATTTTTTTTCTTTTTCTAATAAGAATTTTTCAGCTGTAATATCAAAGAGATAATCAAAAATATCGTCTGATTTCGCACCTTCCACCTTCTTGTAATCTTTAAACTCATTATTATAGACGAAAGTAGTGTTTGCACATTGCATTAATATTTTTCCTTACTTGATTAATGCCCAACATTGATGATAAATATTGAAAAATCCAATGACTCTTGATAAAGCAGGATCAGTAACTAGATATACTGGATTTCTATGAATTCGATTTTGTCGTTGATCGTTGAGATCATTGCAATCAACGGTCTGGACAAGATAATGGGCTGATTTGACTTTTTCATTTTCATATTCAATTAGAATGCTATAAACCTCTAAATTTAGGCATTTGCAAACTGAAATTTTTGTTGGACCATCAGGAGATGTAAGAATCCAATGGATGCTTTTGAACATGCATTGTTGGAATTTAGTTAAGGTTGAGAAAAATAGAAAATTTGGATCGGGGATTTCTGTAAAATAAAGTACTATCCTGTATTTCAGGTTTTAAAGATAGGATCATTTGGAAATAATGAATTTGTTGGGAAAGAAACACCACCAACTCCAGATCTGTTGGGAAAATGAATCGATGTACTCCTAGACTTCCAAATATCATAGGAATAGTGATGATAAAAGTTGATACATGCGGCATACCACTCATTGAATCATTTCTCATGAATATGATAACTTATTTTTTCTTGGATATCATGAGGACACTAAAGGTAACTAATTTGTAACTCTAGAAGGAAATATCTTTGGGCTATTAAGTATGCTATAGATAGTAGACCAAAACATGATCTACTTTTTTTATGGAATTCCAAATTATCAATGAGGATTTTACTAGAAGGTGTAACCCGTTCTAGTAGGGATGGTATTTCATTAAGGATCTCATCCTTTTGTGGCAGAAGGTCAACTTTGATGATCACCATTGGTGAGTTCTCGAGTTAAACTATCTGCCAGAGAGTTCTTCGGTCCCTGCATATGCTCAATAGAGAAGGAAAACTGGTTAAACCATAATTGCTAACGCAGGAGTCGCCCTTGCGCTTGCATATTTGATAAATTCTTTTTCATAAAATCAAGTATTCCTTTGCAATCAGTTCATATAAGAAAAGATTTTGGGGCTAAAAAGATTAAGAACTTTTCAATTCTCCTTATGACTGCAAGGATTTCCTTTTACATCGTAGGATAGTTGCATTCTGTTTTATTAAAACTTCTACTGTAATATTTGCAAAGTTTTTTTCCTTCTTTGATTTTGAGTATCACATTCCAGTGTTTATTGCTGGCATCTGTCTCAAGAATTAAATCATCTCCTTCATTAGGTAAATTAAGAACATGAAGATTTTTAAACATCTTTTTGAAGTTCTGGACGATCTTTAAATCATTAATGGTCCATGTCCAACTAACATCTTTCTTGAGTTTTTTTACAATGGTTTTCTTAGTTTAGCCAAATCTTTAATGAAATCTGAAGCATAGGTAAGGCATCTAAGAAACCTTTCTAACTACTTCCTATCTTCAATCCTTTCAGGCAAATTTTTATTTTTTCTAGAATATACTTTTGTAGATCGAATAATCTGTCCAACTTTTATTTCTACACCTAAAAATTCAATTTCTTGTTCAGCATAAATGCACTCGTTCTTATCAAGTATAATACCATGATCAATGCATCTTTGGGTGACAGCCAATACATCATCTTTGTACTATTCTATGGTTTTGGAAAAGACAATGATATCATCAATGTAAACTAAACAACAATGATTAATGTCTTTGAAAATGTTATCCATTCTTCTTTGGAATATTTGGGATGCATTTTTAAGACCAATGGCATTACAATTCATTCATAATGTCCTTGTGGGGTACTAAATGCAGTTAAAGGAATACTTTCTTCATTCATTTTTATCTACTAATAACCACTTTTGCAATCTATTTTCGAGAACTAAGAGACTCCTTGAATTCTATTGAAAAGGACTACCTTGTTAGGAATACAATAACCATCGAAAACAGTATTATCGTTAAGCTTTTTATAATTGATTACCATTCTAACTTTTCCCCTTTTTTCTTTAGCATGATTTCTTACCATGAAAGCGGGACTGGTGTGAGGACTCTCTTATTATTTCTAATCAATCCTTTATCCAGAAGTTCTTTGATTTGTTTGTTAAACTCTTGGATGTCCTGATATGTATACGCCATTTGTTTAACTTGAATAATAGTGTTGGGATGTAATAAAATAATTTTAGCAAATGTTTTGTCTTTATCCCAAAATTTTAGAGGATTGTCAGAATAGAGTTCTTTGTATAATTTTTTTTGTTATTCAGCAATCTACTCTTTAACAGATAACTCTAGTAATGAGATTGTCAGTGCTACTTCTCATTGTGCAGTCATTACCTTCTCACCACTCTGACTGCGTGTAAACTCAATTTTTTGATGAGTGTAAGCCTTAATTTTTCAACAAGAACAGAATAACCATTAACTACAAATATTATTTGGTTTATGGTCTAGGTGCATGGAGAATATAATCTTTGAAAATTATTTCCAATAATCATATTAGGGGAGGATTTATCAGCAGCCCATAGAATTGGTATAATGCATTGAACTCCTTCTAATTCTATGAATAACCCTTCTATGACTTCATTGTGGCTCATAATACTATTATCACCTATCCTTACTTGTAAATAATTTTTAGCTCTTTTCTACATAAACTTAGGAAATAATAATTTTTTTTCAAAGCATATAGAACAACCACTGTCTATGTCAGCACACAATTTATATTTATTATATCCCTCTAAACATACCTTTATTGGGATACAGATGCTATTAAGATTAGTATTGGTGGCTTCATAGCATATTTCTATAGTCATATTTTTGACTAATTCATCCTCGTATATTAGTTCACTAACAGTTCTTGTTTTGTACCGAATGGCATTTCTATCTAGACTCATAATTCGATCTACACTGGGTCTTGCAGCCTCAAAACTCATTCTACTTATTTCACTGGTCATGCTAATTGTATCATCTACTTTAAGCTCTTCTTTAGCTGATGAAGATCCTTCTCCCCAATTTAACCTTGTAGTCATACTTCTTAATAATTAGGGTTAACGGGGATTTTACCTTCCTCATCAATCTTCATTATATTTTTCTTATTGATCTTTGTAGGATTGGCAAAACTAGATATCCATGAACGATATATTTTTATCTCCTGAGGATTCCACTTAATCCTCTAGATCTTTTGCATAAGGGTAGGACTTTTAAATTTTTCTGCGTTTATCATTGTCACCTTAGTCTTAGAGTCTATTGTATTATCTAATTTGTAGACAATTTTTAAAATATCCTTAAAGGATAACCTCCTCTTTTTATGTCCATCCTGATTGTTTTTATCTTAAGGGATAGAAAGTTTTTAACAAATTCATCTTTTAGACTCACATAATATCCAGGTTGACAGTTGAAACCTACTGACTCATTACATTAATTAGTTTTTATCCCTGTGATGATCTGACTATTAAATGTGGTATGCCTAATATCACAGAGGAAAGTATAAAGATCAATATCTTTACCATAATATTGTGATGGAGTGATTTAAACTTGGACACTTCCGACATGGATATATCTATATTTTCTATCTTTATTATGCTTAAAGATATTCTCTCAATTAATAAGATTAACTTCCCCAATATCATACTCATCACAATCCTTTATCTCAAGATCTCCTTCCGTCATTTCACCTATATATTTGCTTTTTAATTGAAAGTTGAATTTTTTATAAATCTTGTCTTTTTGGATTATGGGAATAACCCAATCTCCTTTGACTTCTTTATGATCATTGCCTACAACAAACGCTTCTCTCCAAAGATCAAGAAGGCTAATTGAGCTACTTTCCATTATATGACTTGTTTTTTCATAATCACTTTCTTCATATTTATTGTCCAATATAATTTCAACAATTCCTTTGTTGTTACTTGGGGCTAGGTCTAATGTCTCATCTTCACTAAGTTCAACATAATCTAGACTTCCCAAGATTTTAATCAGTTTATTATTCTTCCTACTTTTGCATTTATTAGTATAATGCCCTACTTCTCTGCATGCCCAACATTTGCAGTTGTTTTTTCCTGCAGGGCGATAAAGAGCTTTCCTAAAAAATCTACGTTTTTTAGTACTTGGTTTGTTATAGTATTTTCTTCTATATTTCTCGCCTCTATGCTTGTTAAAACTCTTTTTCTTATAGAATTTTTTTTTCCTTTCTTTTTCAGGTTCCTTTCCCCATTGATGTGTTGAATCCCAATAAGTTAAGAACTGCTTCTTAATCTTCTTTTGCTTTTGAAGATCAAGACACTGTTCATTAATCCATTTTCGTAAATAGGAAATTTTTGAACCAAGGGTATCAACAACATCTGTTCGTTCAAGCCATGCTATGTATTTTTTATTAATTATAAAATTTATCGGATATGGTAATTTATCATAGAACATATCAAGATTAGTTTCGTTATGCCCAATTTTGTAATAATATTGACTGAATTCAGCAATATAATTTTTTAGATATCTCATATCCCATAGTTCTATATTGTTAATCTTTCTTTGCCATTCTCTTACTTTTTCTTCAGAATCAAGCTTTACTCCTATGAATTCAGTTTCAATTTCTTTACACAAATTTCTGAACATAGCAATTGGTGTTTTCATTATTCTTAATGTATTTTTACCATCTTTGCTTAATGAATCATACCAGTTAGCTGCAGCGTCAGAGAAACTATGCTCGATATAATTTAGGAAATTTGTCGCAGTCCATGCAGTATTTAGGTTTAAGATACTATTCATTCCTCTTTTTCAGTGCTCAAATATTTCTTCTCTATTACGGGCTCCATCAATATTTAAGATATATCCAATTTGGCTAATTAGGGTAAGGTCAATTTCTTCATATGTCATGATTTTCCTTGGGATAAACTCGAAGGAAAAATTGCTTATACATCCTGTTGGAACGTACCTAGGTCTTAGGAAGTGAGTATTTCTTCTAGACGGTTTACCAAATTCTTTAGGTTTAGGAACAACATTTTTAATTAGATTAATCTCTGTTTCATATAAATCGATTTCTTCTCCAATCTCATTGATCTCGTTATCAGCAGTCATTTAACCATATATTTCTTATCAAGTTTTCTCCTAATTTTTTTCTAATGGTAATACCTTGAGATCCTCTAATTTAATCAGACTCATTTGCTGATATATTTCTTCTTCTAATTGTACATTATTGATGTCTACATTATCATCATACAAAACGTTATGTTTATTACTAATTACGCCCATAATTTTGTTTAATTCTTCGAGTTTTTGTTCTTTTTTGAACACTTTTTGTAGATCTTTAAGAGTATATTGTTCATACTCCATTTTCTTTTTCTTTCTTTTCAGCCGATTTTTCACCAGATTGTTCTTCTACTTCTTTTTGAATTTTTATTGCTTGCAAAGGAAATAGAATCTTATTTTTTGGGTTTTGGAAAGGATATTTATGCTGAAAAGGAATACTAATATTAGGAGTAGCTTTTTCGCTATGTCTAACTTCGTTAATAAGAGAAAGGTGGATAACAGTTGATTGATTCTTAAACTCTTTCAATTAATTGATATAGTTTAATTGAGGTGCTAATGAGGTATTACCTTCAGTTGAGTGGACAATGTGTGAATAAGTAGGACCAGGGCAAGCAGGTGATGCTTTAAGCATTAATCACGGTTAATTAGCTTAATTAGTCATTAATCAGCTTAATAATCTTAATTACTTTTATGCATGTGGCTCTGATACCAAACGAAAGAGGATGTCGAGTTCTACTAGTATACAAACACAATTTTAAAATTTTCGAAAATAAGTTTTTAAGGATTGAGGGTAGATTTACAAGTATGAAAAGTTAAGGGACTTAAAAATAAATTTTTATTTATTTCAATAGTGATTTGTCTCCCAAATGTAAATAGTACAAAACTCAATAATCCTAATAGTAAAGTTTTTGAAAAGCTGGTCTTCTAAATGATTACACCAAAACTCGATGCACCCAAATGTAAATTACCCACAATTGGTATGATTGCTTTGCTTAATTATTTATTGTTTTCCTTGATGATTTTTATATACCTTGGGAACTCGGTTCGGGGAATGTAATACAATTGTGCAACATGAGAAATGAACAACCATGAAATCTACTACTGTGTTTGGGTCAGATTTGAAGGTCTTGCAGCACTACCTTTCTTTGAAGATATTACAAAGAGGATGCTAATTAACAAGGGGAAAATAAAGCAACTCATTAGAAGAAACAAATAGGTTGTTCAGTATAGTGGAGTGGAGCTCTAACCTTGTACAAGAATTTATGTATAATTTTCTATGTTTATAGATAGGTGAAGGTCTTTGATATACGTTATAGTTTTGGATTCATATTTTTTTATGGGTTATCATAGGGAGTATCAGATGTTAGATACGTTATACTGTTAAATTTGTAATCCATAAAAGTTGATATATAATACATAAACGTAGGAGTTAAAAAGAGACAATGACTGTGTTTTGAAAGAGATTTGGATGTCTAATTATTCTCAAAGGTGGTGTTGTCTAATATAAAGGAAGGAATATTTTTCGCTTATAACTTAATGAAACTATTTATACGTAAGTGATATATAATTCTGTCTTACGCTATATGCTGATTATTTTATGAATTAAGACTTACTTTTAATGGATTTGTTTTTCCAGGTGTAATCCATTTTACAACTTAACGTAGTGAGATTTGAGATTTTTAGATGCAGGGGAGAAAGATTGGATTAACCAATTAAAGTTTCTGTTGATTGAAAAAATCAATTTTGCTAATTAGATGATCAAGTAAATCAGACAATATTTTATCTTAATATTCATAAAATATTATGAGAGAAATGATTTTATAAAATGAATACTCTATAGTTTTAAATTAAAATTTAATTTAAATATACTCCGTGTATCGAACAGGTCTATACTAGTACCAATAATAGCAAAGGTAATAACATAGCTAATTTGCAATAATAACATTGACTTTGAATTACAAACTAAAACTTAAGTAGTGATATTTTGAAAGAAAATGGAGTTGGATTCTTTAATCCAAATTTTGATAATTGTCTCTGGTTCTTACCACTTTTTCATAATCAGTATACATATTTTTGGGGAATGTAAGATACTTCTCCTTTTAGTCAGTTTTTAATTGAATTTAAAACCATTTAATTTGGTTGATATTCGTTTTTTTCTCAATTATATATTTTTTGGGGATTAAAGATACTTCTCCTTTTAGTGACTTCTTAATTGAATTTAAATTACACAGTTACCTATATAGGTTTAAAGGTAAACTAGCATTCTTAATCTTATACCTTGCACGAGAATAGTTTTTCATTGTTACAATGTATAATAATTATTTTTACAAATTGCAGTTAATAATCTTACAATCATATATAAAATTCTGAAGGTCTTTTAAATTATAAAAGTTTAATAACTTTTTGAATATAATTTAGTGACTCTTTAAGCTAACCAAAACCATATAAATTATTATTTATTTATTTTTTAAAAATAAATATCATACGTGCATGCATCTATGTAAATAATATTACCTATGAGATATAAATGTTAGTAAACATTGCTAACAGAACATGATGACATCAGCTTGGATTTTGCTCTACAGAGATATTTTGAGAATTTAAACATCTTCTTTGCAATAAATGTAAGCTATTGCAGCCATATCGCATAATTTATAGGAATCCATCAAATCCAAATCCATAATTTAGACCTCTCGACTTGATTCTTGCTATATCATACAGCAGCTAAATGATTTATAGTCTTTGCAGTAACCAAATCCAAACAATCAATCAAAATTCACAACTAAATTAAGACCCTAAATCCAGATTAAAAGAACAGCAAGCAATTAAAAACAACAGAAGAACAGAATTGTGGAGAGGAAAGAGATAGTTAGATAGACCTAACAATAGTGTGAGATGAACGGGTAAGTATTTATCATGATCATTTATTATGTATGTTTTTTAAAAAAATGCAAATGTAATAATAACAATATTGGAGTCAGAATCTTTAAATGTATACAGATTAGGAAGAATTTTTTAATATGTATATTTTAAAAAAAAGTTGGAAAGTGTTGGTCATGCCTAACGGTTTAGGCCCGACAGCTACGTAGGCCCGGCACCCCTAATTGTTCCCCCAACCTATATAAGGAGATTTTAGGGGGTCAATTAAGGTTACACTCTTGTGACACACAGACTCTTCCCTCTCCTCTCACGGCTGCCCAACCATCATCAGCGAGTTTCGGGTTTAGGATGTGAACCCTAAGGCGACTCTAGTAGTCGTCTCACAATCAGATCGATGTGGGCTATTTTCAACAGTTGTTTCCGCATTCCAGGGCAGTCCTATTTATCCTACACTGGTATTAGAGCCTGACTGATCGGATTAATCCCGTTTAATGCATTCATTGATCTGAATAATAATAAGCATGCTTGTTTTGAGAACACGACTATATGAATAGTTGTTTAATTTTTGTAATTATGCAATTAGAAAGCATGAATCTTTATATTACTGAGTGCAATCATAATGAATTTGATTCAAGAATGTTTATGCCTTATGAAATCAATGTGCCCAGTTACTTATCTATTACCAAAAGGACCAAATGTTGATTGAAAAAACTCATGATTTAGACTGATTAAGTAACTAGATTCATGCTTAAATGTGTTTCTTTTGTTCTGTAAGCATGACTATTTAGATTTCAAGAACAAAAACATGTTTTGCATGCCAAATCGCAAAAAGCATCGTTTGGTGAAAAGCCCTGACCCCTATCGGCTGTTAATCCCCAAAGACTAAGACCTTAAAACCCTAACCCTAATCTCAGCACCAGTGCCTCAGTGGTTGCGACTGCAGTGAGTCTAACAAAACCTCACCTTGACCCAAATAAATAAAAAAAGGGGGAGGAAGGTGTAGAAAATAGAAAGAGACCTGAGCCTTACCCATTAAAAAAGCCACCCGGAGGGGCCGCCCGCGGATGTCATGCACCACCGACAGAGGTCGTTCTGCCTTCCTTTTCCCTCCTTCCAGCATCATAACCCTCGAGCTACGCGTTCCCGACGGCAAGGAGTTCAAAATAGTCATGATGAGCGCGCATGATCCCTACGCGCCACCGCCTTTATGGCGCTTTGCCAGCGGGGACATACCGTTGGACTTGGCTCTGGCCAATCTGTACAATGATGGTGCTCATTCTCGACGGGGAGACGCGGTCTGTGAGTTATGGGTCCTCGATTGAAGGGAAGGGTGACGTTTTCGTGCATCATTTGGCTGACATAAGCACGATGAACCACCGTTGGAAGACAGTTGTGGTAAAGGGGGTGGCAGAGCTCGGTGCTCTGCACACCTTTGGCCATGGCGTCGAGGAAGAGAGAGAGAGATAG
The DNA here is from genome assembly GCA_029747015.1 of Carnegiea gigantea. Lineage (NCBI taxonomy): Eukaryota > Viridiplantae > Streptophyta > Magnoliopsida > Caryophyllales > Cactaceae > Carnegiea > Carnegiea gigantea. The sequence continues at coordinate 309,964 of JAKOGI010000108.1, read as the reverse complement.
CTCGAGAGTTATAGAGGAGAGAGAGAGTAAAATCCGAAAAACTAGGGTTAGTGAAGGAGAGTGAGGAAACGTTACTCACTCTTAAAAGGCCCCCCCGGTTTGGGCTGCCTTTATCAAAAAAAAGAGGGGGTCTCGGTTTTTGCTCATTGTGGGCCAGTTTTTTTGGCCAAAATTTTTGTTTTAATTTAGGCCATTTTATTTGGGCCGATTTTGTTTCTGTTTTGATTTGGACTGCTGAATATTTACTCCCATTATCATATAAATTTGTTTTATATGTTGAAAATGGCCATGGGTTGGTCCTATATTTTTTTTTTTTAATGAGTTATATTCTTTTTGCCTTTATTTTTGTTTCATATTATGTAAAATAGTTGATAATATGGAAATTTAAGGTTGAATATATAACTTTGTGCTATATGCTGTTATTTTATGAATTAGTTTCATAAAGCTTGTGTAAATATGCTTTGCTTAATGAAAAGTGAATATCTTTGTGATAGTCACTAAGTTAATATGTTAATTAGTTTAACAAATCTTTAAGGAAATTCAATGATATTAATTTGATAATTAAATTAAAGAAGCTCTAAAATTCATATCTATACGTGATGATTATGAGCTTAGCAAAATTTTCGAACGCATATTATGAATGATGGAGTTCTCTTGATAATTTAATTATTAAAACGATATGTCTAACAAATAAAGTATACTTTTAGATATGTCAGCTAAAAACATGATAGGTTGTATGCAATCTAACGATAAACTGGATGATACAAACTACAACGTCTGGCATCTGAAGGTCCAGTGATGGCGACATGCTAGAGATCTTGACTTCTTCTATGCCTGCTCCGGCAGACAAAGATGAACAAAGCAGAGATATTACTGCTACTGAGCAGTACCAAGAAAATCCAAAGGCATACCAAGCATGGTTCAAACATGATCATTCTGCAAGCTACACAATGTCGTCTTGCATGCAAGACGATCTCCTGGGTGAGTTTGAATGCTTCCCTACTACTAAGGACATGTGGGCGCGGCTTAAGATTAGGTTCGGGCAGACAACTGCTACGAGATTGCGTACCTTGTAGCTAAAATGGATGCAGTATACTATTGACTTTAGTCATAGTATTTCCGAAGACCTTCAAACCATGAGTGCTATGGTTCAAGATCTAAAAGCTGTAGGGCAAGAAGTTTCTGAGGAAGAACAGGTCCTGAATGTGATTAGGGCTCTTCCCAATGACAATGAACATCTGAAGAGCTTTAAGGTAATTATGACATACAGTGAGCACATCAAAACCTTCGAGGCAATCTCCAAACACTTCGAAATATAGAAAGAACGTATAAAGATAAATGCGCTTCCTAGTGTGGCATTCGTTTCCAAAGGATCGGAGCCCAAGGACAAGAAGCCTTACCGTGGTAAGAAACCTAAGAAGGGTCCCCATCCTCCTCAGAACTCTCGCTTCAATGGTGGTACTACCAAGAAGCATAAGGCTAAGGGCAATTAAGCTAAGGATATGACACATGTGAAGTGCTATAACAGTGAAAAGAAGGGCCATTTCGATCGGGATTGTCCTAAGCCAACCAAGGTACCTCTTTCCACTAAAACTTCTGGATTATATGTTTGTTCCCATGCATTCGTTGCTAACTTTCTTCCTCAATGGATTGTAGACACGAGGGTAACAAAACATATAGTTCAGGATAATGCTGGATTCGTGGAGTTCCATCGCTACTCGATGGGTTCACGAACTATCGTACTGGGGAATGACAGCGAAGAAGATGTCGTTGGAATAGGAACATACTAGCTCAAACTCTGTGGAGGAAACAAGCTACTTCTTCATGACGCCCTCTATGCACCTGGGGTGTGATGCTCCTTAATTTCTTATGTTTATTTAATAAGATTAGATTTTACATTTGGATTTCGTCCAGATGGTTTAGATTTGTTCTATCATGGCAATTTGTTTGGCCAAGCGACATTGAAAGGAGATTTCATTATTTTGGATTTGGATGATTCCTAAGATAATGTATCCTCTGTTTTTGTTTTATACTTTGACTGCAATTCTGAATCTATTAAGTGATATGCTAGACTTGGCTATGTGAGCTAAGACAGAATAAATAGGCTAGTTTTAGAAGGTCTTCTAGATCGACTCACTAGGGTTAAGTTGCCTAGGTGTGAGTCATGTCTAGCTGGCAAGGCGACAATGAAGCCTTTCGGTAAGGCTTCGAGAACATCTAGTACTTTAGAATTAATCCACTCAGACATATGTGAACCCATGAACATTAAAGCACGACATGGGGCTATCTATTTCATTACTCTCATAGACGATTATTCACGATATGGGTATGTGTACCTACTATCTCATAGCTATGAGGCACTTGATGTGTTCAAACACTTCGTAGCAGAAGTAGAAACTCATTCAGACTGATTGAGGTCATGAATACCTCTCTGATATATTCAAAGGGTTTTGTGAGGAAAAAGGTATGCAAAGACAGCTAAGGATTCCACACACCCCACACTAAAACGATGTTGCGGAACGTAGGAATCATACATTACTTGACGTGGTTAGGTCAATGACGGCACATACTAACCTCCCAATTAGTTTTTGGGGGGATGTGTTGCTTATGGCAACCTATATGCTTAACCGTGTGCCAAGCAAGAGTGTACCTGCCACACTAGATGAGTTATAGTTTGGTAAGAAGCCATCCTTGGACCATTTACGCCTATGGGAGTTCGCTGGCTATGTGCATAACCGAACCCATAAGCTTGAAAAACTTGGTCCAAGAGCCACCAAAATAGTGTTCATTAGATATCCCATACAATCTAAAGGATATGTGATGTACAGGGAACACCCTAATGGTGGCATGACAAAGATAGATTTCCACAATGTCGATTTTCTCAAGGATAAGTTCCCAACCATTGGTGAAGTTAAGAAGGATTCGAACTGTTTGAGTTACAGCAAGACATCCGACTATCTTTCGGTGAGGGGGAGAATTTGAACTCTAATCAAGTCATCGAAGATGGTATGCCTCCCCTATCATAAAGGAATGGGAGAGACTTGCATGCTCAGGAGAATGAGATGCGTCCTCAATCTCCTATACATGAGGAAAGTCAACATGTGAGTGAGGTCCGTCCTCAATCTCCTGTTCCCGAATATGCAGTTAGTTCATATGTTTAGGACCAAATGCCCCAAAGGGATAGTAGGAGTGACTCTCCGAATGCTCAGGGTCTCACACCTCTTAGAGAAAGGGGGAGGGATGCCTCACCCAGACAGACTGTAATAACCCAACCCTAAATCATGTTTATTTATTTAAGTAAGCCATACTATTAATTTTTCATATTTATTTATCTCATGTAATCATTCCAACTGGGAGAATTCATTTTGGGCCTCACTTGACAATTCTGGTTTTAATTATCGTAAAATTGCGAGTGAATCGATAGTAGACCCTGATAAATATGATTTAAGAGGTTAAATTATTTTTCATAGCATCCAAAAACTTTAATTTTGAGCTACGAGAAATTTTAATCGCATTAAGCGTAATTTTCTTTCATGCCGAAGCTCATTTCGGCCCAATTTCGGCCCAACAAGCTTTACTTCATTTTACTTAGCTAATCACCATGAGATATGTCTAATTATCATTGGTCTAAGGTCACTCTTGGTGGATATAAATTCAACCAAGTAAATTCAGATTATTTTTCACTAAGTAAACTATCAAAATATCAACACTCTCTCTCTTCTCCTTCATCCATACACATGGCCTGCTGTTGCCACCACCACCACCACCTACTACTGCCACTTGCTGCTGCTAGCAGCCACCATCATCCACCAGCCACCACCCCATCAGCCACCAGCCACCACCCACAACTCTCACAAACACCAAAATCACCTCCATCTCTCAAAATCCAAGCTTACAGTAAGATAAATCCTAACCTAAACATGTTTAACTTTGGATTTTTTTGTTGGATTTGATTATGGCTCATGTTATCTTGATATAAACAAGTGTTATTGTGATATTTTAATTGTTAGCTAAGCTTGAAAGCATGCAAGGGTTGAGGTTGTTCATGATCATGCAAGCTTAAGTTAAAATGATGGATTTGGATTGTTTTTTTGTGTTTGATTTTATACTCTTTAATCCTATTCATTATCATGATGATGTTTATCTTGGTTTTGGATGAGTTAAAGGTTAATTTAAGTTGGTCATAAGTTAGAGTTTTAATGATTATTCATGGTTTAGCTTACTCTTGGATCAAGCATGTTATTTATATGAACCTTGATGTTAAATAAATCTTGGATGATTATGAAGTAAAAATTATAAATTATAGCTGTCTAAAGTGATGTTGAGGGTCACCCCATGTTTTGGTAATTTCAAAAAGTGATTTTAGAGGGTAATTATGTGAAAAACGAGGACAATAAAATGGGTAGCAAGCTGTGAAGGGCTCGAAAACAGGGGTCTGTTCCGGAAAAAACTACTAATGTGTGGCTTGTTGAAAAATTATGAATTTTGGTGGGGAGCTAGATCAATAAGTTATCTTTCAAATAGATTTTGAATCACCTTAATCCGAGTACTGTGAAAAAAGTTAGCGTTGTTTTACTCGGACTGCATAGACTGGACCAAAGGTATGCAGGGTGGTATTTTAGCTCAATTTTGGGATTTGCGTTGTGATGATTGTGTTATGGGGCTATAAATTAAAGTATTGTGAGACTTCTTGATCTTTTCATATTGGAATTTTATAGCTCAATTGGAGGTCGGGGGTGAAAGTTATGAATTTTCAAAGATGGACCTTGAATCGATAGCAATTTTGATTTTACTTAGAAGCTTATTTGGTTTGGAAAACTAAGCTGTATGGTATGTGTCACGAAATTGAAGAACTGAGGAGATTGATAACTCAAGATCAGTGTTTGTTGGTCTAAACTGATGTGTTTGAAGTTATTCTGAACCTACCACCAGTCTAATTGCATTCAAACCTTTATTATCCATATCAAAAATATCAAAAACCCATGATCAATTATAACCATCAAAGTCTTTCTTTTATAATCTCAATTATTCTACCTTGATTAGTTTTACGCTAATATGATTTCAGTTTGAGTTAAATTACCCTAATTCATTTAGTTTTCAAATGATGTTGGTAGAACTTATCTTCTATTGAATTATTTGAGTTATGGATGTCTTTTAATGAATTTCTATTACAATCACAAATTATTAAAGTCAACGTTGTTTACTAATCACATATACCCATAATTATATTTCCTAAACAGAAATCGGGGCCTAATCTATCGTTTTCCATTGTGTATAAGTATTATCAAGTGAGATTGCATTTGAAAGATTTCAGGTACGTTCATTGTCTGTATCTTTAGAAATCGGTACGTATTTATCAAAATTATAATTGGTACGTACATCAATGAATCAGTTAAATCAGTGGTTTATCACATAATTAGTGACCCCATCAGTTATCAATTACAGGGCATAGTCCTTTAGTTACCCGCACGGCTTCAGACCAGGCCCCGATCGGCTTGGTAGGTGTAATCCTATCCATAGATCGTAACAGTTACAAGGGATTCATTGTCAGATAATAACTAGCAATGTAGTTTTACATTCATCTTATTCACTATTTTAACTTAAAATAAATTGTAAAGCGGGCGCCTAATCAATTTATGTAGTGATCATTTAACAATATAGGAATACATGTACTGAGTTTCTGCTCACAGTTCGAAATGTTTTTATGTTTTGTTTTAGATAAACGCTCAGTGAATCGCCCTCATGCTAGCAAGTCAACCGAAAAGCATGCTAGCAAGTCAGCCAAAAAACATGCTAGCGAGTCAGCCGAAAAGAATAAGTAAGCAAGGGAAACTTGGATGAATCAAAAGTGATATAGACCATGCATACTTTGGAGCCGTATTTTGTAATCTTCAGTGTACGGAAGTGTAAGATTTGTGGCGAATTGTTTTACTATAGTGTACAAACCTTATGTTGATTAATGAGTGAATGCATATGGTTGAAGTTATACCTAACCATGTCATCTCTAGGACACTTGCAGCAATTCTTATCCTTTTGGGACGACGGTAATGCCCCGATCATTGGGTTTATCAGTTATAATTGAGGAAATCAGAATAATAATTACAAATAGTGAAACATGCTTAATTAGAGGGCGTTACATAGACAAACAATAAAGGTCCCAGGATCCAAAGGAATGAGCGTGGAAGAATTCCTCGATGATATTTTCAAATTAAAGAGGAAATATTTCTATGCACTCCCTTGGAAGTTGAGAAGCATATCTCTTATCAAGAGGCAATTGACTCACCAAACCATAAAGAGTAGATGGACGCCATGAGGGATCAGATCGACTCAAGGTTTGGGAACTTGTTGATCCTCCACCCCTGTGTAAGTCTATTGGAAACAAGTAGGTTTTCAAGATACAAAGTCGGATAGATGGTTCGATCGATAAGTTCAAAACCCGTTTAGTGGCGAAAGGGCTTACACAAATTGAGGATGTAGACCATGAAGAGACATTTTCTCCTGTCATGAGATTTGCCTCTATTCGCCTACTCCTAGCTGTGGTTGCCCATTTGGACTTAGAGTTGTTTTAAATGGATGTAAAGACTGCTTTCCTCAATGGCAGCCTTGAGAAAGAAATCTATATGGACCAACCCTTTGGTTTTGTATCAAAGGGACAAGAGGACAAGGTGTGTCATCTTAAAAGATCCATATATGGTCTTAAGCAATCTTTCAGATCTTGGAACTTAAGATTCCATAAATCTATAACTTCGTTTGGCTTATCCATGGTTTCGGAAGACTGCTGTGCGTATGTCAAAAGATCAACCGGGGGGATTATGTTTCTTTCACTATATGTTGATGACATACTACTAGTTGTGAATAACTTGGAGATGATCGAAGCCACTAAGAAGTGGCTATCCTCCGTCTTTGAGATGAAGGACATGCGTGAAGCTAAGTATGTCCTAGGCGTAGAAATAATCAGAAATCGTCCTAAGAAACTTTTAGGTATGAGCTAGGGGGCATATATCAAGAAAGTCTTAGAATGATTCCGTATGCATTATTCCAAACCCATAGACACTCTAGTTCACAAGGGTTTAACCTTAAGCCTCAACCAATGCCCAAAAGCAGACAAAGAAAAGGAGGCAATAAGTAATGTCCCTTACGCTAGTGCCATAGGAAGTATAATGTACACCATGTTATGTACACGACCTAACATTTACTTTGTGGTTAGTTTGGTAAGTCATTATCAAAGCAACCCAAGACTTGCCCATTGACATGTTGTCAAGAGAGTCATGTGCTACCTTCGTGGTATAACTGACTTGGTCCTATACTATCAAGGCGGAGACCTTAAGTTGAGAGGATATTCAGATGCTGATTAGGGTGGTAATCCGGATGAGTCCAGGTCAACCTCAGGGTATGTCTTCGCCTTGGGTGGGGGAGCCATATCATGGTACAGTAAGAAGCAAGACTACATAGCTCTGTTGACCATGGAGGTAGAGTATTTCACATGTAGTCTAGCCACGCAGGAGGCAATGTGGCTCAGGAATTTTCTCCAGGGCCTTAGCCTTACTCCTAGAGTTGATGATTCTATAGAGATGTTATGTGACAACACAGCCGCCTTCTAGTTCGCTCAAGATCCGAAGTTCCATTGGAAGACCAAGCACATCAACAGGCGTTATCACTTCGTGCGAGACGCCATACAGACAAAGGAAGTTGCCATCAAGTATATTTCCAGTAACAAGATGATCGCTGATCCATTAACTAAGTCGATTCCTAGAGATGCTTTTAAAGCACATTCGTTGAGTCTAGGATTTCATAAAGTTTAGTTTTTGGATGAAATCTTGTTATGTATGACAGATACGATCTTCTTTTAATGAGCATTTATGAAATAAGGATTGAGGGTTCTTTTTTCTAAATGCTTTGTGATTTATTTTTTAGATGTGTTGAAATGTCACAAGCTTCTGATTGACATAGTCACACAGGCAATCGCCATGACGCTTGAGTAGCAGACAGGATGAGACTGCATCATATTGACACTAGTTGTATAATATTGATTACTCATACTGGAAGTGTATGAATGTGATATAGTCGCCTTAATAAGTCTAAGATGAGACTCGAGGGAGTCGATGATGAGATATGATTTCATATTGAAACTTTAAAAGTCGAATCTTGAGTGTCAAGATTAGCATTTAGTATGTTAATCTAGTAGCTCAGGTTAGATTTTGGTAAAAATCTAGACTGGCGATTTGCGGGGCATATAGAGTGACGATCCCAGGTAAGTGGGAGTTATGTCATGACACACATCTCATACTGTATGTGCTTAAAAGACGACCATATACATAGTGACAATTGACCTCCCTATCTCTAGTCATTGTGTGATCATATGGACGATGACCCTTTGACTTAAACCCATGGTATGAAATTGAAGCTTGATGTCGCTACTTTAATGTGTCTCTTGAGGACCATGATGTATATGGTTCGATGAGAGCATGTTAGGAAAGCAGTTAAGATAAGATGTAACACCATGAGTGTTTAAAGAAATATCTATCTATCATCACCAATATCAACTCGGACGATTATATTAAGTATATAATCATATGATATATCATGGCATAAGGGATTGGAGATGCCACTGGTGATATTTAGGATGATTTGGGGTATTGTATTCCGTGAAACTGCTATGTTAGTTAGATAGTAACTTAATTTAGCACTATTGTTTTTTTGGTCGCACGTCCTATTCTTGGTGAGAAGCATGAGGAGTTGTGATTCGTGGAGAGAGTATGTTTTACGCCCTATATGGTCGAGTGTGAGCTGTTGGCCGGGCCTAATAGATTAGGCTCGACGGCCACGCAAGCCACTTAGGGTGGCACCCCTAATTGTTCCCTCAACCTATATAAGGAGGCTTTAGGGGATCAATTAGGATACACTCTTATGACACAAAAAACACAGGCTCTCCCTTCCCTTCTCACGGCTGCCCAACCATCGCAGCAGGTTTTGGGTTTAGGACGTGAACTCTAAGGCGACTCTAGTAGCCGTCTCACAATTAGATCGACGTGGGCTATTTTCGACAGTTGTTTCCGCATTCCAGGTCAGTTCTATTTATCCTACAGAAAGGTATAAATAATAATAATGGAAACCAAAAATCTTTTATTATTTTTAATAGGCTTAGATGTAGGTTAGGAATTAATGTTGAAATTGTGAAAGCATGTCATGTGTCAAATGTTAGGTTTGAAATGTTTTGTTTATATATAGAGAGAGAGTGATTGAATTGGAATATAAATGCTATATTATTGTGTGTATTTTTTAATTCCCTTTTTTAATTGATATTGGCAATTGGTACATAGAATATAAGGTTAAACCAATGTATTTATTCAATTCAGGTAATGACAGAGAGCTAGCTGGTGCTGAGAAGACCCCATTATCTGATTAATGGCTCGTTACACCAAAGTATTTGGTTATCAATAGGCAACATTGTAAGGTTGGCCATGTGTTCTCATCGGAAATACCGGGGGCTTTGAATATATATGATTACTTATTGGATTCACCTGAGAGCACCTGCAATGCAAGGCTCGTGAGCCAAAAATTTGGCTTACGGTCCAAAAAATATCATGCATCAGTGATCCGCTTTACTTGCCCCACAGTTCAGCTCACAGCCGTGATCCGCCCCCCACACATTTTCTCTTTTTCTTTTTTTGCCAACTAAGCTCTTAAAAGTCTAAAAACCCAATAACATGTTAGTGGTGGGGTCTGTAAAATATTATTTTATTCAGTAATCCATAGGATATAGAGAAGAGAGAAAAAGTTGACTTGTGAGATGATGTGGAGGGTGTGAGCCATCACTTGTAATATAAAATTATGGATCACCATTATATATGCTCTGAGATACTTGTTCTCTGTTGGTCCCAATCGACCTCAGCATATCTATCCTCGTACGGCATTTGAAGTTAGATGCCATTTGGACCTGAACCTGAGCATAAACATGCATTCGATATGGATGGAGCAACTAATACGAGGCTTGGTCTAGGGGAGAGCCGTCAGGATAAAAGTTAGCAGCCTGCCTTATGCTGCTTGATTGCATCGTTAATCTCTTTTTCAAATCATTTAGGGCTTCTTTCTTATCAGGCTGCTCGGCTGCATCGATCGTTAATATTTTCTTCTAGGAATTAATTATTTTAGTAATTCTTTCACTTTGTGTGCTCTATATTTCTCAAGAAGGCGAATGGCAGAGGAATTTGACATTTTTATTCAAGGAAAACTAGCTAAGCTAGGACCTTTTTTATTGGGTTTTTGTTTTTTGATTGAAAGGGGAATGGGTGTAAATTTTTGGTTGAGCTAATCATACTTTCAATTATGGTGTTATATATTGAAATAAGCCATAAATTTTAATTAGGGCAAAAAACAATTTGCGTGTCGTGGATGAGACTATGCATGCGGTGGATGGGAGTAATAGAGATCATAGGCAACTTACACGTAATTTGTGAACACTCGCTTTAGTTTATAATGGATATGACTGGAAGTGGAAACAAGTGATCAAAAGCAGATGATCTAGGCATTGACTTCTTCAAATTGTTGTTGACTTAGTATCTTAGACAATCTTTTCTATACATGTACTCTGTAGAATTTTGCTCCTTTGTTAATAAGGAAAAGTTATGGACTTATAAAAGACACCTCAAAAGCCAAGATTAAATTTGAGTATAACTCTTTTTTTTTTAAAAAAAAATAACAATACGCTATATACTTTTAGACAAATTGAAATTAAAATATATTAGATGACCCTACAAAATTAATATCACCAAGTAAGAGTCGAAAAGCAAAAGCACACCTCCGTCGCCAAAATTAATACCAATACCACCTGACAAATACTAACATGCAAAGCACCACTTTTGGAGTCAACTTATCTTGTTCTTAATTTCTCAATTACTGTTACTCCTAGAATCTTTCCAATTTGTAATTTTCGACTATACTCGATCCTTAATAGGTAAGCAATAAAATCTCCTAATACATGGAACCGTTGACCCTCATCTACACAAAATATAGGGAAAAAAATTATCTCACTATGTTGACCTCATAGTCGTGTGTGAGATAACCATTTTTTTTCTTCTCAACTTCAGATTTTTTAATTGAAGGCCAATAGTTTAGAGCATCTCTGTAACATCTACCACGATGAATTGAAAGATAATCTAATAGCCCCTCCCCAAGTTTTTTCTAATTGATGAAGTTTGCGAACCTCCTTTGCTTACCCCACTTGTTATTGGTGTCATTTTGCTATTGATGAATTTATAATTCAAATCTTACAAAGTTGCTCAATGCATCAATCCCTAACACCCCCTTCCCAGCATGCATATATGCAAAAAGTGAACTGAAATTAAAAGCACAAAGTAAGTTAGTCTAAGCAATTTGGTTGTAAATAATTTGGGACCTCAAAATAGAAAGGGAGAAAATGAATTTCAATAGATTTTTTTTGTCCCTTTATTTGCACAAGAGTACAAATTGGATAATAGTTAAGAGGTTAAAACCCAGTTGTTATGCTTAAAATTGATAACATTTTATTTTTTCCAATATCTACTTATCGTCTTATCTTTTCTAAAATTTAATATCAATTATTTATGTAGTAATATTTATTTATCTATTCAACAATATATATTCTAAAAATTAATTTATTTTATCATATACCGGGCATAGCACGGATCTACGCTAGTATTTTTAAGATCAATCTATCCTGCCAAATACAAAACATAATATATTTTATATTTCTGTATTGATCATTAAATTGAACTTGGCAGAAGAAACAAATACTATTATATAATTTGTAATTCCAAGACCACCTCACAAACGCTAACATGCAAAGCACCACTTTAAGAGTCAACTTATCATGTTCTTTGATTTCTCAATTATTGTTACTCCTAGAATCTTTCAAATTTGTAATTTTCAACTATACTTGATTCTTAATAGGTAAGCAATAAAATATCCTCATACATGGAACCGTTGACCTCATCTACACAAAATATATGAAAAAAATTATCTCACTACGTTGGCCTCATAGTCGTCTGTAAGATCACCATTTTTTTCCTTCTCAATTTTAGATTTTTTACTTGAAGACCAATAGTTTAGAGCATCTCTGTAACATCTACCATGATGAATTGAAAGACAATCTAATAGCCCCTCCCCAAGTTTTTTTCTAAATGATGAAGTTTGCAAACCTCCTTTACTGACCCCACTTGTTTTTCGTGTCATTTTGCTATTCATGAATTTATAATTCAAATCTTACAAAGTTGCTCAATGCATCAATGCCTAACACCCCCTTCCCAGCATGCATATATGCAAAAAGTGAACTAAAATTAAAAGCACAAGGTGAGTTAGTCTAAGATCAATTTGGTTGTAAATAATTTGGGATCTCAAAACTGAAACGGAGAAAATGAATTTCAATATATTTTTTTGGTCCCTTTCTTTGTGCAAGAGTACGAATTGGATAATAATTAAGAGGTTAAAATGCAGTTGTTATGCTTAAAATTGATAACGTTTTATTTTTTCCAATATCTACTTATCTTCTTATCTTTTTTAAAATTTAATATCAATTATTTATGTAGTGATATTTATTTATCTATTCAACAATATATATATATATATATATATATATATATATATATATATATATATATATATATATATATATATATATATATATATATGTATGTATGTATGTATGTATATGGTCTATTTCATTATACACCGTGCGTAGTAAGGTCTAAACTAGTATCTTTAATGTCAATCAATCCTACCAAATACAAAACATAATATATTTTATATTTTTGTATTGATTAATAAATTGAACTTGGCAGAAGGAACAAATACTATTATACAATTCTTGTAATGTCAATTATAACATTATAATTGACACATCATTAATAGACAATCAATTAATTAAATAAAATTCAATCACTTTATATGACAATTTATCATTGGTACACGTATACAAATGATCATCTAGTAAGCATTACACATGTCAATACACTATGAGTGCACTTAAAAATAATACTTAGGTACGTAGAATCAGAAACGATGACAAATTACATTTTGAGAAATTCCTTTATCAGCAATAGTACATCTTCAAAGATATAAAACAAATTGAACAAACGGCAACTATAACCTTTTGGGCTTCATGCCTAAATATTTGAACTGCCGACACAAAAGAATAGAAGATAAAATAAAAAATGTGAACGAAACAATGTAATGCCCGCCTTCAAGGAAGGGAAGGAACTGAATTCTGATATTGATTTTGCTTGAACACATAAGAACAGGATCCGCATTGAGTATTGCTGTTGTTATCCATTTGAGTGGTGTCTTTTCGTACAGATTATGAACGGAATAAATGCTGGCGTCAAATTCTGACCAACTTACAATCCTAGCCAGGATTTCATTACCAAATAGACCACAAATCAGTAGGATCGCCAACAAATAAATGCACGTATTTAAAAGGGTTTAGGGGCACATATTATTATATCAAATAACAGAACAATTATGCCCAATCAAAGGATATAAACCGTCGATGCAATTGAGGCAATGACAGACTAGCCAGCAACTAGGCTTGTCATGGGCCTTGGCTGAGCCAAGCCAGCCGATACCGAGTCACCAATCTATAACTAAGTGAAACGAGTCTACTGCACTTGATAACATCTTAATGTGACTCGGCCATTACTACACCAACTTAATTTATATTATCATCTTCATTGTAAGTTATATGTATGATCAGGATGAATGTGTTAGGTCAAACTGATGTTGTAGAGACGTTACATGGAATGATATGCGGATGTTCACCTACTTTGGAATATAGTAATTATGAGACCAACTTCATGATAATGAAATTTTATGAATTTTTTTTCTTTTTTCAAAAATATGTTACTAACCTACTTAATGATATGTAATTATACCATCTCGTGCCAATAAGTCAGTAGCTCAACTGACACCACAATCGCTTCTCACTTGAGAGGTCACATGAGGTCGATTTCCATGGCTAATAAAGTCCTTTATGTGGGATGAAGTTATATAACCAACCAAATCTTTGGGTCTGAATTTCCCCCTCTTTCTTGGGTCACCAAACCATATTAGATGCTTTTGAAATAGGGCCCAATTTTACCAGTCCAGAAAATGTGTGATACCACCTCTATGTCAAGCTGTATCAACCTAGTGCATCTAACCATATAGCGCATGTTCTTAGTTATACATATTTGGTATATGTATATACTAACAAAACTAAGTAAAGAGTTGATTATGATCCAATTGTACTGGCCATTATTTTTTTCTCACATCATCACAGTTGTAAAAAAAGCATGTCATTTATAAACTTTTAAGAAAGTGAAACATACCTTGTAGCAATTATAGGTAGAATCTGACTGCCCAATATTTCCCAGCCGATCGATGCTCTCAGCAGATCGAAGAATTTGGTTATGAGCAAGCAGCATTCTAAGGTTGCTCATATGTTCGTCATGGGAAATACCGGGAGGCTTTGAATATCTAGCATTACTGATTGGATTCACCTCAGGTACTCGCACTCTGTTGGTCCCAATCGACCCCAGCATATCCATCCTCTCTTGTGCCATTCTCATACGATACTCGTGGGCAGCAGGATTGTATTGGTTGTTGCCGCCGTCATAGTTACCACGTTGGGCTTGAGCATGAGCGTGCGTACGAGCCTGAGCCTGAGCCTGAGCCTGAGCCTGAGCCTGAGCTTGAGCTTGAGCCTCAGCCTCAGCCTCAGCCTCAGCTTGCATGCGAAGGATTTGCTCGTAGTAGTGTTGCTCGATGGAAGAGCCATAAGGATAAGGGGTACCACTGCTTGATCCTGGAGCCTGGGCCCGGGCCTGGGCCTGGGCCTGAGCCTGAGCCTGAGCCTGAGTTTGAGCCTTATATTGCTCGGCTGCGTCATTAATCTCTTTTTCTAACTGTTTTAGGGTTTCATTCACTTGTTTTGTTACCTTTGCTCCTCCTTCTACGAGGCGGTGAAGAAATGATTTCGGCATTTTCGATTCGAGGAAAACTAGCTAACTAAGCCAGTTAGGAACTTTTTTTTTTTTTCTTGGGGCTTTCCTTTTGAGATTGAAAGGGAAATGGGTTTATTCGGTTAAGCAAATTGCATTTCCATGGGGGTTGTTATATAGTGAATGGACCTAGAGATTTTAATTAGGAATAAAGTGCAATTTGCATGTCGTGGATGAGTTTATGCCTGTCGTGGATGGCAGTCATAGAGATTAGAGGCCACTTGAACATAATTTTTGATGACACTTGCTTTAGTTTATGATGGACAATGCTGGAACTAGAACGAAATGTGATGGACATTAACTTCTAAAATTATTGTTGACTTAGCACTTCTTGAAACAATCTTTTCTATAGATTTTGTATCCCTTAATTGCTATTAAGAAAAAATCGTGGCTCATAAACCCATGAAGGCACATCAAATTCTTGTTGACTTAGTAGCTCAGGCAATCTTTCCTATGTACATACTCTGCAGAATCTTTCTCCTTTGCTATTAAGGAAAAGTCATGGACTTATAGAAGACACCTCAAAAGCGAAGATTAAATTTGAGTATAACTCTCGTTCTTTTTTTAAAAAATAACAATACATTATATGCTTTAAAGACGTATTGAAAATATATTAGATGATGTTACAAAATTAACATCACCAGGTAAGAGTCGAAAAACAAATGCACACCTTGGCCGCCAAAATTAATACCAATTTGTGAAGCAAGTTGATGAGTACTTTGGAATTAAGGTCCTGTTCTATTTCGTGTTTTTTAGGATTTAGCTAAGAGTTTACATCTCCTTACAGCTTCTTACATCTCCTTGCATCTCCTTGCATCTCCTTACATCTTCATATATTTTCTTACATCTCATAGTTTTTCTATAACATTCATTTATTTTAGTTACAGAAATATGTATATTTTTTTAATGATACTACCATAAATATCTTATGAACACAATATTTACATAAACATAAAAACATAATATAATGGCATAAATTATATTTGAGTTTCGACATGAAATATATATTATTATAGATGACCATACATTTATTTATATTTAAAATTATTTACTTAAAATAGAAATTTATTTGAAGAGTTGTATTCATTTTCGTCAAAAAAGTTTTTTTTTTGTTATACTTTTCTTATTCGATCAAACTAATGTTCATATAAAAAATCTTGGACGAAATTCTATTCACCAAATTTATGGGGAATAATATATTTTATTGTTGTGTAATTAACTTAATTAATTATTTATTTTTAATAAGTATATTATTTTAATATTATTATTTTTCATCCAAAATATTCTTTGTAAAACAAATTATATTATACAACTCTTCAACAATTCAACAACTTCTTACATCAATCTTTAAAGCTCCTTACAACTTTTTATAATTTTTTAGAGCTCCTTACATCTCTTTACACTTCTTTATATCTCCTTATATCTATCTATCTATCTAAAAAGCGAAATAGGATAAGCCTTACGTCTTACTGCTTGATGATTTTTTTCTAGATAAGAAGCCCTTTGAGAAATCTCTAGAGAGAGAAAAAGCATGAGAGAGAGTCTGTAGGTCGTCTTCTTGAATCCTTCCTGCTTTCAAACCTTGCCCTTGCTGATGAAGAAGCCACCTGATCTAATCAGTCTGCCTCCGACTCTGAAGCCAATTAGATCTATGATAGTTCCTACTTGCTTCAATGGCCTTCAATATTCATTTTCTGCATTTTGTTCTTCCACATCTCTCCTCTTCTATGAATTTTTCCGACCCTCTATATCTCCTTCTAAGCCATCTCTGTGTGTGTGTCGATCTGTTGCTTTGAGTTGCAAACACCGTGGCTCTAAATCGAATTTGCACGATTCTCAGTCTTTGTTCAGCGATTTGGAAACTAGAAGTAGATTTTCGCTCGCTAAAGTGAAATTCGGGACTACCAATTGCATAATTTCTCTGCAAACCCTAAAACCCTTTCAATTTTGGGGGTGCGATGGAGGCGGCAAAGTCTGTAAAGCTCGAGATATTTGCTCATGAGATCGTAATCAAGCAGATAATCACGATGCTGTGGCGACTTAGGATGAACAAAGTGGCACCCTGCCTCCTCTGCGAAGTCCAGGTAAGTTCTTACACTGCCTCCCAAGTTCCTAATTTTGTCTTTCTAATGACTCTTTCACCAGGAAAAAATTTATTCAACTACGAAAACCAAATGAATAATTCCTCAAGATTAATTGTTTGCTTGATTTTGGCCTTTATATGCCTATTTTGCTGCTATTGTCTCCGGTTCGAAATTCCTCTCGTGATTTCCAAATCTCCAGGCTTGAATCTCTACTGCCCTGGTTTTAATTTGAGATCTTTGGGCCCTGTCTGTAAGTTTACTGTCAGCTATATTCAATGTTATTTATTGTGCTGGTTTTGTGAGTCCTTTTTATTCAGTCTTTTAGCTGCATGTATGGAGTTGGGGAATTACGGCATGACTTTCCTTATTCCATTGTGACGTTGGAAACTGTGTGTGGATTATGTCCCCTTGCTTCTTTCAATTGACCTGTTCTCGGGGGTACGAACTGTTTTGGATCTTATAGTGGTCAAGGAGGTTGCATTGGTAGAGCTAACATCATCTAACACCTCCCTTGCTGTTTGTTTGTTGTCTCATGTTCTGCTGTATTGCTGGTTGCATAACTCATACCTCCAGTTAGTTAAATTGGTGGATGATGGCTCTAGCTATATCCTCATGTTCTTTGAATCCATTTCGCATTCTATGGAGATAGATTTCTGACTGGCTTTTTACCTCCTTAATAGTTACGACCATTTACTTCTAGCTCCAGCTTATGTACTTCTAGTATTGTGGAAGATAAAAAGGTGGGCTTTTTATAGACTCGGAAGCTTTACTAATATGTTTCGGTGGTATTCTGTTACAACCAATGCTCACAATCCGGAGTGTGTCAATCGAATCCGTTACAATATGAATTGGATTACCCACTATCTGCAGCGTGTTCTCTTTAAGATGGTTTGGTTCTTCCCGGGTTTTTTCAGTTTTTTGGCTGCTGCGTATAGGTGCAAGTTTTCCTTGCTGGTACAGGTTGTTGGAGTCTATGCTCTTTGCTGTGTCTGGGTTGAACTGACAGACTCATTCCAAGTTTGCTGTGGACTGGTTCGTTGTGCCTACATCACTCATACATTCTCGTGGGGCCAGCTTGTAATTTTGTTCCTTTGAATTGTTAACGTATACATTCTTGTATTCTTTTGTCTTGTATTTTACAACAAAGGATGGGTGGGTTAATTGGCACTTTTGAGTTTATGTTGTATAAGTTGATTATTATTTTTAAAGAATGTGTACTGGTGAGTGGAATTGAGCATTATCACTTCTTTCCCAAGGCCATATTTCCGACGGATCCTCTGGATCATATGTCACAAATCAAATGAGCTATGCATTGGAGTGTTGGAACTAATGGTTTAGTCCCCCATCCATTAAAAAAGTCAATGATGATAGCCACCATGACTGAGACTTCCCCGCTGAATAAATCTCTGATGTATAGACCTACCATAGAATGTTTTCAATTATACTACTGCGGGCTTAGTTGCTCAAGCATGCATTACGTAACTTTCATGGTTTATGTGAATAATCCACGTTTACTTTGTTGCCAGGAAACGTGTAAGCAACACACCGAAAGGAGAGCTGGGGCACGAGCATATACATGGCCTCCAAGTAAAGACCTGAATACCAATTATGCGAGTGAAGGGTTATACCCTTCCAAGGCTATTAATTCGAACGTCTTTGGGCCTAGAATATTTAAGCAAAATGTGTACTTTACTAGCATACCTAATCCAGGTATATTATGTATTCGTTTCAAAGAGACCGTTGTAGCTTGTATAGTAACAATTAACAGGCAGGAGCTTGGTACGCAGCAGAGTCTAAATGGCATGAAAAGAAACTCCCTCCCAATCACAAGGCATGATGCTTTATATTGTACAACACTGATAATGTCGCAGCCCAATTTGGAATATGCATTGAAAGCATATTTGCTAACCAAAAGAGTGAAGGCCAACTTTTTCCATGGAAAAAGTATGTCTTGCCCCCACAGTCCCCCATATTATCCCAACACTCACACTTGCATAACCACAAAGGAAAGTGGTAAGAAGATCCCTGTTTGCAAGATGTAGTATGATAATCATTAGTTGAAGCACACAAGGTGTAAAAAAAACCACAGGTAGTCTAGGAAGTCCAATTCCTTTTTAAAATGTTTAAAGCGAACATGATTTTCTTACTAGAAACCATGGTAAATGATAAAAATATATTCAAAATTCTCCCACAAATGGGATTTGAGCATTTTGAGTATGTAGCCCCAACGAACCATTCGAGGGGTATTACAGTTTTATGGAATAATGGTAAAATTCACGCATCGCCCCTTCTGAAAGAATCTAAGCAATCCACATGCTGGTACACGACCCCGAAAGGGCTAGTAATTCAATTATTTTCGGTGTATGCGCCTGCACAAGCAAGAGACAAAGATAGGTTCTAAGAAAAGCTCCTACATTTCAATCAGGTTGTGGATGTACCCTGGTGCATCATGGGAGATTTTAATGAACTTGCAAGCCATAATGAGAAAAAAGGGGGACAGACCCCCCAACAGTAAATTTCAAAGACTCAACACATTCCTTGCAGGGATTGATGCCGAATCCATCCCGATTAAAGGTAACATTTTCACATGGAAAAAGAGAATATACACACTTGGTATATGAAAGACTTGATCAAGCTATAGCATGAAAGAATTGGGCAACTATGTATCCCGATGCCATAGAAGAACATGGCAGTTTCACATGCTCCGACCAGAGACCTATCATTATCTCGACGAAATGATTAATGCCCAGGCATAAAGCATTTCCCTTTCGATTCCAGAATTTTTGGTGCAAATATCAACAAGTCGACACCATAGTAACAACAAATTGGCGATCCAATTGGCAAGGAACTAATATGTTCAAACTCACTAAAAACCTCAAGAATATAAAGCAAGCAGTTAAAGGATGGTCTAAAAATCAGGTTGGCCATTATCAAGATAAAATTACTACCAACATGCAGAAAATTGATTATGTTGAAAAAAAACTGATAGACAATGCGGATAGCTTCCGCTTTAATTCATGGCTAAAACGACTACTTAAGCAAAGGGAGAAAATAATGTTATTTAACCAAAAATATTGGGGCCGATTACGCCGGAAGGAATGGCTAGTAAATGGAGACAGAAATACTACCTTCTTCCAGCGAAGAGCAAATATGAGACGGAAAAGGAAGCTTGTTATTAAACTTCGTGATGACTGTGGCATATGGATTGATGAATAGCGTGCCATAGCAGATAAATTTACGACTGACTTTATCAGAAGATACAAATCTGAACACGCTAGCCCACGCTCCCTACCTGACATTGGCCTCACAAAAATAGGGAACTTATAAGACTCCCTAACTTGCACGAAGTTCAACAAGCATTATGGAGCATAGATTTTGGTAAAACGCCAGGACCTGATGGTTTTGGAGCAGGGTTTTTTAAGAACTATTGGAATATTGTTAAAAAAGACTTGTTCAACTGTATCTTCGAATTTTTTACGAATGGTAAAATCTTAAAAGAAATTAATCACACTTTCATAGCACTCATTCCCAAAATAGAAAACCCGGTTCAGACAAATCAATTTAGACCAATCAGCCTGTGTTCAACAGTTTATAAGATCATTGCCAAAATACTAGTTAACCGTTTAAGACCCTTACTTGACAAAATAGTCTCCCCGTTACAAAGTGCCTTCATTCCAGGTAGATCTATCCATGATAATATTTTATTATCCCATGAAATAATGCACAAATTTAAGAACCTCAAAAGCAAAACGGCTTGGGTGGCCATAAAATTGGATATGGAAAAAGTACATGACAGGATGGAATGAGATTTTATCCTGAAATATTTTCAAGAAATAGGCTTCCATCCAATATGGAACACCTGGATAAAGAAATGTATCTCTTCCGTATCCTATTCAGTGATTGTCAATTATGAACCCAACGGATTATTCACCCTGACAAGAGGAATCAGGCAAGGCGACCCACTCTCTCCGTATATCTTCATCATTTATACGGAAGCCTTGAGTCTTTGGTTAGCTAATGAATCAGCTAATAGGAAATCAGGCATAGGAATCAAACTATGTCCAAGGTCCAAAACTATACCAAGTTTGTTCTTTGCCAACGATTGTCTATTATTTTGCAAAACCAACAACGGTAGCTGCGTGACTCTAAAAACATTATTAGACAGTTTTTGCGCCATTTCGGGGCAACTCGTTAACTACCATAAGTCGGTACTAACTTTCTCGAACAATGCCTCGAGCCAATAGAAGCAGCTAGTTACAAGCACCTTCAACAGACCGCATCGAGATTCACTAGGGAAATACTTAGGTTGCCCTATATTCCAAGGTCGTCCCTTGAAAAATACTTTTAAGGAAATAATCCAGAATGCTACTAGTAAACTCCAAGGATGGAAAGCAAACTGCTTATCCAAAGCAGCTCGAACTGTACTAATTTAATCCCCACTAGAATCATTACTAGCACACACAATGCAATGCTTCCAGCTATCAACCACTACTAGGCAACAACTAGATAAGATCAGCAGGGATTTCTTCTGGTGTACCACCCAGGCAGAAAAGGGGTTACCCCTCATTGCATGGGAAAGAATATGCCGACCAAAAAATAAAGGCGGATTAGGACTACGAAAAACAGACGCAGTCAATAAAGCATTTCAATGTAAACTAGCATGGCAAGTTCTTACTAAAAAGAATAGCCTCTGGGTGCAAGCCATGAGGGCCAAGTACCTTCATAAAGAAGAATTTCTTGCATACCAGAGAAAGGCTACTGACTCACCAACTTGGAAGAACATTCTGAAGTGTCGGAATCTCTTAAAACAAGGTCTCATGTGGAAAGTAGGGAATGGTGAGACCATCTCGTTTTGGCATGATAACTGGATAGAAAATAAAAACCTAATCGACTTACTAAACCTAAGTGAAAATACAATCCATATGCCACAAGCCAAAGTCTCTGAATTTGTCCAGCCAAATCGACGCTGGGATGTTACCAAGCTTAACCTGCTACTAAATAATCACTCTGTTATCGAAAAGATCAAAGGAATTCCAATTCCGACACATAACAAACAAGATTCCTTCTGTTGGGGATTGGACAGCTCGGGTAATTTCAGCACCAAATCTGCAACATGGATAGCACATGATGCTTTCATTCACGAAGCCACTAATTGGAGCTTTAAATGTATATGGCAAATTGATACCATGACCAAAATTACAATCTTTTTGTGGCAACTGTGCCATAAAGCAATCCCAGTCCAAGGTAACCTCCTTAAATGAGGAATGAATATTGACCCAGTATGCCCAGTGTGTCTGGGTGACATAGAATCCATGGAGCATCTTTTTCATGATTGCCAAATAGTTAAGAAGGTTTGAGAACTGGCTGATAAGCATCATTGGTTACCAATCCAGTTCTCACCCAGAAGCTGTCAGGAGATAACCGATACCTTAAAGAAGACCAAGGAATCCAGGAATCCAAAATTGCTACAGAAATTATCTTTCCTCATTTGGAGTATTTGGAAAGGTAGAAATGCAATAGTATTCGAGAAGAAATTCTTGAACCCAATAGGTTGCCTTGTCCGAGCAAAAAAAGCACATGTCGAATGGAGAATCCGAACTTGCATGTCGGTCGATTTCCACCATCAGGGGGCCTCTTTCTCCCCCTCCACATCCTTCCACCTCGTGAGGTGGAACACTTCCCTCCAAGGATTCGTCAAAATCAACTTTGACGGATCGTTTCTCAACTACTCAGCAGCAGGAGGATATATCATCTGCGACTGGATCAGAAAGCTACTTAAAGTAGGTGCCAATCTGTATGGTCATACATCAATACTCGTCGCAGAAGCCTGAGCACTGCGGGATGGTAAGCGGCGCTACAAGCACGATTCACAAAATTATGTATTGAGGGCGACAATCTCATACTTATTTAGGCCTTAACAGGCAAATCCATAGTGCCTTGAAAAATTAGCACCATCATTGAATATTTATATATATGGCTACAACAAGCTACACAAGTCCATGTCAATCATATTTTTCGGGAAGCAAACATGGCAGCTGACTGGCTCTCTAAATTTGGCCACACTATCACAGCTCCTTTCTCTTCAGATGTCTGTTTTTCACCAGCGCTTGGTATTATATTGGCTGATGATGTAGTTGGACGCACTCTTGTGAGAAGAGACGCCTAATAGTTACACTTTTCCTTTACTCTTACTACTTGATTTGTTGCTTGTTCACACTCTTGTAAAAGCTCCTCTCACTGGTTCAATGTATCGTCTACCTCAATTTTCCCCGTGGAGCAGTTTCAAAGCAAGTTAAGAAGTCTTGCAGTAATTTCAGGAGTACAACATAATGTACACTATGTTCATGCCAAATAGAATGCCGTACTTAGATACATCAAATTTTCATAATACAACAACAAAAATTAGGCATGAAAAAAAATTTAAACACCCATATATGCACCTGATTGATATTATTAGATATAAAGGGAAAAGAAGATAATTAACATTTAGAAGGATTTGGCCATGTAAGATTATACCCACTTGGCCATGTAAGAGCTACCCACCGCTAATACTATAAGAAGTCATACCAACTATCAGGCAAAGAAAAGATCAGTTACGATCATAAGGCGACCAATCATCAAAATTAGACCAAGATATTAACAATAAAAATTTGATGCATTGACCCCCCCCCCCCAAAAAGGCAATCAACTTCGACTCTGAAACCCAAAAAAAAAAAAATGCCAGTAAACTATGCATTACAATTGCAATCACAACTACAACAATGTGAAAAGCATACCAAATATAATGCTAGGGCAGCTACGCAAACTATTGGTAATATATAATCAAATTGCCAGCCGATATTTTAAATATAATAAATATATAAATAAATAAATAAACAACAAATAAATAAATAAATAAATTATTTGAAATACTTTTGTATAAAACAAATTTTGAATATCTTTAATAGCAATAGATAAAGCTAAATAAATAATCAATTATCTAATTAACTAATTACTTAAATTGCATTACATTTAAAAATAAAGAAGAGTTATATACCTTGTATCCATCTATACTGTACTAATAGCAATCTTTGAAAAACCCTAGAATGCCACAATGATTAGTGATTTGTTGGATTTAGTATAATCTCAACCATAAAAATTATTTATTCATTAGATCTAAGCCGTCGATTTTAAAGTTAAGATATCCCTTTATTTTTATTTTTAAAAAAATATCCTATAATTTCAAATACACATGATAAAAGATAGATGATAGTCCAGCTATCTAGGGAAAAATACATATGCTATTATATTTATCTATTAAAAAACCGCAAACTTTAAAGTTAAAAAAAGTCCTACCTTAATACAATCAAATTTACTTAGCACAGCAATGAAAAATGAAACATGAAATAAATTAGAATCCATACGTACGTGAACTAGTGGATGGAAGTCTTGAAAGAAACTAATCAATAGAATTAAAGATGAATGGGAAAAAAGAGAGCATAATATTCAGAAGTCATCTAGGCTAAAACCTCTTGAAAAGCATTTTAATTTTCATTGACAAATAATTTTTTTTGCGGGGTTGTAGGACTTAAGGTTTTCAAGATATTAAATAATTTCTAGGTTTTCTTAGGGTATTTGATGAAAAAAAATTATGAAAAAATTGAGAGACTCAGAGGGGGACAAGACTTATTTTTATATCATTAAGAATAATCATGAGACCTGTCATCTCAAAAACTAAAAAAATCATATGTTACTATCTACACTATATTAATAGAAATCTTTGAGAAATCCTAAAATACTGGAACAGAGAGTGATTTGTGAGATTTAGTATAATCCTATCCGTAAAAATGATTCATATACTAAATCTAAGTTGTTGATTTAAAGTTCAAAAAAAGTACATCTCCAAACAAAACGGATCTTTATTTTTATTTTTTAAAAAAAAATTCATAATTTTGGTTATATATGTGACAAGGATAGATGATAATCCTTTTATCTGATAAAAGATGGGCAAATAATTCCCATGATACTGGTTCATCTTTCTATTTAATTTTATTTATTTTAGTCAATGTATTTTTCTCTAATAATTAATTAGTCATTTTTTATTTTTATAATTAGGTTTGGAATTTTAGTTTTTATCTCATGTTATAATAATTGGTTCATTTTACTAATTTTTGATTTTTTTGCTAATTAACTAGATAATCTGTGCATGATTTTTCGATAATAGAATGAAGCTAGGTTAAGACGGGGCTTGGGAAGGGTGGGTTGGATAGCCCTTTATTTATATTTAAAGAAAAAAATTTTCATACATGATAATTTTATGTGGTTTCTATGTGACAAATCCCTTTATTTTTATTTTTTAAAAAAATCCCCATATATCATAATCCTATATTCCTATGTCAATTATATATGATAAAACACCTGTTTATTCTTATTATTTTTAAAAAAAAAAAAAATCTCCATACATGATAATCCTATTCTTGAAAAAACAAACTTATGCAATTATGCAGTTTTCCTGTGCCCTTACAGGACTCGAATTCTCTTCATTTAACTAAATTCTTTCACGTATCAAAACACACAATGACCTCTTTCATTGATCCTCCTTGCACCGAAAATTGGCAGTCACAAAAAAGGTAAAACCTTATAGGATGAATTATTGTTCCAATCTATCAAATACATAATCTAAAGATTGATAAATTGATAACTAATTGATAACTACTAATGTGTACTTCTATGTTCGACGTAAATTTTGCCATAATTGTGAAGCACTGCAAGGATTCAAGGTTTAACTGCTCAAATCTCCAGCAAATAATATACAACTTCATATCTCACTATGTTGGCCTCCTAATAGTATAACATTGAACGGTTACGTTCTCCCAGTTTTATTTTTTGGTTGCAGCTTATAGGTGAACCACATATATTTTTGACTATACTCATTCCTTAATAGGTAAGTAATAAAATCTCCTAAAACATGGAACCGTTGACCTTCATCTACACAAAATATAGGAAAAAAAAATTATCTCACTACGTTGGCCTTATAATCATCTGTGAGATCACCATTTTTTTCCTTCTCAGTTTTAGATTTTTCACTTGAAGACCAATAGTTAATTAGAGCATCTTTGTAACATCTACCATGATGAATTGAAAGACAATCTAATAGCCCCTCCCCAAGTTTTTTCTAATATAATTGATGAAGTTTGCGAACCTCCTTTACTTACCCCACTTGTTATTCGCGTCATTTTGCTATTGATGAATTTATAATTCAAATCTTACAAAATTGCCCAATGCATCAATGCCTAACACCCCATCCTAGAATGCATATATGCAAAAAGTGAAATGAAATTAAAAGCACAAAGTAAGTTAGTCTGAGATCAATTTGGTTGTAAATAATTTGGGACCTCAAAACAGAAAGGGAGAAAATGAATTTCAATAGATTTTTTTTGTCCCTTTCTTTGCGCAAGAGTACAAATTGGATAATAGTTAAGAGATTAAAATGCAGTTGCTATGTATAAAATTGATAACGTTTTTTTTTTTTTCAATATATACTTATTGTCTTATCTTTTCTAAAATTTAATATCAATGATTTATGTAGTGATATTTATTTATTTATTCAACAAAATATATATATATATATATATATATATATATATATATATATATATTATAAAGATTTGTTTTATCATGTACCGTACATAGCACGGGTTAACACTAGTATTTTTAACATCAATCCATCCTACCAAATACAAAACATAATATATTTTATATTTTTGTATTGATCAATCAATTTGTGTATGTGTGTACGCAAATTATCATCTAGTAAGCATTGCACATGTCAATACACCATGAGTGCACTTAAAAATAACATTTAGATAGGAACGTAGAATCAGAAATGATCACAAATTACATTTTGCGAAATTCTGTTATCGGCAATAATACATCTTCGAAGATATAAAACAAACTGAACAAAGGGCAACCAATAACCATAACCTTTGGGCTTCATGCCTAAATATTTGAACTGTGGACACAAAAACAATAGAAGGTAAAATAAAAAAAATGTGAATGAAATAATGTGATGCACGCCTTCAAGGAAGGAAAGGAATTGAATTCTGTTATTGATTTGCTTGAACCCATAAGAACAAGATCTGCATTGAGCGTTGTTGTTGTTATTCATTTAAGTGGTGTTTGTCCTTAGAGACTATCGATGGGATAAATGATGGCGTCAAATTCCGACCAGCTTACAATCCTAGCCAACATTTCATTACCAAATAGACCACAAATCAGTAGGATCGCCAACAAATAAATGCACGTATTTAAAAGGGTTTAGGGGCAGACATTATCATATCAAATAAAAGAATAATTATGCCCAATAAAAGGATACAAACCTTCGATGCAATTGAGAGAATGACAGACTAGCTAGCAAATAGGCTTGTCATGGGCCTTGGCCGTGCCAAGCCAGCGGATACCGAGTCACCAATCTATGATTAAGTGAAAGGAGTCTATACACTTGATAACATCTTAATGTGGCTCGGCCATTACTACACCAACTTAATTTATATCATGGATTTCATTGCATGTTATATGTATGATCAGGATGAAAGTGTCAAATTGATTTTGTAGAAACGTTACATGGAATGATATGTGGATGTTCACCTATTTTAGAATATATTAATTATAAAATCAACTCGATGACAATAAAATTCTACGAGTTATTTTATGTTTTTTTTAAAAATATATTATCAACCTACTCAATGGTATGTAATTACACCATCTCGCACCAATAAGTCAGTAGCTCAACTGACACTACAATCGATTCTCACTCGAGAGATCATGAGGTCGATTTCCATGACCAATAAAGTTGTTTATGTGGGATAGAGTTATGTAATCAATCAAACCTTTGAGTCTGAATTTTCCCCTCCTTACTTGGTTCACCGAACCATATCGGGCGCCCCTGAGATAGGGCCCAATAAAGATGACCGTACTTACCAGTCCAAAAAATGTGTAATACCACCTCTAATCATCAATAATATAGTTTCTAACAAGGCCAAGTTGTATTAACTTGCTGCATCTAACCATGTAGCATGTGTTTTTAAGTTAGATATACATATTTGGTATATACTAACAAAACTAAGTACTTAGTTTATTATGATCCAATTGCACTGGCCAGTGTTTTTTTTTCTCACATCATCGCAGTTGTAAAAAAAGCATGTCATTTTTATAAACTTTCAAGAAAGTGAAACATACCTTGTAGCAATCATATATACGTAGAATCTGACTACCCAATATTTCCCAATCCATCGATGCTCTCAGCAGATCGAAGAATTTGGCAATCAGCAAGCAGTATTCCATGGTTGCTCATATGTTCCTCATGGGAAACACAGGGAGGCTTGGAATATCTAGCATTATTGATTGGATTCACCTCAGCTACTCGTACTCTGGTGGTCCCAATCGACCCCAGCATATTCATCCTCTCTTGTGCCATTCTCATACGACGCTCATGGGCAACAGGATCGTATTGGTTGGCGCCACCATCAGAGTTACTGCTTTGGACTCGAGTATGAGTGTGAGCGTGAGCGTGAGCGTGAACCTCGGCCTCAGCTTGCGTGCGAAGGATTTGCTCGTAGTAGTGTTGCTCGATGGAAGAGCCACAAGGATGAGGAGTACCACTGCTTGATCCTTGAGCTTGAGCTTCAGCCTGGGCCTGGGCCTGGGCCTGGGCCTGAGCTCGAGCTCGAGCTCGACCTTGAGCTTGAGCCTTATATTGCTCAGCTGCGTCATTAATATCTCTTTCTAACTGTCTTAGGGTTTCATTCACTTGTTTTGTTACTTTTGCTCCTCCCTCTACGAAGTGGTAGCGAAAGGACATTGGCATTTTCGATTCGAGGAAAACTAGCTAAGCTAGCTAGCTAGGAATTTTTTTCTTGGGGGGTTTTCCCTTTTGGATTGAAAGGGAAATGGGTTTATTTGGTTGAGCTAATTGCATTTCCATGATGGCTGTTATATAATGAATGAACCTAGATATTTTAATTCGGGGCAAAATGCAATTTGCATGTCATGGATAGCAGTAATAGAGATTAGAGGCAACTTGAACAAAATTTTTGATGAAACTGGCTTTGGTCTATAATGGAGAGTGCTGGAACAAGAACGAAATGTGATGGACATTGACTTCTATAATTATTGTTGACTAAGTACTTCTTGAAGCAATCTTTTCCATAGATTTTTTATCCCTTACTATGGTAGTATTTGGGTGGGGAAAAAACGATTTTATTTTTGAAAAATGATTTTTTAATTTTTCGTTGTTTGGCACAATAAAAGTCGGAAAACTTTTTTCCAATGAAAATGATTTTTCCCCCAATAAAGGAAAATGACTTCCTTTTTGAGAAGATGGGAAGTTGATTTTCCTCATTCAACTCTTTGACAATATGGTCAGTTGAATTTAGGTGAAAAATTCGATTTCAATAGTTTGGATCGAAATTTGATTATCTGATAAAAAAGATTAAAATAAACTCAAAGCTAAATTTTCACCTCAAACTTCTTTCATTTAATCTACATTTATCTCGATTACGATAATTTAATTGATATTTTTTGCCACTAAAACAATTCTGCCGACTTGCCAGTAAAATAATTTTAACAGTTTGGATTGAAATTTCATCATCAGATAGAAAATATTAAAACAGACTCAAATTTAGATTGTGAACTTGATAATATTTCATTTGCTGAACATTTTTTTCCACAACGACAATTCAATTGATATTTTTCGCCCTTAAACAGTGCATTTCACCGCAAAAACAATTTTAATAGTTTGGATTGAAACTTGATCATCGAATAGAAAAGATTAAAATAGACTAAAATTCAGATTTTGAGCATGACATTCTTTCATTAGGTCAATATTTTTCTCCGCCATGATAATTCAATCAATATTTTTTGCCGCTTAAACAATTCAGTTGATATTTTTCGTCACGAAAATAATTTCAATGGTTTAGATCGAAACTTCATTATCCGAAAGGAAGTATTGAAAAAAACTCAAAATGTGAATTTCAAGCTCAAAATGTGAATTTTAAACTCAACATTTTTATCAACTACGACGATTCAGTCAATATTTTTCGTCATTTAACAATTTAGTTGATGTCTTTTTTCTTTTCATGAAAAATAATTTATTTTGTACTAAATAATGGAAAATGTGATATGAAAATCAATTTTTATTGAAAAAACATTTTCTACAGAAAATAATTTTTTGAAAAATCTATTCTTCTTCCAACCAAACACTACCTATTAAGAAAAAGGTGTGGCTCATAAACCCATGAAGGCACATCAAAAGCAAGACTAAATTTGATTTTCTCCTTGAGGTATTAGAGCACCTGCAGTGGTGAACCTATTTTTTGGTTAATTAGTGGATGCATACCTCCTCCACTATCAGCTTTTGAGTCAAATATTTAGTTTACAAGCCTTCCTTTCTCTAATGTAAGTGTCACCATTTGCTTACATTGCTTCGGGCACGACATTTGCAGCAGATTAAAGAATAAAACAAATGATACACATTGCTTCGGACGATGGATAAGATCCAAGAGACACTGTTCATTGAATTGACATTCCATAAGGAAAAGTATGCTTGCACCGACAAAAACTATGCCGAATGTGTGCCAACATATTTCAATGGGATTTCGGATGATAAAAATCTGAACTTTAGAGCTTTTAGGCGAGAATAATCCAATATTTAAACTTGACTTTCAGTATGTCAATCTTTGAGGGAATTTATTTTCAGTTTTTCAATTTTAAATCAACGACACCTTGATTGATCATTTTGATTATCTTATCGCATGTGAATTATAATGCTAGGAAAGTGAATGAACATACACTAATCTTGATGAATAAGTTGGTGAATAAAAGTGTTTCCGACTCAGTTTATGTTACAAATAAGGTAAATAATTCATGCATTTAGAAAGTAATGATGTAGTAGCTTACTTATCATACCTAAATGGTTGTGTGGGAAAAAGTGAAGAAAAACATGCTGATAATGCTTGAGGAATAAGTTAGCGAAAAGTAAAAGTGTTTGAGACTCGATTTTGTCACAAATAAAATGACTAATCCCATGCATTTGGAATAATGGTGTAGCAGCTTATTCATCAAACGTAATAGTGGTGTGGGATACTATTTACACATGATAACTAATTTAACTCAACATAAAATTGACAAGTTAAATAAACGTTCACTTGATATTGATATATTCAAAATAAATGACCTCATGTTGGATTGTTAGGCGTCAAATTTAATGGACGTATAATTCTCACCTAATAGCCCACAGGTGGGATTATTATTGACATAACGAAAATCTTGTTTTACCCTTGAAATCTCCGTAGTGCGATGGGGACATTGTTCATTTTATTGGACCAAATCATATTAGTGTGAAATTGATGTAATCATTTTAGGAGGTGTAATTAAACTGTTTGCGTTGATAACCCAAGGGAAGACCAGTGGTAGTTCAAAAATACTCCATCAATACCAAAAAGAATGTTTGTTGTCTATTTTTGAATGTCTCAAAATGAAGTCTATTTTTCAAAAATTGGAGTACAAGTTTATTAAAAGTTTCAAACTATTCTTATTTTAAATTTAAAAAGATAACTGTAAAAAAGGAGAAATTTTAAAATGACACTCTTAAATTCAAAATCAAAGATATTATTGATATTTTATCTAAGATTCATTACTTAATTTTTATTCAAATATGTTAAAAATAAAGTTCATATTCTTTTTAGAACGGAGGAAAGTATATATCACAGTTAGGGATGACAATGAGTCGGGTTTGGATCAGCTTCACATGGACCTAGACCTATTTAATTTTTGTGGACTTGGACTCAGACTTGCCTTAGACCCATTGGATCTAGAAAGATGGGATCCAAACCTAGACCCAGTCCCTGTGAGTTTCGCAGGTCCACTAGTCCTAAATGGATCCTGACTATTGTTTTCATTAAAAATTATTTTTTTCACATTCTAACATGAATTATCACATTCTAAAGACAGATAATTAAATTTAGAAGTAGAGCTAGGAAGCCTGATCCGACAAGATAACCCGACTTGAAACGGAACTCGAAGTTACTGAGAGTAACCCGAACCCAACCTGAACTGAG
Source organism: Carnegiea gigantea (assembly GCA_029747015.1). NCBI lineage: Eukaryota > Viridiplantae > Streptophyta > Magnoliopsida > Caryophyllales > Cactaceae > Carnegiea > Carnegiea gigantea. Next base: position 277,774 of record JAKOGI010000108.1, on the reverse strand, counting down.
CCGATTTCGAGTTGAAGTTGACACGATTTGACCGTTTAGTTTGAAAACCTGTTATTTTTCAATTTTGAGCAAATCTAAGTTATTTTTAATACTGACATGATATTGATCTGTTTATTAAATAGGTCGATCTGATCCGACCCATTTTCTAGCTATATTTAGAAGTCATGATATTTAATAAAAAATATTCTATATTATAATTAAGTGTTCTTACTTACGTCTTACACACTAAAAATAATATTTTAATACAAATTAAAAATATGAAATTTATCAAATTTTAAACAAATATAACAAAATAGGTGTTCTTTTACAACTGATATAAAGGAAAGTGACTTTAGTTTATTAGTTTAGAATTTCGTTAGCCAATTACCTTTGTCATATTTTTTTTAAGAAAATTAATTAGTTTTAAATGAATCTCAGGTTGATTCTAAGTCAGGATTTTCAGACCCAAACCCAAATCGATCTACATCCCTTTAATCTAAACCTGTTTAAGATCTGTTGAATCTCATTTAATTAGATCCAGACCTTTTATATTAGATCAACTCTGATTGTTTCTGAATTGAATTTGGGATACACTGTTTTCCCTCATCACAGTTTAGTACTATATAAGAAGGTCGAAGAATGTTAAAGAAGCAAGGTCTAGCCATTGGTTAAACCCCAAACCGTGTCTGTAATCTCTAACTTCTTCCCACGTGGAACAGTGCAAGTACAAGCACTTAAACATGGCAACTTTCCTGGCACAAACTCAACTTCTCAGCATCACTTTGTCCCACTCTCAGTCTCAGCGACGATCGTCCCAAATTTCCCGCCATTTCCAGCCTCGCCTCTTTCACGACCACCCATCGACCCCTCAACCTCCTCGTCTCTTCGATGTCGATGATCAACAAAATGACCAAACCCCATCATCAGATTCCTCAAATCCCCAATCAATTTCTGCCCAAAACCACAGACCTGACATTATCCGAGTGAGTAACGACGGAGGTGAGAATCGAATGAAAGGGTTTGCGGGTACGAAAAATGTGATTCGGCCTTGGTTGCCTGAGCAGAAGCAGGATGGTCCTGTTGGGTTGAACGGTGTCACTCATGATTTCGATTCGCGGATTGCGCTGTCGATGTTAGTAGTTCACTGCCTCTTCGCTCTTGCTGTATCTGACTTGAATCTCATAAACTGCTTACATTTATTATGTATTATACACAATTTCCCAAGCACTAGGCCCCTAAAAGAGGGGAAAAAACTCCCTAAAATGATTATTAGTCATCCTCCAAACTGTAAAAAGTCATCCCTAAAATCTCATCACCATGTCTTGTTTTGGGACGGTTTCATGTAAGCATTTGTGTTAATTAATTGCTGGTTTTCTTCTTAACAAGGAGATTATGGCACCGTTTGGCAAACTGCTGTTAGCTGTTGTATTAGTTTTTAGCTATTAGCCGTTTGAGTTAGCCGTTTGTATTAGCCGTTTGAATTAGCTATTTGTTGAAAAATTATTTGATAAAATTAGTTGTTTCTAACGAAGTTATGAAACGAAAAGCTAATTTTGATTAAAAAAACTCTTTTTAGTCAAAAAGCTTTTCAAAAAACTATTTGCCAAACATTGCCTATGTAGGATTTTTGAAAATAATAATCCGAAATTTGGAGGCACTGGATGAGGTTAAACCGAACTCCAAAAATAGTTTCCACCGCTTTGAATTTTGAGGTACTCATTTTCAATAATACAAGGTGATTTAGTATTGTACTTTTTTAGGCAATTTCAAATTGATATTGCCTCTAAAGCAACATAAATTGCAAGCATATGAAATTCAAATTGCCTACATCCATTTTGAAGATCAAATTTTTATAGGGCCTAGCCCCTCTTTTGCACCCCAAAAAAAAAAAAAATTTGAAGTTCAATTTGTTAAAAAATACTACAATTTCAAAATGACACTTATGTTAATGAAAATAAATACTCCCAAATCTCAAAGTTCGGAGCATTAGGAGCTATTTTTGAAGTTAATATTGCTCCCATTTAATACTCCCAAATTTTGGATTATTATATGCCAAAAATTCTGCTATTTAAATACATTCCTGTGCGGCGGTGTATTTCAAATATTCTCCAAATTTTTACTGAAGTCTAAACATTTTCTCAGATTTTACAGGTTTCATATTTCCACAAATTTATCGGGAATTTGAACAAAACAAAACTGTACGAGATGCGAGTTTCACATAAGAACTGACCCTTATTACTTGGTTGAACGTGGATTTATGAAATTTCATTGCGTTCAGGTCTGGTAAATTTGGAGTGGAAGTTGCTAGAGTGCTTGGTGGTGGCATTGTGCCAGGTACTGATCAACCAATTCTGCTGATTGTAAATGGACACTTTCTACATGGGACTTGCTCTTCATGTTGGCCTTAAAACAGAATTTTTTAATGTTTGTTTGTTTGTTTTTCAATTTCTTTTTTTTTAATGGTTTGGGAGGGAAGGGATGAAGAGGAAGAGGAAGAGGAAGAGGAAGAGGAAGAGGAAGAAAGAGGACGGGGTGTACTAGCATCTTCAGCACATTCAAAACAGGGTTGTTATCCGTTTTCTAGTCATTATCGTAACAACAATAATTGCCATTAGTGAAGCATGCAATATCTTAGACATTGACATCGGATGTGTCGTGATAAACTATGCAACAAAGCAGAGTGTTACTGGTATCATATGGATATGTATATGTATGTATTGTCACGTTACGTCTGCTTTTAAATCAATTCCTTATTTTCTTTCCATGCTATCTTCTTTTTTATTTTTTCTGGAGAGGAGGATTAATATCATCCCTTGTGTAAGTAAGCACATTTACATTATGGTTCAATTTAGCTTATTTTCTTTGATTCTAGGTTCTTTGATTTTAATTGGTGGTGATCCTGGTGTTGGCAAGAATACCTTGTCGTTGCAGGTAATATTCCAATGTTTAAGCCCGATGAATGCACCGAGATTAGGCCCTTTTTTTTTTTTGGGGGGGGGGGGGATCCGTTTGTTGACTGTTCAATTCTTCCCCTTTTTGCTTGATGGATGTGAGATTACATGTTCTTTTAACAAATTTGGTTCAATTAAAGATTTCCGCATCAATAGCAGAAAGTTGTGATGTTGGTGGAGCAGCTCCAGTGCTATACATCTCTGGTGAGGAGGTTAGTATTACTCCAAGCAGCTTTCTTTTGATTCCTTTGAGCAGGATTATGACAGTTTGAAAGCAATATAATTAAGAGAATGTGCAGAAGAGCATTTAAAAAAAAGAAAAAAAAGATGCCAGCATTCACAATACGAATGTCCCAATTAAAAAGAGCTTCATAGCTCATAACATGGATTCTAAAGATGCAGGAAATAGATCATATGCTACATGATTGCATGCGAATCCATTTCTGGCACTGCTAACATCTGAAGATCTATCCACAGATCTTGCAGAACACATGAGGAGAGCCATCTCTTGAAATGTAAAAGGTGTCCCTTTAACCAGATTAATGCATGACTACTCTTTTACTCAACGGACGGAAGAAAGGCTTTTAAGAAGTAAACCTGAGAATGATCAAGCATAATGGGGTCTAGAAATTTATCAAGTGGTAAGAAATCCGTAAACAGCTGAAAAGTCAAACGTAATCCAACTGAAACACAGAAGAATCATGAGCTGCAAGTTACGACATAACCACGCAATCACCTCTGTGCACTCCTTTAGAGAAGGATACCAGTTGAGTTAATTTCGGGGATCCTGGTCTCACCTTTGGGATCTTTTTAACTTGAATAGATTTTCTTGACTTTCTGTATGTGAATTGCTAATTGAGAAATATTTTTTGGAACCTTCACTAAGAAACAATATGATGATTTTTTCCTTTCTTTTTGTATTTGCCTTTAACTTTCTCTGGAGTCTTGAGCAAATTGGAAATAGAGCTCATTGGATAAACATTGACACACAGCGGCTCTTACTCTACTCCCCCCCCCCCCCCAAAAAAAAACCCCATGAACTTTCTAGCAGCAGAATTGTTCAGCCTGGGATTATGGATTAAATCAAGTGTCTCAACAAATTCTTGTGTGCTTCTTGAGTTGTTCATGTTGAAGTAGGGGCAGTGAGTGCCTTTCTTACCGAGGGTTTAATGGATACACCCCTTTCCAAATTTTAGATGCCTGTGAAATCACATAGGATCACCAGAGAGGCATCCAATAATGGCATGGTGCAGCCTGATGGGTGCTCATGTAGGAAGAAAAATTGTATAATAGACATGTTTTTCGGTGGTTTGTACATTGAGTGCTGTGTGCATGTGAAATATAAGCTGATTTGATTTCCTTCTTTGACTAGAGATACGTTGTTTAAGGCCTCTCTTGAAGTACTTACATTAAGTTTATTAGATTCACTGATCAAAACCAGGATATTATTCAGTACGTGGTTTGGGATTTCGCATTTAACATTTTATATATTTGAACCCAACAGCTGATTGACTTTTATACTTTGATAGGATATTTTAAGAAAGATTCAATTTCTTTCTTCTTGTGCTGTGGTTATTGACTCCATTCAGACAGGATATTTAAAAGGAGTAACTGGCTGTCCTGGAGGACTGGTCCAGGTATGAAGCGGATATTTTCTTAAGCCAAACTTTGTATATATTAGAATGGGATGTGTGGCACTCTGCCTGGATAAGAGCTCGATGGAAAAGAGTGCTAATGGGACTGAAGTAAAATTGTTTCCAGTTCAAAGTTATGTTTGCCTGTCTTCCCCCTTGCTTCAGTGCCTATACTTTTCTTCATGCATGCTCTCAAAGTGAGAGGTTGAATAGTGTATTTCATATTCCCCCCCCCCCAAAAATTTTTTTTTTTCCCCTTCCCTGCTCTTTGGGGTAACATAGTTGGAGAAACTCCCCTGGCTTCCATGTCATTTGGGAGTTACTTTGGCTCAGCAAACTAGCGTCATGGAATCTGTGGCGTTGCATATACACATGGATAAATAGAGCATTAAGCTCAACTGGATAGAATCACGGAAGTATCATGCTACATGAACCCTTGCTAGTATTGAAATGACTACGTTACAAAGATGTTGATGATACATTTGTCTGTGATCTCTTACTGTCGGAAGCAGAAATGCCCTAAAGTCGCATGTTTTAGAGCTTTTTTTGGTTTCTTTTTGTTGTTTTTTTTTGGGGGGGGGGGGGGGGAAGGGAGGGAGCTCCAGCCTCAAGAGAAAAGAAAAATGTAAAAGAGGAAAAAGAAAAGAAAGAGCTGCAACCCACCTCCCCCCTAACAAAGGGACAAAAAAGAAAACCAATAAAATGATGTCTCTGTTTTATTCAGTCAGCAAGGTTTTTCAGTGTGTATCCCCTTTTTTGGTGCTCGTTAAGATTGAGGCAATGACTATTTTTATGTTTCATCGCTCATCTGATTGAGGCATTTGCTCAACTCTTGATGAGATATGATTCAAGTTGTAGTGTTCACACTTTTGCTATTGATGACAGGTTGCGGAATGTGCGGCAGCTTTGAATCATTTTTCAAAGGAGACAAACATCCCTGTTATATTGGTTGGTATAGATTTTTGATAATCTCAAGTATTACTTTCTTTTGTCTTTCTTTTTCCATATCACCAAAAGAGTAATATAGCATCATAAATCATAAGCAATTGTCAATCCACTTCATTCCATTGAGCAAAATCTTGTGAGCTAACATGATGCAACACATTCTAGGATTGCCCTATAGCATTTGAATACCTAAAATATATTCACAGTGGCAATCGGCAATACTTCTGCTACAGTTGCTGAATATTTTGATAGCATGTCAATTTTGTGAATGAGCGAAAAGGTTCAAAATTCTCTTTAACTAAATTTCACAAATGTGTTGATATGTATCATTTGGATACCTCTCTATTTGCCAGTGTATGGTTGTATATGTCTGGATCTTCCCACATTAGACTTCAGTGGGATCTGATTGCTTCTTGTTGTCACTGTTCTTGCACATAAAGGTCGGTAGTACAGGTCATTAGTCTGTTCCAATGTATGGGGTAGGAATTGGCTCAGCCTAGTCACCATTTGAGCTAGTTCAATCATTTTTCCTTTTCATTTGGGTTAAATAAGAGCATGTGCGGTCTGGGAGCAGGTGAGCTGCTTTGATTTTGTAGTAGACTTATGGCTGGTTATAGGCCAAGACGCTATCTAGAGCGTAGGCGTAGCATGATTCAGCTTGTTTAACCCAGGCTAACTCGGGCTGCTCATTTGGTTGGCTTTTAGCGGATTGAGAATAACTAGTCCAATGGTTGCAAGTCATTTTGACCAGATGACCATCTCTACTGCCTTTTTTGGGCAGGCGCAGCACTTGTATGCGACTATTGGGTTGAGTTGCACATGCCCGCCGCTGCTGCCTGCTCTGTTTTAATACATGTGTGTAATGGGGGTTGGCCTTCTGCAGAACCATTTATTGCGTTGCAGATAATCACAGGTTCTCAGGTTCTCCGCATATTCCACATTCTGCTTCAATACAGATTGGACATGTCACTAAGTCTGGACGCATTGCGGGCCCTCATGTTTTTCACATTGTTGATGTCGTTTTATATATGGAGGTTAGTTTCTTTCGCATGCGTACTTAGTTTAAAACGAATCACTTCTTATGCTTCCTTTGCTGCAGCTTTTTTGATCCTTATGAAGCTGTGTTGACTCTGACATACAGAAACTTCTTCCAAAGCTTATGGGTTATGCTATCCATGTGGCAAGTAACTGTGAGAAAGACCGCATGCCTGGTAAAAAAAGGTGTACGTAGTCTTGAAACTAGTTCAGATCACAAGCAGGATATTAACCCAGTAAGCCTTGAGAATCCGTTCCAACACGGGTGCACTATTGGTTCACATACTTCAAAAACAGTGTAGGGAGGAAGCGGTTTTAGCACAGATGCATGGGCGGAGCCATGAAGAGACAAGGTGGGTCAATTGACCCCCTAGTTTTTTGAGGGAAAAAAAAATTAAATGTGTGATATTCTGGTGGAAAAAACTAGATATAAATTAATTAGTTCCTAAATACTTTACAAAGGTGTGCATAGCAGAGTGGTTGGTTGTTTGTTGCTTAGTGTGAAAAGTTGTGGGTACAACCCCTCATGTTGCCTTTTACATATTTTTCTTTTGAATTTTTACGAGTGCCCTTTTCTTCTGTTGTTGTTGTTGTTGTACTTATTTTGAGATTGATTTTTTAAAAGTCTGTCAAACGACGATATCATGCTTTACTTTCAAAACATGAGATCTCGTCGATTACAACTTTCTTGAATGTATTAGCTACGCACTTTATTTTTAAAACTATTAAAGTTTATATTATATATATTATTAATCTCGCCCCCTGCTTTGAATCCTGGCTCCGTCCCTGCACAGATGGCTTTTTTTTTTTTTTTTTAAAATTTGTTTTCTTAAAAGCATGACAGAACCATATTTAGAACAAAATAGAACCATAACTGCAGAGTAAAAATCTCTCAAAAAGTATTCTACTATCGGAAAATTTGAACTCGACAATTTATGTCTCTCTCAATGAAGTGTATACTGTGCTCATTGATTGTTTTAGCTATTTGGATATGAATCTACAATGAAAGTGCTAGATTTGCTATAGAAAAGGGATCTTTTGAGAGAGATGAGATGAAATGACAGCAAACATGGGCAGGGGAATTCTAGCTGAAGAAATTCATCAGCTGTGGAAAGAGGTTTCCTGAGCACCACTACAAATAACTGTAGGGGGAGGGGAAGGGAGAGACTTTTTTACAAGTTTTGATTGGTCATCATGAAGGAGAGAGCGCATAGAAATAAGGTGGTGGGGGCATAATTGGAGTAAAGCACTGCTTGGTCCGACAATGATGATGGAGGAGGCTGACCAACATCGTGTTGAAATGATTTGCAGACATGAAGCAAGAGACCAAGAGGTATATATTTACTCATCCAAAAAAGGGAAAAAAAAAAGAAAAAAGGAAGGAGACCATGAAGGTGGCTAGGTTAACATTATAGCAGTTCATATCTCTATCAGTCATTTGAGCAGCAGCTCTCGTACACTGATACCATGTCATATTAGATGAAAAGTATACTATTGGTAGCACTTGTAGATGGATGTTTTGGAGTTCATTCTCAAGCTATAGGTCTCTTGCGGGCTTAAGACTATTTTTAGATAATAACTGTAATTGTAGTCCTTGCAGCTTGTGTAGACACTAGACAGTGTCTCTATCCGTATCAACCTCTGTGGTGAGTATGGTCTCTGCTGGAATGTAAGCAATTTCCTTTGATTGTCGTCGGTGGAGTCTCTCGGAAAGAAGCAGCAGGAGATCTTGCTGTGGCAGTAGCGATTTGTGGCATGCATATTTCATTTCTGTTGGCGTATTTGTCTCATTGGGTCTTTTGTACCAAGGAATTTGCAGATGGCAGTGTTGATCGGCTTATGATTCTATAATTCCTTGTGCAATTTGTCGTCTTACAATTTCTGGGATGTCCCAATTCCAAATCATGTCGCATTTATTGGTGAAATTGGCCTTGAGGGTGAACTTTGAATGGTAAATGTCGTCTGTAAGATCGATATCTTAAGTTTGATGCTTCATGCACCTATCTTAGACTTCCACAGCCGAGCGCAAGTAACATAAGTGCTGTCTTTTAGTTTCTTTCTTATGTACTGTCAGCTTTGGAGACACTGCTGACTTATTATTACCACATCAGCAGTTTCCCCTATTTTCCACAGTGGTCTGTGTGATATTTGGAACAGTACGTAATGAGTATGAGTTATCTTTGCTCAGTCTAAATTGTTTATCGGCCAACTCATTGCAGGTTCCCAAGACGGAGAAGAGGATGTATACATTGGCTAGACTGGGATACAAGAAGTGCATAGTTCCAAAGACAGCCGAAAAAGCTCTGCAGTCTCTTAGCTCATCTGACATGAGGAAAATGAAAATAGTAGGTTGCTCAAATTTGGAGCAAGTTATGGATGAGGTGTTCTTAACATAAGAAATGGGGACACCATTTTTTTTGCAGCTCCTTCTACCATGGATTATGAGAGTGTAATCTATACTGCCTTGATTTTCATGTCAATAGCTCCACTATTACAAAAATTTCTTGTATTTAGGTTCTGATACAGCCAATTTCGGAACGCACGTGCTGCACGCGTGATTGTAATAAGGAAGGTTGTTATGGTTGTTAGAGTCAGGAGGGGCCCAGGGTTATTTTCGGTTATTTTGATCCTTATGTTTTTCTTTCTTTTTCCTTGTTTGCTAACGTGGGTAAGAGAGAGATTGAGGTATGGCAGGAATATATCCTTCCTTTCTCTCTCTAAATTCTCTCTCTACCCCCCCCCCCCCCAATTCTGCATTCTTCTTCCCCTTGAAATCCTTGATTTCCTAGGGAAGCTTTATCATTGTTGGATATTTCAAGGGTTGATTTTCTAATGGTTTTTATTCAGTTTATTGGATAAATGTGCCATGTTAACTTCTATCCTATCCTTTATGGTGTCTTTTGGCATGGTGCCTTTTGGCATGGTATCTTTTCCTATCCTTTGTAGTGCCTCTTGACATGGTGCCTCTTGGCATGTTATAAAAGTCATGGATAAGGAGAAGAGAAATATAACAATAGGATATGATAACAAGATGGGAATAAGATGTACCCCCCAAAAAAAAAAAACACATTCCTATGAGTCACTTTCCTATGGTTCAAACTCGAGAAAACATGAAAATATACACTTGTCTATCAGCGTTTTATCCCGAAGACTATTTATGGTACACAGCAAATAAGTCTTACGGAAAGTGATGTCGTTCACGACTCATTGGTATATCTGGTACCACAAAGTTGATCTGAATTACTTTCCCCAACAATCGTAAGACTTAATTTGGTGGCAACGATTCATGAGATTTTAACCAAGTTTTCAGAAGTTGGACAAGTTTATGGATATTGGATTTAGGCAAGGATGTGACAAATTTGTGCTTTTTCAAAACACAAACTCGATTTTGCCGGTGCATTGGAAAATAATAGGCATGCTTACTCAAAGATCATGCCACGAGATAAGTTCAAGTATCTTTTGCTTTCTCAGTTATATACATGCATGCATGCATATTGAAAAGAAAAAATAAATAAATAAATAAATAAAATTATCATATGTTTAATTATTTAGAATTCCATCGCAATGCATGGATGTTCAAGCCAAAGGAAAACTAATGTTATTACTTGCCTAATTCTTATTTGATGAAAACATGTGGCAGAATGCAAAACTATAGGGACACATGAACGTAATATTTTGAACGTAATCACGTCTCTCTCATTCGGTTGCACATGCAAATAATTTATACCAAATTTCATCAATTTTGTTTTTGACCATACGTACAATGATTATGATCACGATGATTTTTAAGTGGCATTGGAGTAACTAATTATGACAGTTATGTCATCTTCTTCCTGTAGAGTAAGGATGGTAGTTCCCTTTGTCAAAAGAGAAGTGCATGCCTTTGTTTATATGCCTTATATATATGGTTTTGATCATCTCTAAAATGGTAAGCGTTAATTATGGTCATGGTCTAATTGGTCATATAGGGTAATTATAATTTAAAATCATGATATGTTGTTTGGTGGCATGATTTTGATTTAAGGAATGGTGATATATATATATTTGATATTGCCGGTCACTAATTCATTTGATTATAAGAATCATTACATGTAAGTTGGCTTGTTTATAAGTGTCTAAGTGTATTGCTGTGTTACTTTCTGGTGGTGTTTGATAACTATCCATTTAATGCAAAAATCAAAAAAGATCAATATAATATGGCAATGTAAGTAATAACCATGTAAATATCCTATTTTAGGTAAATCGTCAAAGTAAGGATGATCGTGTTATAGTCACTCTTTTATTTCATGGCATGTTAGTATTATTCTCAATTATGATTCAAGTTTGCTATTGTAAATTGATTCACACAAAGTTATAGCTAAAACCTAAAAGTGTGATTCGGTATTTCTTGGGTATAAATAAATGTGCATGGATATGTATATATCATAAAGTCCATGGTTATTTAATGAATGCCAAAGTTAATATGATAATTTAATCATATGTGAGTTTGTAGGATAATCTATGAGTTAGGCATAGATTATGGAGGAAAATCCTCAATTTAAAAGGTGCAGTGTGGATATGCGCATGATTATAAAATTATATGTTGGGGAATAGGATTTCCATGAAAAGTCAAATTTTTGATTTGTAAGTGTAACCATATAAAGAATCCAAATTTATTGGATTAAATTATGGTTATAGGTATGATATTTTTATGATATATAAGTTGGAAATTGAATGTAATTTCCATGAAAACCAAAATATTTGGTTTTGTAAGTATGCATAAGTTGGAAAATAATTTCCATGAAAACCGAGGTAATTTTTTGGTTTTATGAGCATTATTTTTGTGAATTAAAACCATATGAATAATCCATAAGAATTGGATAGATGTTATGATTATGAACATTAGCAACTTTGTAAATCTTGTGGGCCCAAATATTAAGATTTACAAAGGGACGTCGTATAAAATTTCAAATTTATATGGATCCATTTCAAAAGTCGACATGCTATATAGTGTGATTTTACCCATAGCTTATAATACGATGGTTTAGTCATATTAATGGCGGGGATATAATTTCTTGAGAAATAAAAATATTCTACAGTACTAACTAGTCTAGATATATCTGATTATGATCATGATGTATTCAATGTCATGGAATGATATGTATATATATATTGACCTTGAATGTTGTATAAGTATTGACTAGTTCGGACTGACTTGAGCATGACTATCATATATTTAAGGTCATGAAATGATATATTTTTATCTAGTGACCTTAGTAATAGGGATGGATAAGTGCCCGTTATCTAATCACCAATGATAGGCACCTAACTCACACTTGGTAAGATGTCAAGTCTTGAGTTCAATGTGGTCGAGCTTGTCATATGGACGGTCGGAAGCACTATTATGTTTATCTTCCATCATAAAGTTTAAGTGCTTGAAATTACCTGTATGTAAGGAAAAGGGTGAGCGAAAGCTCTTAATAGACTCTTCAATGGTAAAGTTGGTATGCCATAATATACGGGGGCATGTGCTTGAAAGAGTATAAGAAGTCTACCAATGTGAGTGTAAAGTGTGGCCGCTTCGATAGCCAAATGGGGCATGGCTTGGTACTCACTAAGGATATGGACACGTGGCCCTAAATTGTGTCAAAATTCTAAGTGTATTTTGAGGTTTATGTGTGAGATGTATCCAATTAGTCAAAAAGAATGTATAGTTCAAAGACTTGTCTACTATGACATTCAGACTAATTGAAATTATGTCCACTAAGTAAAAGTTCAAATCGCAAGATGCTTTCATGGTGCATAAATCTCCTTGTTTTCTCAAAAGTTTGTCTTCTCTTATTATTAGTACAGTAGGGGATTGGAAAACTTAAGATACGATTTTTCTTACTCTTGAAATGATGGGGGATTGTTGGATATTTTAAGAGTTGGTTTTTCAACGGTTCTTATCTGGTTTGTTGGATAAATGTGCCAGGTTAACTTCTATCCTATCCTTTATGGTGCCTCTTGGCATGGTATCTTTTCCTATCCTTTGTGGTGCCTCTTGGCATAGTGCCTCTTGGTATGTTATAAAAGTCATGGATAAGGAGAAGAGAAATATAACAATAGGATATGATAACAAGATGGGAATAAGATGTACCAAAAAAAAAAAACACATTCCTATGAGTCACTTTTCCATGGTTCAAACTCGAGAAAACATGAACATATACACTTGTCTATCAGCGTTTTATCCCGAAGACTATTTATAGTACACAGCAAATAAGTCTTATGGAAAGCGATATCGTTCACGACTCGTTGGTATATCCGGTACCACAAAGTTGATCTGAATCACTTTCCCCAACAATCATTTGTTATTAGAGCTGGCCAAATCTGGAGAGTCGGTGGGTCTCGAATCTGAGTGCAACCAGCTATTCCTGAATCCAATTCCATCAGCATGGCCATTTCGGATAGCACCAGAGGGAATGAGCAGAGGCGAATCGAGGAACTCTATCAGACCCTGCAAAGTGCTTGGGTGGAGTTTCAACAAGCCATTAAGTCTCAGATGGAAGAACAATAGGAGAAGCAAGATCGAATTAACTGGAACCTAAATGAGCTGATTACGGGTTTGAGTCGACAAGTTCTGCAAATAGCAACGGCGGCTGAATCCAGTGGCAATTCCGACAATGGTAATTTCTCTTTCTCTAGACTGTCTAAAGTTGATTTTCCCTGTTTTGATGGGGAGGATGTGATGGGTTGGCTCTATAGATGTGAGCAGGTTTTTGAAGTGGATGGAACTCTTGAGAATGTCAAGGTTAAACTCGCATCTATTTAGCTGAGTGGCAAGGCCTTAGCATGGCATCAGTCATTTATGAAGGGCAGGAATAGAGGCCTGGATGGAATGAGTATAAGGGTGCTATTGCTACTAGGTTTGGCATGCAGCCCTTTGATGATCCCTTAGCTGAATTGATGAAGCTTAAGCAGCAGGGGACTGTCAATATCAGGAATCTTTTGATACTCTACTTAATTGGGTCGAATTACCTAACCATCATGCTGTAAGCTATTTTTTGAGAGGCTTGTGTGAGGAAATCCAAAGTAGTGTTAGGATGTTTAGACCTCACACAATTCATGACGCTTACTGCTTGGCAAAGCTTCAAGAAGCCACTCTTGCTTCCATCGCTAAGAGGTCTAAGCCCATCTTGGAAAAGCCTCCTCTGGCCCCACGAAGCGTAACTAATAGCTACAGAAGCAACTACCAATTTGGGAGTGCTGCTAATAGTTATAGGAGCACCTACCACTCAGGTCCCAAGGTTACATCCCGGGAGTCTTTCTCATCCTATACAGCTACTAAATCTCACTCCGTTGGGCCAAGCAATAGTGTTAATTCTGTCAACTCTAAACCCAGGAATTTGGGTAGGGTCCTAAATGCCAAGGAAATCGAGGAGAGGAGAGCCAAGAACTTGTGTGTGTGTTTTTTTTTTTTTTTTGGGCGATGAAAGATATGTTCCAGGACATAAATGCAAGGCACGGGTTTATCAATTGGAGATTGGAGGAAGAGGGACCGGAATCTGAAGGAAAGGAAGGAGGACTGCAGGAGGAACCAGGAGTAGAGATTCCCATATTTCCATACATGCCTTACAAGGAACCAATGCATATCAAACTATGAGGTTCAATAGAAGGGCTACAAATGCCGCACTTCATATTCTAATTGACTCCAGAAGTACTCATAGTTTTTTGGACATATCAGTGGCCAAAAGATAACACTGTAGGACAAGGAAAATCCCTCCTCTCCAATGGTCATAGCTAATGGCCAACAACTCAACTGCAGTACCATGTGTAAAGACTTCTCATGGTCTTTGCTGGGACAACAATTTACAACTGATGTTCTGTTGGTACCACTAGGAAGCTGTGAAATGGTTTTGGGAGTGCAGTGGCTGTCAACATTGGGCTCCATATTGTGGGACTTCGAAAAATTGACAATGGAATTCTCTTGCGACAGAAAAAGGATCTTGCTAAGGGGTACCAAGAAACCTGCAGTGGAGTGGCTGAATAGGAAGAAATTGTATAAAACTCTTCTGCATTCATCTCAATTATTTGCATTGCAGCTCATGTCTGCAGAAACAGTAGTAGCAGACCTTCGACCTCTGCTACATGAGTAAAGACTGTCATCTTTGTTGTTTGAATTTGCTGACATTTTTGAGGAACCACGATCTTTACCCCCACATCGAAGCCATGACCATAAGATCTTCCTTAAGGAGGGAACATCTCCTATAAATGTCAGGCCATATAGGTATCCCTCACTTCAAAAAGATGTCATAGAGAAAATGGTGCAGGAGATGCTGGAGCCTAGGGTTGTCAGACCCTCTCAGAGCCCTTATTCCTCTCCAATTGTGTTGGTTGAGAAGAAGGATGGCACTTGGAGATTGTGTGTTGATTATAGACAATTGAATAAATGTACTGTTTTGGATAAATTTCCTATCCCAGTCATTAAGGAGTTATTAGATGCATTATTTGGGGCAGCTTACTTCTCCAAGATTGATCATAGGTCAGGGTATTGGCAGGTCAAAATGGACCCTAAAGATGTGGAAAAGACAACTTTTAGAACCCATGATGGCCATTATGAGTTTTTAGTTATACCCTTTGGTTTAACTAATGCCCCCTCTACATTCCAATCCCTCATGAATCACATTTTCAAGCCTTACTGGAGGAAGTTCATTTTGGTCTTCTTTGATGATATCTTAGGTTACAGCCCCACTTATGGGGATCATCTTTCACATTTGAGAGCTGCTTTCGAGGTTGTGAGGCAGCATACTCTTTGCTAAAATGTCTAAATGCTCTTTATGGCAATCAAGAGATTGAGTATTTAGGACATTTAATAACTGCAGCAGGAGTCTCCACGAACCCCAAGAAAATAGCAGCATGAAGGAATGGCCTTTCCCCACCAACGTTAAGCAACTGAGAGGGTTCTTGGTTCTTACCGGTTATTACAGAAGATTCATTAAAGGGTATGGTATTATGAGCAAGCCTTTGACCAAGCTACTCTAGAAGGACGCCTTCTAATGGAATCATGAGGCACAAGAAGCTTTTGATACCCTGAAACAAGCCATGCTATCAGCTCCTGTTTTAGCTCTTCTTGAATTCACTCAAACGTTTGTAGTTGAAACTGATGCATCGGCAGTTGGGATTGGGGCTGTGCTTATGCAAGCTGGGCATCCTGTTGCTTATTTCAGCAAAGCCCTTACCTTGAAGCATCAATCCCTATCTACTTACGAAACGGAGTTGATGGCAGTAGTGATGGAAATCAAAAAAAGGAGCCCATACTTGCTAGGAAGGTATTTCATCATTCGAACGGATCACTTTAGCCTCAGGTATCTTATGGAGCAGAAGATCACCACCCCTTTTCAGAGTAAGTGGCTATCTAAGTTGATGGGTTTTGACTATGAAATCATCTACAAGCATGGTAAGAGCAACATGGCTGCAGATGGATTGTCTAGAATTTGACTGCTGGTCATCCTCACCTGAAGTATCAATGGACACAAAACTTGTTGTATAGGAAAGGGAAGTTGGTAGTGGAGAATGATTTTTCCTTACAGCAGCACGCCATTCATCTTTTCCATGACTCCCCCTTGGGAGGTCATTCTGGGTTTATGGTTACCAAGCGTAAAATAGGCAGCCTTTTCTATTGGAAGGGTCTTAACAAGGCAGTAAGAAATTTTGTTTGAGGTTGTGAAGTTTGTCAGAGGAATAAAGCTGATCTTGGCACTTTTGCTGGACTCCTACAGCCCTTGGCCATACCTGAAGCTGTGTGGGTTGACATAGACTCCCTAAACTTTATCGAGGGACTCCCTAAATCTAGAGGCAAAGATATAATTTTGGTAGTGGTGGACTGACTTAGCAAGTATGCTCATTTTCTTTCTTTGGCGCACCCTTTTACTGCTGCATTAGTAGCTCAATTGTATTTTGAGCTCATTTTCAGATTGCATGGGCTCTCTAGGACCATTGTAAGTGACAGGGATAGAATTTTCTTGAGCAATTTTTGGAGGGAATTGCTCACTTTGCAGTGGGTGGATCTCTACATGTCCACGGCTTATCACCCTCAGAGTGATGGACAAACTGAGGTTGTCAATAGGTGTTTGGAAAGGGTACTTGCGCCGCATGGCTGACGAGAAACCTACAGAGTGGCTGCTGTGGTTACCACTGGTTGAGTGGTGATACAACACTAATTGGCACTCTTCTACGGGTGTCACTCCTTATGAAGTGGTGTATAGTCAACCTCCTTCTCTTCACATCCCTTATATTCAGGGGGACAGCAGGGTGGAGGCCGTAGATTGAAGCTTGACAACTCGAGAGAATTGTATTACTATGCTTAAATACCATCTGGCTAAAGCTCAACATCGAATGAAGGCTCACGCTGATAAGCACCGAAGTGATAAAACCTTAACTGTTGGTGATTGGGTTTTTGTCAAGTTACAACCCATCGACAGCACTCTGTAGCTCAAAGGACTAACAAAAAACTTGCTGTTAAGTTTTTTGGTCCATTTGAGGTTATCTCTAGGGTGGGAGCTGTGGCTTATAAACTGCTCTTACCTCCTCCTTCCAAAATCCATCCCGTTTTCCACATCTCTCAGCTTATAAGTTGTTCCTCGGCCAATTCAAAGTACTATACCTGAGGTAGATGATCATGGTCTTCTGACTGCTAAGCCGATAGCTGTCTTGGATTGAAGATTGGGTCGCAAGGGTCAGGATGCTGCCGTTTATGTTCTGATACAATGGTCACATGCCCCTAAGGAGGATGCCACCTGGGAACTTTATTCAGATATTGAGACGAGTTTTCCCCGGTTTAATTTGGAAGCTTGAGGTCAAGCTTCTTAAGGGAGGGGCACTGATACAGCCAATTTCGGAATGCACGTGCTGCATATGTGATTGTAATAAGGAAGGTTTTTATGGTTGTTAGAGTCAGGAGGGGCCCCGCGTTGTTATTTTCGGTTATTTTGATCTTTCTGTTTTTCTTTCTGTTTCCTTGTTTGCTATGCGGGTATGAGAGAGATTGAGGTATGGCGGGAATAAATCCTTCCTTTCCACTGGACGAAAGGATGCCATTATTTCTCCAATGAAACACTCTTTCTCTCTCTAAATTCTCTCTCTAATCTCCCTCCCCCCCAAAAATTGCATTCTTCTCCCCCTCGAAATCCTTGATTTCCTAGGGAAGCCTTATCAGGTTCAGATTCTCTGATCCATTTTGTGTACGAGGATTAGATTGTAATCTCTTCTGGAAATCTGTATCTTCTACACTTTATGTAAATACCCTTTTCTTCCAAGCCCAAAAAAAGGACGAATATAAATACCCTTTTCTTCAAAAGAACGTATATGTTGCATATCATGATCGAATCGAAGCACGTTCTGCGAACTCTATTGAATTTTTGTGTATCTCAGGTCTTTCTCATGTAATCCTTGGTGACTCTGTTCAATCCCTGTAAACCAGACAATCTTAGCCTATGGCCCTAGACCCCTGGCGTCCTTGTTGCTTGGCAGCCGTGGCTCCTCATTCAATCTCGGGCAGCTCAATATAGACTCAAGCACAGGGAAGTTAAATGCCTTGAGCTGTAAGCTGCTAGTTATTTGTATTAATTGTTAGAGCATGAGCAATGGTGAGCCAAATTTTTGGCTCACCGTAGGGGCCTACGACTGCCACATCAATCTTCTCTTCAATTTTTTGCCTCATAAGCCTCACCTTCTCCAATGGTTGGCTCACTATTTTGACTCAGTAAATAAAATAATACACATAAACCCACACACCAACATGCAACTTTTTTAAAATCTAAAAAAAAAAAAACAAAACACCAATAAAACTTTAAAAAAAACCAAAAAAAAAGAAAAATGGTGGGGGGAAGGCCCACAAGTTGAACTTCTCAAGGCAACCAGTGCAACAACACGGGATGAATTTCAGCTTGCCACCTCCAATTTTTGCCCCGCGGGCCCTTCCTGCAATTGCTCTTAGCTATTTGAATTAGTTGTCTATAATAGATGTTTGAATTAGCTAATTATAGAAAAAGTATTTGGTAAAAGTAGTTATTTTTAGAAAATAATATTTGGTAAAATTCCATTACAACCCTTTCTCTAAAATATTTTTCAATTGAATAAGCTTTTGTTTATTGATGATCTTATTCTGTGTTGAAAAATTAAATTTATGTTATATGTACAAATTAACTTTATCCTTTGTAACTTTTTAATTTCAAATAATTTGTGTTCATCACTTATTTTCTTTTGTTTTCAACGTTTACTTACTTGTGTAATGCTTACATCTTACAACCTTATTTTGCTCTTTTTAAAGGTACTTATTTTTTTTTTTGTATATAGTGAAATTGATATGAACCCATATCTATATTTTTATTATGAGTTGAAGCATGTATAAATTTCAAATGATTTGACATCCAACCCAAAGAAAACTCAGAATGAGGTTTATTAATAACAATAGCAAGGGTGGAAAGAAAGGTAAGGAGGTCAAGTAGAAGATATTGGATATGAAAACTACCTAAAATTAAGACACGATAGTAAACTAGGATATTGCTTATTAATAACATGCGTGCAATTTTATTAAACTTTTGGACAATATAATAATTTTCACAAATATATTATTCCCAAAATGCTAATGGAACTTTGAAAAGAGCTGTTTGAGGCAAAACAGATCTTTCAAACAGCTGTTTACCAAACACTTCTTTAACTATTTGACTCAGTCAAAACAGCTAAAGTCCCCCCAAATAATTTTTTTTCCTCAACCAGCTACATTATCAAATACCTCCAAAACCTCATACCTCAATACCAATCTCCTGCTGTAGGAACCGCAGTTCCAATCCAACATGCGACGATAACATAAAAGTAAAATCTACAGAATACCAAGCTGTTCGCATCTTAAGACCGAACTTATAAAAAAATCCTATTACTATACGTTTTGTACCTAAACCCGTCGCCCTAACATATGATCACTCTCTGCGGCCACAGCTTCAACCTGTTGCCCCAGACCCCCAAGAGGAGAAAAGGCCAACTGTACATCATGCAGATTCAGCTACAAGTTCATATGATGTAGTACATACAGAAGGAATCCCTCAGGCAGAAGATGCAGACTCAGCTTTTAACGAGTCAGATGGGCCTCTGCCTTCAGCCTCTTCATGGTTCTCCCACTCCAGCAACTGTGTTCGGCCCGTCTCCTCATCTTTCTTGAATCCACTTATAGCCTTTGGGTCCAAAAAGCTTGGCTGGTTGGTAGAAGACAAAAGCCGAGCCCACATCCTGTCGGTTATCACAACCTTGTTCTGCCTCTCAATCACCCGCTGCAAGCAAAGTGCATAAGCATAGAGTTAGGCATGGTCATATGCTCCTTGCCAAAGGCCCAAAGCACAGCATTCCACATACAAAAAACAAACGAGATGAAGAATCTGATCAGAACCACTTTCGCAGCATATATAACTCCTAATTTTTCCATGAGTTGGACACCCCAGCACTAAACAAATTAGCAGCTACTTTCCTTCTAACACTAGCTTAAACACATGAATATTTGCGTTAGTATTTACTAGGCTGCTGAATCATCTGACACGAGCTACAACTAGGACGACCCAAAAAGAAAATTATTGAACAGTAAGTGTCTATTGACGTCATGTCTAGGGAATCTGCAAATCTCTCGATTTATTATGTTTGGTAGAATGCAACACAATGCAAACAATACAATCAATAATTGAATGTTCTGAATACATCTGGAGTCCCTTGGAAACTACTTATGCAGGAACCAAGTGATGGATTTCATTGTCATTATATTCCACTGCACCCTACCAAATATCGCACATGTAAATGCAATAACAATAGAATATCTCAGAACTGTATCAAAATTGACGTATCAATGGCCTCAACCTCTGCACCTCTTTTTCCTTTCTTCTCCTCTCTCTCTCTCTCTCTCTCTCTCTCTTTAAGGGGGAGGGGGTATCTGACATGGCTGAGGGTCAAATGTGGGCCCCGAAGGATCACAACAGCACCACCCAATGTGGCCGCTGCAGAAGGCCTCAAATGAGGCAAAATGAGGGCCTCAGAAGGTGGTGCTTTTGTTCCTCCAGCAGGCTGGTGGCAGTGACGAGTACGTCACAAAAGCTGGCATCAGAATGCAATTGTTACTCCCTCTTATCTCAAAATCATTGCCGCTCTTCAGAATAACTTACAGTCTAGGGGGAAAAACTCGAAAGGAACAGAGCAACTGGACCTGAACAGCCAAGTTACTAAAAGATCCACATCTTTAGTGACATCTGACAAGCCAAACATGGCAACTATTTTAGCTTCAAGAGGAATAAATGGCCCAACCGGGGGGGGGGGGGAGTAAGAAAAGATACCGCTTCAATGAACAATTTAAGAAAAGTAACAACTGGAGACAGATTTTTGCTCCGATGCAAGATCCTACCAGAAAAGGTATGTAAGCATGTCTACCATTAACCGGACCAACAGTGAATCCTGTGTAACCAGCCATTGCACCATGAATAGCACTATGTGCAAGAAGTGTACAATAGACATTGTCTGAAGCATTAGCTGGAATTGCACGGATCATGTATGTTGGATCTGCCAAAAGGAATGAGGATTTCAGCAAAAGAGTCAAACAAACATCCAACAATGAAGAATATTCTTTGAGAACTAACCGATATATTTTAGATTCAGGGTCCAATTCTTCTGCTTGAAATGATCCTTCAACAACAAAAATTTTGAAGTTTTTGAGTTGCATGGACCTTCAGGCTACAATTATGAAAAATGCTTAAAACAAAGCACAAGCAAACACAATCCAGTCTTAACCAAACATGTCATGAACACAATGGACATTGATAATATTCACAGGAATGATGAAGGCTCCACATCAATCAGCCAAACCTGTTTTAATTTTCAGATCAGAAGCTTTGGACAATTGAAGCCAATAAAAAAGAAACTTTCTCAAACACAAGACTGTTCATATTTATACTCGATTCATTTGTCTCGCAGAAAGGATGAATCATGTACCCACCCACCCAGCCACCCCCCCCCTGCCCCCCAAAAAAGGAAGGAAAAATAGGATATTGTCATCGGTTTCCAATTTCACACCTTAATTTTATGGGATATCCACAAGCCAACATCTTGAAGCAACTTGTTCCCTGACGCATCTTTTTTGTCTGCAGTACGCATGCTTTCCAAAAGAAGATCCTGTCCTGCACCCTCAGCTACAACAAGGACCATATGTCCGTTCTCTTTAAGCCTTTTCTCCATATATTCAAAAAGCCCACCAAGTCCCTCAAGATAAAATGGTGATTCGGGAATCAAGCAACAATCCACATCTCGGCTAGCAAGAGTTGCATACATGGCTATAAATCCTGTAGAAGTCGGCGAAACCACATCATATCATGCAGCAGCTGAAGAGATGTACTAAACTCAAATATCAAGCAACCATTGATTCAGAAAGCAAGCATTGACTACAATGAAGTCCATATTTATTCCTGCTGTGTGTCCACTCACAAGGCACAAAAACCTAGATGGATTGTTGGATGGTTGAAATTGTATTGAGTGTTTAGGAGAAACCCCAACATGCTATTATTGTTCTTCATGGTAAGGAAATGCATCTGTAATGTTAATCAAGCATTCATCTCAAAATAAAAATCGCTGACAAGGATAAGCAATTTCAAGCACTTTCTTGATTTGATGATAGGTACTTGCAGTTGCCACCACTCTCACCCATGAAATCTGACTAGGACAGAGAAGGATGAAATATGAATAACTAGTTAAACAATATAGCTTTTGTTTTTTGGTGGTTTTGCTATGGAGCAGTCAGATCACATTTATCCACAACTCATCTGATAACAAGGTAGGCAGAACAAACTTACAAGTAGCCTCCAAATGAAACAGCCATCTAGGGATACCAAATGAGACTTACCACTGAACCGTCCCATTAGCTTAACAACACCAACACCATTCTCAGCACTTGTTGCTTCTACATGAGCTGCATCAATTGCTCTTTGAGCCTCCTCCACTGCAGTGTCAAAACCAAAGGACTTGTCTATGACCTGAAAGATTAAAATTCAGGTAAAAGAGAGCTTTTCCTCCAGACTAATGTTTAAATTTTACTTGAAAACATAGCTATTACAACACAAACTAAAGCCATGAAACAAATCACACAGGAATGTCATTGTCAATGGTCTTCGGGATGCCAACAACTGCAACTTTCAGTCCTCGCCTTCTAATTTCCTGCAAAATCGCAAATAGAGAGCTATGAGCCATCACACTTCACCGTTGCTGAGGCATAAACTTATCAAGAAATAAGCTGCTCTATACCGAACCAAAATACCTCAAAAATAACAGATGCCCCTTTGTGCGTACCATCTCCTCCAATTATATAAACCTAAAACACAAAATTATCAAATCTCAGAATCTTGAAGATAATTTACTTGTTGCCGTATAAGCAATAACATCGAAGTGTTAGTTTTAAATATGAACCAAAATATGAAAATAAGAATGCATGTTTTTACAGTTTACCTGGTTTATCCCTCGGTCCTCTATACTGTCAACTATCTTTAAGGTATCATGCCCTCCTCGAGAAGTACCAATTACAGTGCCACCTCGTTTGTGGATGTCATTGACAGATTTGGGAGTCAAAGGTATAGTATTTCGAGAATAGAAACCCCTATATCCTCCCTGCATGCATGACAAATGAACTCATCTACAGTGCAGTGAACAGAATTGTGTTGGCGAGAACAACATTTGGGATTTTCACCTCACAAGAATAGAACACAAATAAATAAAAACCCAGCCTTCAATATGCATCTCTCACAAATCAAGAGACATTTAACAATTTGGGGCCCCCCCCCCCCCCAAAAAAAGCTCCAAAGATTATTTTTTAATTCAAATCTTTGGAACTCTTGTAATCATTAGCAAAGGATAGTAAACTAAGTATGTGAATGCCATTTGCAGTTACGACTTATTAGCAAGGCAAGAAAGTGAACTTACTTCAATACCAAGCACTCTTGTGACCCCATACATATGGTGCAGACCACAAACTAGTTCTCTGATTACCGTGTTTAAACCAGGACACAGACCACCACATGTCACTATGCATGCTTGCACCTCATCTGACTCAAAATAAACCTGTTAAAGCATCCCAGTTTAGACCATCTCTTACAGCGCAAAAGATAAGGCAAATATTACTCAATTTCTGAAAGGATACTGGAAACTAGAAGAATAAGAAAGAAAGGTCCATCACCCTTTGACGAGGACCAGCACGTCTAAAATGTGTCCCTCGTGGGCTATCCTTGTGAACAACAATCTGCATCAAAGCACTGAGAAATTTCAGTTAAGAAATTTGGGAATTCATTCATCACATTGGAAGATAAACAGGCTCCCGGCACGTTCACATAGTCTGCTTTGGTTCAAGCAAATCTGTTATGCAAGCAACCCCCTCCCAAAAAAAATCCCAACATTAAAAGAGAGATATTCATCCCCACTTGAAAAAGACGCAGCTGACCGAAGAGAAGAAACGAAAAGAAGAATGTAAATAACTACCGTCTGAGAAACTGCGTCATCAACATTCACAAAATACTGCCTGCAAAGAAAATATAACAATTCACCTCAGCTAAAATACATGCTCCAACTCATCACATAGGACTATTTGCAATAATCATAAGCAGTTCCGGAATAAATAACTGTCAAGACCAAGCCAAGAAGTTTACTTCACAACAGCGTAGGAGGGATTGTCTTGCAGCGGATTCGCATATGTCTGCAGGAAACCATTCCTAGAATGTCAGAACAGTCACAAACTATAAAACCATATCCACATACACAAACATAACAAGGAAAGAAATACGACACCAGAAATAAGAGACTTCTTCAAAATCAGATGCAAAGATGACCTCCAAGAGAATAGCAGCAATACACTCACATTATTTTTGTGGGGCCAACTCAACAATTTTTTTTTGGGGGGGAGGGGGGGTTGCCTTTGATCCTCTCTAGTGTCCAGAATTGACCTACCACAAGCCCCATGAGGGTCTAAATGCTACAACTATAAACTCATTTCATTTATTTACTTTTTCAATTTCGAACAAATGCTATAAAAAAGGTAGGCCATTAAGCTGCCCAAGATACCAACGATCAATTTGTTGGATATTTTTCAAGGAAAAAACCACCCCCCCCCCCAAAAAAAAAAAAAAAAAAAAAACACTCTCCAACCATCTTTCAACATGCACATATGCAATAGGATTTAAATAAAAGGCAGTACAGCACGTAGCATAACCCAACATCCTTGGAGCATCTCCAACGAGAAGCTCACCCGAAGAGAGAGAGAAGCGAGCGAGGAGAGAGACAGCTTGGGCATTTGCAGTGAAAGCCTCGTGATGATCGACTCGCGGGAAGACTCGCCTGTGGGAGGAAGCTCGCGAGGAGAGAGAAGGCTTGTAAAATATTTTTTAATTCGTTTTTCTTTTTTTTTAATTTGAAAAACAAAGTTGTATATTATGGAGTGGGTCCATGGATATTATTTTATTTGATAAGGGTATTATTTTATTTGGTGAGGCAAATTTGCGAGCCTTCCACTGGAGATGGTAAAAATTGTGAGGCAAAAAATTGGAGAGAATGCTGATGTGTCAGTAGTAGGGCCCAACTGATGAGCCAAAAAATAACTCACCACTGTTTTTGCTCTTATAAACGCAAATGATAAACAATACTCCACATCATTCTCCAAAAACCGCTTGATTAGGTGACTAGGGCATCCAGCAAAGAGCATTAAACAAGCACCCGAAATTTTATTGAAATATTTTTGTCTAATTTTGTTTTTTGATAGAAATATTTTTATTTTTGGGTCATGCCTTTCCCTTCTTTCAAATGTCAATTATAATTAGGATTCTACCAATTCTCCACGCTCTCCTTAGAGCAAACCCAACGCAACTCCCGCGGGCCCTGACACATGACGTGGTGGGCGGGCGGCCAGCTCGTGGGCCTGCAGCCATGAGCCCGAGCGCCAAGGCCTGGCGAGAGGCTCACCATCACGAGCGGCCCTCAGCCCAATTTTTCTTTTTTTTTTTGTTTTTCTGTTTGTGTTTGTTTTTATTTTCCTTGTGTTTGTAAATTTTGGTTTTTTAAAATTTTTATTGGTTTGCTTTTTTGTTACAATTTTTATTTGTTTAATTTTTTTGAGTTTTTAAAAGTCAGTTATAATTTTTTTTCAAAAAAATAGTTTAACTATTTTTATTTCTTTATTTATTTATTGGATTTTTGAAAAGAAGTTGTATTTTTTTAAAAAAATTGTTGTATTAGTTGTATTACCAAATTATTATGTGCACATTATTTTTTCTAAAATTAATAAATCCAAATAACTAACCAAAACAAAAATAATAAACCAATTAATTATGATAAGATGTAGGGTCTATTGGTATTATTTTATTTGGTGAGCCAAAGTGGTGAGCCTTGCATTGGAGAGAGTGAGGATTGTAAGATAAAAAGTTGGACAGAAGGTTAATGTGGCAATGATAGGCCCCACCCATGAGCCAAAAAATTGGCTCACGGCTGGAAATGCTCTAATCCTTCCACATCACATCCTATTCTGTCTCATACACTGTCCATTGCCACTAGCTACCAGTTGACGTAGGTCAATTTCATCTCCATCTCTCTCCTGGGCCATCAACATCATAAACCCAGTCCCGCACCCAATCCAAATTAAACTAAGCCTTCCTACAGCGTAACTATTCCACCCATTATAGAATTACTAGTCACCCCTCAATCACGTTTTAGGGCTTGATTTCCTAGCAATAATTTAGGAACCGAATTCAACCAGCACCTAATTTCTTCCAATTTTTAGCATTCATCCTATATAATCGGTGAAGTCACCATACTGAGGCGTTCCTCTCTCTCTCTCTCTCTCTCTCTCTCTCATGCCCCCTTTGACTTCCTTCCATAAAATCTTTAATTTCTTTGTACGTTTACTAATCACAAAAGAAAATGCAGAGAGCAATCGTTATCATCATCGACAGATTGAAACATCACATAAAGTGGATTGACGTCGGAAACATACACAAATTAACATCAATTAAATATAAATGACGAAATTAAACAGAGCAAGAAAGAGAGAGACAAAGAAGAGAAGAATTACAGGAAGATCAGGGAGGTAATCCGTGAAGTGAGGAACATCTTCAAGAACATAACCACATTCTCCGCGGATAATCTTCTGCTGTTGCTTGGCAGAATCAGAGCCGTCCGATGGAACCACACCGTTGGATCGGACGGTGACGGAGTGATTGCGGTTCTCGGTGGCAGAGGAAGGGTCGAAGCAGCGGAACTTGGTAGAAGAGAGGGAGGCGGCATCGGAGAACGAGGAGGCCATTGGTTATGGCGACGGCGACGGCGATGGCGATTGAGTGACAAAAGCGCAGAAGCAGCACTGGAGAATTGGAAGTTCAGAGTTGAGTGAGAAATCAGACGGTGGGAGAAGAGTGTTGAAGTTTGAATAGGTGGGGTAGGAATGACAGGTGTAAGGGAGGAGGGGAGAGAAAAAGCGGTGTGTGCAGAATGGAGAAGGTGGGCGGGAGGGACAGAGTGAGAGTTGAAGAAAATTCTGGAACAAGCTGGAGGAAAAGAAGATTTGATGAGAATACAAGAATGACGGTTACTGCTTGCTAGTTTTGCTAGTAAACGAGGCACGACCGCACGACCCTTTCCTTGATTTGGTCTCAGTCTCGTATCATTAAGATCCTATTTTGTTTCAGCGTGCAAAATTAGGATTTGAGAGTTGTTAGTAACATTTATATTCGATAAAATCATGGAAGTGCGATCGAATGCCCTCAAAGGGGGGATTAAAGGTAGGGTGAGAGGTAACACTACTATCGATTTTGTAACTCTATTAACGAAGAGCAGCTATTAGCGAAGAAGCGATTAAAGAGGTCATAAGGAAGATTCTCAATAGAGACCCAGACCAAATTTCTGTGGAAGTGTGAAAATGCATAGGTGAAGAGGGACTAAAATGGTTATTAAAGTTTTTTAGTGTCATTCTTATGATTGCAAACTTGCAATGATGCCCATTGAATAGACCCATTGAATAGAGATTCAATACTATTATCTCTCTATATATGAATAAATGAAATATTCAATATTGCAACAATTATAGGAGTATAAAACTACTTAGTCACACTATGAAGGTATGAGAAAGAGTGATATAGAGAAGATTAAGGAATGATATTTCAATATCAGAAAACCAATTTGGTTTTATGCCAGAAAGATTTACAATGGAGGCTATCTACCTCCTTAAAAAAGCTTATGGAATTATACAGGGGTAGAAAAAGGATCTCCATATGGTATTCATCGACGTAGAAAAAACATATGATAGAGTAACGCACGAAGTCCTATGGAGTTAGAGGGGAAATGAGTGTTAGTTGCATATATCCGAGATAATAAAGATATGTATGAAGATGAGTATTCAGATGTCAGGATGTGACACTAATGACTTTCAGGTTGATCTTGGACTTTATAAGGTATTAACCGCAAGTCCATTTCTCTTCACTATTGTTATGGATGAACTCACTAAAGAGATTCAAGATAAGGTACCATGGTGTGTAGACCTGGCAAAACTGACCCGAGATCCAAAACCCGAACCGAACTACCCGGACCCATACTCGACCCGACACCTGAAATATGCTCACCCGAAAGTGGACCCGAAACCCGAATTGACCCGAACCGAACCATATCCAATCCGAAATTTTTCACAAAGTTGCTTGTTTTGGCATGAGGAGCGTATTTGACCAAACATTGGTTGACCCGAACTCGACACAAACCAAACCATACCCGACCCGAACCGAAACGACCTGAAATGTCATTTAACCCGAACATGACCCAATTCGAACTTAATCCGACCCATACCCGAGCCGAATGACCCATTTGCCAGGTCTAATGGTATATGCTATTCACAAATAATATTGTCGTTATTAAGGAGACTAAAGAGGGAATTATAACAGTAAGTTGGAGCGACGGAGGCATAATCCAAGAATTTAGGAGTTTTGAATCAAGTAGATCAAAAATTGAATATTTGAGGTGTTGCGTCAGGAGAGAGGAACAGGGCACTGGAGCAGTGTCCATTGATGGGATAGTTATACCAATGGTGGACAAGTTTAAATATTTGTACTCGTTCCTTCAAGAGAAGGGGGATATTAGTGAAAACATTAACCACCGGATTAAAGTGGGATGACAAAAATAGAGGAATGTATCATAGATGTCGTGTGATAAGAGGATTCTGGTGGGATTAAAAGACAGAATTTATCGTATGTTAGTAGACTAGCACTGTTATATAGTTCTGAGAGCTGGCTACTAAAAAGGACTGAAGTCTAACTGTTGATGGTAGCAGAGATGAAGATCACTCAGTGGATGGGTGGTCACACGAGATTGAATAGGATAAGAAATGTGATGATTAAAAACAAAGTCAAAGTGACATTCATAGAAGATGAGAGAAACCAAACTCTGATGATTTGGTCACGTGAAGAGGAGGAATATAGAAGCACCTGTGAGAAGATGTAAGATGATTTACCTCCCGTAATGTAGAAGGCAGAGGATGGCCTAAGAAAAGTTGGGACGAGTTGATTAGATATGATTTGAAAATTTTACCGCTAACGGAGGACATGACTCATGATAGGAATATACGGAGGTCTAAAATTAAGGTTTTCGACCATTAGATATCTACGTTCTTAACGCTCTTTTTGTTTTTTAATGGTATGAAATATGCGTAGGATGTGTTGTACAGATTTTTATGACACCTTCAGTTGGATGTATTTTGTATGTTAATAGTATTCTCACTACATCTCCGCTATTACTCCTACAACTCCGATTGTTTAAGTTGTTGTTTGCTCTAGGCCAAATAAGTATTATGTCGCTGCAAGCTGCTTAATATACCTTTTACACCTCCTCAGTTGTGCATCTTAATTAATGTTATTCAAATTATGACATGGGTTTATTACCTTTGTTTATTCAAACGAGTCAACTTCAATAAATTCTTCACAAGGTTTTTTTATTAGAATCAGCTTCTCTATAGACAAGTATGTACGTTGAGGTAAGGCTACCTGCTTCTGGATCTCTCTAAACCCCGAGAAAGTGAGACCACATTAGAAGTTATTGTATTCGATAAAATTAGTTATTAGAGGAATAGTTATCTATTAGCTATTTCATTAATAGCCAGCTATCACCTACGAGCGTTTAGTGGTTAGATATTCAATTGATAATTTTTTTCCATAGTAAAGGAGGAATTTATCAATCGAAAGTCATATGATGTCTACAGAGATCTCTAATCTAAACAAATACGTCACTAGAATAATAAAATAAATCCTCCACATAAGAAAACTAATTACTATGCTTTTACGCGCTCCTCTTCCATTTAATTATTGTTTTATAATACATCTTCAATGAGGAGATTCTTCAAACTTACATAGTTTTCTTATTGAGGAACTATACCTACTATTGTAGTTGAAATTTGAAGAATTGGCAACCATTGCAAATTCATATCGCATTCAATCAATAACGCAACCTGAAATAACTAGAATAATTCAAAACTAAACTGGTGGATTTGCTTTAAGAACGAGAAAAAGTAACACACATCAAAAGAGGATATGGACAGACTATTGAGAATATTTACAAATAATTTATTCAGCAGAAAAATAATAAGTGAACATAAATAATGTAGACATTGGGGCTTACCAATGGCAACCTCTAGGAACTAGTGTTCAACTAATGATTTAAGATAAGTATATTCAGCAAAGATAGCGGCTTAAGTAGCAAATTCATGTAAAATAATTTAAAAGGACACAACTAACAAAAGCGTTTAGAAAACAAAAAGGAGAATAATTTGGAATTTGAAATGCAGTGGTTCCGGAAAAGCTATTTTCGGTAGCTTTTTAAAAACACTACATAAACCTCTAATCTCTACCCCATTAACTATTTTATGGAGCAATTAAGGATAGTGTGCATAACAATTTGACCACTACCCACCACCAACCTATACTTTAATCTTTACTGTCAAACACAATCTTAGTGGTTAGCATTTATGAGCGTTTATGTAGACTACCAGTTAGCATTTAGGACTGATTGGTAGCGGTTAGGAGCGTCTAGCAGCATCTACAAATAGCAGTCAGCATTTAAAAGTGTTTGAAATTATTTTTCCTAATCAATGAGAGGAACATGTCTTAAATAGCAGTTCAAATTAAAAGGTTCAGGTGAGATACTTAAAACATAGGCAGAAGACCAAAAAAAATCCAAATATGTTGATAACAAGATTTATACATCCTTTAAAGGATGAAATTACAAGTAATATAAAAGTATGATATAAACCTAATCAATGAGTTGGAAACCTGCTCAGCCCGACCTACGAAAGTTAGGGTCAGGGTCGACTCTTTTATTTTATTTTTGGCCTCTGACCTACCCCAACCTCCAAGTAGATGATACTGACTGTGATGAGGGTTGAGATCGAATAGAAATTTTGATCTTCTGATCTAACTCATTGACCCTCACATTAGAAAAAAATAATTCAAAATTCAGAATCACAACAAAAGCTTATGGGTATCATTTCTGCTTGCCTTTCTGAATTTCTGCTTTCTACTTTCTTGCCTTTTCTCAACCCCCTTTCAAACCCCTTGTCCGATCTTATTGACTCTGAGCCATCTCTCATGTTTCATCTCTGACATTTGGAGTAATCATGTTACTATTGTTATAGTTACTAAGGTAATGATTAGAATTACGATATTAATTATGATACTTGTCGTTGAAACGTTGAGTCGTCGCTCAACCTTTCGTTTAGTGGAATATCAGGTGTTGACCTTTATGAAATTAATGCGAATTACTGAAAAATCTCATTTTCCATGCAAGAAGGGTTTAAGTGTCAGGCCGACCCGATAACCCGAGGGTACGCGTAGGGTTAGGGTGAGGGTCATGGATATGCCAATCCACATAAGTGTTGAGTAAGGTAAGACTTTCGAGAATCCTACATTTTGACCCTCATGACCTGATCTTCAACATGCATCGACGCTCAATTTGATCAAGTTTAGTACAATAATATTGTAAAAATATTTTCACTTATCTACAACACATATCCTATCATTTTCCAATTTTTAAATGGTACTCTCAAGAGTACAATACGTAGTAACTATCAGGATTACAATGCATTATGCTCTCTATAGTACAAGCAGGCATAATAGAAGACAATTAATCTAGTTTCGCCAAAAAATTTGAGGAGAGGACTTTAACACCCCATTACTTAATCATACTTAATTACTAGTCTGGACCCGTGCTATGCACGGTGCATATTAAAGTAGACAATTCATAACATGTACTATGCAAATAATAAATCGATAGTCATTGTAGACATAGTTAATATTATAATTTAGGAAAGATATAGAATAATCAATGGAAAATATATGTGGATAGCAACTTGGTATATAATCATTGGGATGAACCATAAAAAATCACATGACTTAGAAAAAGGTCTACAACAATATGATAGAAACAGTAGATAGTGATTATGACAAAAATCACGTTAAATAACATGATAAGCAGCCAATCTATCACGCCAATGATGAAGAATCCACTTCCTTCTTTTATACCTACAGAGAAAATAAAGTTTTAGAAATAATTTGAATAACAATAATGGGGTTGAAATTTATATTTACACGTGATCTACCTGATGTACCTAACATTTGTCTTTCGTAAGTAATAAACCTCTTCCTCCCACTGAACCGGTGCAATAAAAGCGATAGGAACTTCTACTTCAAATTGACATGGGGGCTCCATGATAAATACCCATGGTTGACCTATGTAATCATCCATAATTGCATAAAGCGATAGATGACCATATGGCTGTAAAAAATATTAACACAGCGTAGTCAATAATGACAGAATAAACTGTGTTAAATGTGATATGTGGGGAAAACTATAATACCTGCGTCGCATACACATCCAACTGGGCAGTCGTCGTATGCAAAAGAATTCGAGCATCCTCATGAAGAACAGTAAACTCTCTACAGCCTGTATTATCTTGCAAGAGAACTCTGAAGATATACCTATAAATTTAAATAGCACAAGACGGTTATAATAATGCAAACATGTATTTGGAAAAGTTGAACAAAGTACATAGCAATAGGCAATCAAGTACACAAACCTCTTTTGTGTCAAATTTGGAGATTGGCATGTACAGTAAGGTACATTCAGAGCGAATACGTAAGAGTGATCACTTTTTTTGCAATTGGTGCAGGCATCATAAATGAACGGGTGAATTTCAATGACATATGCAAAAAGTCGGCAATATCTGACCTGCATATTGTGAAGTGTAAAGATTATGTTTTCTTAAAAGAATATATGCAAGCAGCAAGTCGCATTTGTAAGGGAAATTTCTAGCCTACATTTCGCGTAGATGCATATTCATATAATCTAATCCTTTGAGCGGCGAACAACTTCTCCAGATTGCACATACGTAGTGTTCTCTTACGCATAAAATCAAAATGGGTCATCACACCCCTAGTGCCAGAGAACCTAATACATGTAAAGGAGGGTAACATATGTGAGATCAATTGTTTATAAGTTGTAATGAAAATGAAAATTAAAACTAAGGTTATTGGTTGTATATACCATTCTTCAAAGTCTTCTGTTGCTTGAATGTCCGGGTTGATCAACAATCTACTAATTGGCAACGTAGAAACCGATATTCCTAAAAGTATTTTGTATGGGAGAAAATAAATTAATAAAGTATACTATCATAGTGATGTTAAACAATTTGATGGGTGAAAGTGTATCAATTGGATGTGATGGTACCTTGGTAATCTCTAATGTGCACTCTGGAAGCAAGAAGTATATTTTCAGTACCCAAATGTTGCTGAAGATAGATGCCCTCAACTTCTGCGAAATCTCCCCATAAAGTTAGCCTTAATGGGTGCATCCTACATATAAGAATTAGATAGAGTAATATTAGGGAGAGCAACATGCGTTAATAGATAAGGAAAAATCTATACTAATGTAAATACATACTGCATATCAGAAAGTAATAATTCGCGCCTTGCAGTGCCCCTGTTCCTTGTCGTTTCTAAAGGAGATATTGCCACTACCATGCCAATAACGTCTAAACAATAAAAGGAAATGGAAATGTTATAAATACTTGAGAGGAAATACATAGAGCAATATAAGTACTTAAGTTCACCGTGTTAATTATACGTACCTACAACATTGTCACGTGTTCTTAGATGTCGAGGGACATCAATGAATGGCACACAAGGTGGTAGGTGCTGGTAAGGAATATCAGAACAATCCTCAACCACACCAAGGAGTCTCGATCTCGGAGTAAAAACCAACTTCAAATTGTTCTTTACCACATTCCTTTCTCCATCTGTCGCAGCATCAACCAAGAGCCTGGAGATGTGGTAAACTTTTCCAGCATCGAGTATAGATGGCCATTGGTTAATTTGAGCATCGCCTTCTATGCTGGCGAATATCTCATCACACTATAAAACAATCAACTCCACTGATAAGCAATTTACTTGTACATGGTGGGAAAATTTTAGCAACTCCAATAAACCAATACCTGATAGTCCATGAATATAACTTTCCACAGTGTGCGTGGCTCATATACTCGAACCGTCATTGATCGCATGAGTCGAACAATTAGGGTGACCAATCTACTGCAAGGGTTGATCGCATATATAGGCATAGAAGTATGCACTAAACCTGACATATCTATAACCATTAATAAAAGAAGAAAATAGATTAGTATAATCCAATATAGTCAACACATCATGATGGGAAATGAAATCTATATGAAAGTAGATAACATCATTATTATATGGAAGAAAAGGGACTAACCAAGCATTAGGAATGCCATTCAAAATTTCACGGTAGACAATATTTTTGGTCATATTATGAGGCACATCCCTTTTGTTGCAAATTAAGAACTTTAGCCCTGATGGAGAGGTGGCGCGAGATATAGCTACATATAGTTGACCGTGGGAGAACACAGGTTTTGGAAGATAAACGCCTACATAATGTAATGTTTGACCTTGACTTTTATTAATAGTCATTGCAAAACCCAATTTCAGAGGGAATTGCCTTCTTTTCAAGGCAAATGGTGAGTCCTTAGCTGAAGGACTTAAGTCAACTCGTGGGATAGTCACTACTTGCCCAATATTTCTTCCGGACAAGATTTTGGCTTGGACAACCTTAGTACCAAGTCTTTCAATAATCAAGCGAGTGCCGTTGTATAACCCAATTGATGGGTCAAGATTTCTCAGTAGAACAACAGGGACACCAACTTTTAACTGTATTTCATGATTCGGAAATCCTGAAAAGTTCATGCCATGTAGCATCTCTGGAGGATTAATGTCATCAATAACAGAATCAATATTAGTTGGCAGGAATGTGTCAGAACTCAAGTATGTACGGCTAGTACCAGGAACCATTGATAGAATCTTATAATTTATTTCATCCACATCAGTGTTTAAGGGTGCCAATATACAGCGGTCTTGAAAGTAGGACTCGTCTTTGTATCTTTCCACCAAACATGGGTACACAAATTCGATCAAGTTTTTGAGGCCGTTGGTGTCATTCTTAATGAGAAATTCTTCAGGAATCTCTATCCAATCCAGTTCAGTACCACCAAGAAATGAGTATCCTTGCACACGACCATTACCAACATTCAAAGTCCATTCTGCAAAACTCCGCAACCGCTCATGGTCATTGTCACTTAAATTTGAATGCATGAGTCGCATGTTGGTTCTAAGATGTTGAATATTGCAGTAAGACCAAAATGTTGCCCTTGATATTGAAGATGCAACAATATCTGCTCTAGTTCCCTTCGTAATAACAGGAAGTATTTGCCTGAAATCACCTCCAAAAATGACCATTTTACCCCCAAATATTTGATTGCAATTGCATAGATCTCGTAAAGACCGCTCAACTGCTTCTACCGTGTAGCGATGGGTCATGGGAGTCTCATCCCATATAATAAGTGATGATTCCCCAATTAGCTGTGCTAATTCAGACTGTTTAGAAATAGAACATGTAGATGTCTCATCTATATCAATTGGTATCTTAAACATCGAATGAGCTGTTTTCCCAAAAGGTAATAACAATGCAGCTATTCCTGAGGATGCCACGGATAGCACTATCAAGCCTTTTGATCTAAAATGTGTTACAATAGTTTTCCAAAGATAGGTTTTCCCAGTCCCCCCACTGCCATAAACAAAGAAGCAACCTCCTTCTCCATGTTCATCAGCATGAATAACAGATTGGAAAACTCGCATTTGATCTGTATTCAATGTTGGTAGCAACATCTCAAGGTTATGTTTCTCTTGTTCTTGATCATAATCAAGCTGTTCTCTGATAAGTTTGTTACCAAGTTGACGTAGCAGATTAGGTGAAGGCAGAGGCATAGGAGGGATGTCCCTTAAAGATCTCCCATTCTTATTCAAAATCATCTCAATTTCGTAAAGTCCAAGGTCTTGTTGTTGTTCCACACTAATCTGTAAATTGTGATCTCTGAGATCTCTTTGTATTCGTCTCTGTAAATCATCAGTGAGGTCTTCCCAATGTTGTTCCCACAATCGATGAGGGTCAGACACTTCTGAGAACATTAGCATTGAACAGAACATACTTCGAAGTTCAACCCCTGTTGCCCATAGGGATGCTTCTGCTAGTGCCTCATGCCACTCATTAGCATCGTCTACCAGTCCTCGTGCCAAGCAAGCTTCCTTAAAAGTTGAATATAAGATTCCGCTGACAGTTCTTAAATCCTCATATGATGTAGCTCCCTGAACAATGTGCAATAACATCCGCAGATAGTATCTCTCGCCCATATTTGGGTGAGCATAGGGTAGTCGACCGATGCATACCCTTTGTTTTCGTTTAGTCCATTTTCTCATTCCTTTATTCCATACATAATAAGAAGGGAATGTTGCGTAAGTGTGACATCTTGCTTCGGTATCTTCAATATTCGCAATGAACCATCCTATAAGCATAGTAACCCTATGTGCTCCTTCTTCCACAACCCTATGAAGTTCATCATGATCATTGAATAGAACGTGTTGTTGCCTCGGTAAGTGGTACTGCAATAGTTCAACAGATGGATAACGTTGCGTGATCTCGAATTCAAATAATCTCCAAACAGCATCCACCGGTGACACGTAACGACAATCCAAGTACTGTTTAATTTCATTGACATCTTCATAGTTGGAAGGACCAATTCCATGTTCAGGGTTATGGACATTATCTTCGAGGACTATGGTTGCTCTGTCAGCTCCCTTATGCATGTATTTGTGAAGGTACTTAATGACCTTCTTCTGTGCACACCGCTCAACATTAATATGTGCATCATATTTCACACATAAATCATGGTTATATGGTATTACCCATCTGTTGTCCATTCTCTTACCACGAATCATTACAGTTCGACCATCATCCCGACGCTTGTATTTCACAAAACCATTTTCTTCAACAATGGTCGTATCACAAAAAGTCTTTGGGTAATGCTTTGTGCACGTGTTACCATCCATGCATGGAGCGTACGGGATGTCAGTGCCACATGGACCATGAATCATATGTCTTGTAACAGTTTCGAATGCCAGGGGGTCCGTATTTTCATCAGGGAGCTCTGCGCATATTATACGGTCGATATCTTCGGCACATGTGGGCTTATCTTCACTTGCAAGGGTTAACAATATATGGGCATGTGGCAATCCCCGTTTTTGGAATTCAATAACATGTATATCTACATATGCAATAGAGGAGTATAGGTAATGAGGATTTAAATAAATGACCATGAATAAAGTACAATTGAGATTTTAGAATCTCCAAAGTACAAGACATAATTACATCACAACAATACCTGCTATGACTTTGCCAAAAAGATTTCTCTCTTTGAAGTCTCGTTTTAGCTCTTTTAGCCTTAAGCGAAATACTCGAGCAACAATGTCTGGTCTGTAATTCGCATGTTGGCCTGGTTGTTGTGCTAAAGCTTCCTGGATTTCCGGCCAATTAGGATTGCAGGTGAATGTGATGAAAAAATCTGGATAGCCCATTTGATTACAAATGGCCATTGCATCCAGAAAATGTTGTCTCATATAGCGGGGCCCACCTGTGAATGAAGCAGGTAATACTAACCTTCTCCCCACTGCATGGGCATCATTTTCACCAGCAGTAATAGCATCTTGCAAGCCCCCGTATAATTCTGCACGAAGTGTACTTTGGTGGGTTTTTATATATAATAACCTCCAAGCCTCAATCGCAGCATAACAATCAACTATAAATTGAAGGAACAATCTACCGCATCGAAGTAGAATGTTTCCTTCATCAACCCTAAACTGTATGAGAAATGCATAAAATTCCCTCATTGTCACCGTTCCTCGAGCAGTGCTTGATCCCCCCACATATGCAATGTAAGCTGCCCAACCATCTGTTCCATATGGGAATAGCAGTGGGTATTGAAGAGGCATATACGATGGTTGGGTTTCATATACTCGTTGTAAATTTCCGCCTATTTTTCGAACAATAATATCCCGATGCTCTTCGTCTCCAACGTCACCTCCGACTATGAGCGCTGCAACTTCATCCACGGTGAGCAATGTATACTGCCTTCCAGGACGTGCTTTAATAATGCGAATGCTTAAATTAATCACATTATCAGCCTC
Organism: Carnegiea gigantea; assembly: GCA_029747015.1. NCBI lineage: Eukaryota > Viridiplantae > Streptophyta > Magnoliopsida > Caryophyllales > Cactaceae > Carnegiea > Carnegiea gigantea. The sequence continues at coordinate 239,605 of JAKOGI010000108.1, read as the reverse complement.
AAATATATCACGTGCATTGCGAAAAACCTTCACGTAAGGGTTCACAGTGTCAAGCATATGTTGTAAATCTTGTAAGGTTTGCTCATCAACTCCTCGTTCACTTTGTTGTCTATTTAACGCGCTGCATCGATTTCGCACTTCGGCATGTGTGTCATACACATATAGTTGAGCAAATTTGGGTCGTTGTCCTTGTGCAGGGAGTAAAGATCCAATTCGGTGGTAATTGTTCCCACTTATTCTGAAGGAGTAAGGACCATGCCCATCCATTACTGAGTAATCAATAGACCCACCCATTGATGTGAATGATAACATGGAGTTATACATTCTTATATTGTCAAGAAAATTGGGGTCATTCAACAATGTGTCTAGTAGTGGAGGAGGCGGAGGCAACGCCGGTAACATAACACGTCCACTTTGACAACAAAGCATGAATCGAGGCTGTGAAACACTACCTCTTCCGACTCTCTCATCCAACCACATGGCCGCGCGACAGTGCCCACAGGAAACCAAACTTCCCGTAAAATTCCAACGGTTTACGAACCTTCTTGCAGGTGGAGTGCTACGTGCAATTGCTAGTTGAATTTCTCTAGATTGTGACTGATACTGCTCACGTTCTGCGATGAAGTGTGATTGGGTGTGATCTGGATGACGCCGGCTAAATAGCCTCCATCTTGCGTTTTGTCGAGCAAGTCTCGCTCGAAGCCTTCTTACAGTGATGTCACCACTTCGGGTTGGGGTTTCCATCACTACTTCAGACGAATTATGGGCATTATTATTAGCTAAAATTTTATCATTATGGTGTTCGGTGAAGCAGATTTAATTGCATAGATAGGATATTTTGGCTCTGTCCTTTTCGTGGTTCAATTACAATTTATCAATCGCAACCCATTTCAACCCACTTGAACATATTTCAACCTATTTCAATCCACTTGGAAAAAAATACCAATTGCAACCTACATCAACCCACTTCAACCCAACCCTATTTGTTGTTATTATTTTCAACTATTATTTTGTATTTTCAAAAGTTTATTTTTGTTTTCATTTTTGGGTATTTTTTATTGTTTAATGATTTTCTGTTTTTATTTATTATTGTTTTATTGTTTTGTGTGTTTAATTTTTGTTTCTATTATTTTAATTTTTAATTTTTAATTTTTTTGGTTTATTTTTGTGTATTTATTTATTATTTTGTGTTTTTTATTTTTGTGTTCTCTAATTCGTTATTTTTGTTTTTATTTTACAGTAATATTTTCAATCTTTAATGTTCGAGGTTTTAACTCTTATATTTAATTTTTGGTTTTTAATTTTTTTTTTTAGGGTTTTTAATTTTATGTTCTATGTTTTGTTCGTTATGTTATTTTGTTAGTTCTTATTTTTGTTGGTTTTTAAAGTCAAAGTGAATATTAAAATTAAAATACATAAATTGAAAACAAAGAAATGAAATTCAAAATTGAAATTTAAAATTTAAAATTAAAAATTAAAAAAATTAAAATTACAAAATAGGAAAGAGAAATCAGAAATAGAAAAATAAAAAATAAGAAAAAATAGAAACTACAAAATAAGAAAGAAAATAAAAACATACAAAAAAAATAAGGACAAAAGTGAATATTAAACATAAATAAAGAACTACAGAAATAAAGAAATAAAAAAAAAGAAACAAAACCAACAAACAAAAAAAGGAACTACAAAATAAATATTTTAAATTTGAGACAATATAAGATAGAAAGTAGAAAATGAAAATGAAATAATAAATGGAAAAAATCAAACAATAAAAGAAGAGAACCTACTTCAACCCACTTCAACCTTTTGCCTACCAAATTTACGCACAAAAAGATCAGAGCCATAGTAACATGTTTTCCCCCAAATGAACTTTTATAGACGAATGTGGTTATTAATTTACTTCCCTTGTTACAACAATACCAATGCACATTTACAACAATACCAATGTGGTTATTTATGAATGTACGGATAAATGAAAATGGAAGCCCTTTATTGACTCCGAGTCCTAGATCTAGACTATAATCTTCAATTAATTAGTTTCAATGAAAAATAATGGCCCGTTTAATAAAGCAAATGGACGGAAATTGAATTCGGGTGGGCCTCAATTCCACTTGTGTCAAGATTCCATTTGACTAAGCTAACCCGCATGTTAATGAATACTATACTGCATAATATAATCTCAATCTCCATTCCTATCAATGACCAGCCTTTCATTAACAACATAATTTGGCATCTTTCCCGGGGTGAAAAGGGAGTGAAAACATCAAAGCACAAAGTTTGCATTTTCAATTCACTTAAATGTGTAACGTTAGAGTTACAATTACCCAGAATCAGAATAAATGTCTGCCATGCCTTGGATGGAAATGACCGCTGTGCAGAATCCCATCACTGTGCACATGTATTTATCAATCATCTACTGCCTCTTTTCCTCCATGCATTCCAAGCATCAAAATATTTTCCCACTCTTCATGTCAGATTTCTTTTTCTTTGTGTTCTCATCTAATTAATAATTATCTTTCTTGAAAGCTTTTTTTTTTTTTTTTGAGTTCGAATGACCCACAAGATAGTATAATACAATAGGAAGATGAAAAATTAAACCTGAGATCTAATATACTTAGGACCTCAATCTTAACCATTTAACTAAGATCTCGTCAAAATCTTTCTTGCAAGCATTATAAGGCAATAATTCTATGAACGTCAAAAAGAAAAAAGAGAAAGAGGCACAGTATTTTGGTCTGTTTTTGATTCCTTTTGCTTTCTGGAAATGCTGATTGCTAATTCCTTTTACATGACAAAGCAAATTTTTTTCCCACTATTTTTATTTCACCAAATTGCGCCAAGCAAACAACTATTACATAATTTTAATATCACACAAACTGGAACTAAATAATTTTGACATCCACTTCTGCTAATGCATTATCTATCCCACCAAACATCAAGCAGAAACAGCAAAACGAAAAGATTCAGGACTACACGGCTTCACTGGAAATTTGCAATTAACAAACAACAGCCAGCACAAAACTAATCTCAAATTCCTCATCAGAGTTGTATACATCAATCAAATTTATAACTTAAACTGACAATAACCCATACAAAACTAATCACAAATTCCGGAATTACCCAAATCACAAAAATTGAATACAAAACCAATCGAACAGAATCCAAAACCAATCCAAAACAAATTAGAACGTGAGGATTATGCTTACCTAGGAAGATCAAAATCCTTTGGAATGTGTTTAGAAGAATTCACTTGATTAATTGCAAACGATGTATGACATAGAAGAGAATGCCGTGAGGTAAGAGGTGAGAATGGGGGTATTGACAGACTGAAAGCCAAAAGCACAGAGACGTTTGAGGAGAATTTCAGCAGGGAGCAATGGGCAGTTACTAAATTGTCACTGTGTTTGAGAGACGTGGGGGGGGGATTTGTGAGTGTTTAGGAGTCCGACGGAGTTGGGAACCATATCTTAACCGAGTAAGATTTTTTTTAAAAAAAAAAAAATAAAGGTGAATTAACAGAAAAATTATGGAACATATCTCCAAATGCCTTCTGCAAGCTCCTTTCTCTCTCCTGCTCCAATCTCTTAACCTTCAATTGCAACGACCAATTCAAAACCGAGTAATATTTATTTTGTAAAAAACAAAATCAAAGGTAAATTAAAAGGATGATTGTGCAACATAATTTTATTTTTTACAATTAACGATTGAAGGTGAATTAACAAAAAAATTATGGAACATATCTCGAAATGCCTTCCACAAGCTCCTTTCTCTCTTCTGCTCCAATCTCTTCACCTATTCCACAAAAAAAATTAACGATTACCAAGAACACACTCGAATCAACCTAGAACACAAAAAACCTCTCAGATCTTGCACACAAAGAAAAATCTGGAAATGGATCTGGAAATGCCAAACGACCGAGAACATGTTCGATTCAACCAAGAACACAAAAACCTCTCATATCACGCACAATTTCCCACAACTTGCGCCGAGGGTCAGCATATGGAAGAATCCATAAGCTTGGGTTGCACATGAACTGATAGAGGCATTAAATTAAAGAAAGAAAAGATGAAAAATGGTACAAAGAAAAGGACAGTTGAACTGGATTCAAACCCACCTTCATCGAAAAGGCAAAAAATAGAAGCAATGCTCTCAGAATCATTCTGGTGTTGTTGTTCTTGTCAGCCAATGTTGTCTCATCTTTCCAACCACTGACAGAAGGAATGGAGCTGAATGAAAGCTTTGCAGCCATGGTTGGATGATAGCTTTGCAGCCGTGGCCATGGGAAGATGACAGTCAAAAGATAAAGACATAAAGAAAGGGAGAGATAAAGCCATGGAGAGATAAAGACAGTGAGAGAAAGAAAGGGAGAGATAAAGATAGAGAGAGAAAATGCTTCTACAGGCATAGAAAGGTGAACCATATTAAGTGAGATAAAGAAAGGGAGAGATAAAAATAGAGAGAGGAAATGCTTTTGAGACATTGAAAGGCAAACCACGTTCTCTCTCTGCAAACCACATTCAAAGCCACGTTCAATGGTTGTGCCAGAGAGAGAAGAAAGAAGGCTCTGCCACGTTCAGCTGTATGGGATGGATGATTGATTTTTTACAGCTTTATTTGTTGTTATGATTATTAATCAATGGTTATTAGTGATTGAGAATATAGATCGTACGGTTAAAAATTGTTAATTTATGAGAATTTAGGAAACGACAGTTATTTAAACTTTGCTTTTATGTGTTATATAGATTTCTAATCCTATATTAGTTATATGATTATAATATTTATCAATAGTAAGCCACGAAATATTAGAATAATAGTAACGGAAATGCTCGAATTGATCAAATTAAGTAATTGCAAAATTTTTTAAAACATATTTAAGCACAGAGAATTATGTAAAGATATGCATTAGTATACAAATATGCATGTACACCCCAATAATGTCAAATGTTGAATTAAGCCTATTAATTTTCTTAATGATTCTGAAAATAAATTATATAATAAAGTAAAATAAAAAAATGACGAATCTAGCATAGCAAAATGTTTGATCAAGAGATTGACAACGTGGTAAGAAAAACTACAAGAAATAAGATCAAATTAATTTTTGACATGACTAAATTGTATAAAAAAAGATAAGAGGGAGGGGAAAATGGGTTAGCACAATTGATTGAAGATGCTTTTACAGTGATGGTAACTATCACAATCAAATTAATCATGGTTGTTGATTATCAAGATTTAATCAAGATCGTTTATTTATTTCTTTTTACAAATATTTAAAATTGATACCTCAATGTTTTGTTTGATGAGTTGGGTACCAGTAAATTCTTCCTTAGTTATTTGTCTCCCCAACTTTCAGCTTTGAACTTCAATTCTACCCCACCAAAATCAAATTAATCAGGAGCGTTCATTACTCAGACCTAGTTACTCAAACAATGTTTATAAAACAAAAAGCTCATTGGAAGCCCTGCATTAACTTTAAACTTTGCCTAACTTTTCTTCTTCTTCGACCACAGTTGTGGAGAACGAAGACCCACAAATCAGGCTCATGGATGAATATCTAATTTCTGGGCACATACCAGTTGCTATATTCTTCTTGAGGCTTATACATAAAATATCAACAATGATGGAAAGCTTATAAGAAGTATTTAAAAACTAATTCAACTAAAAGCTTAAGTTGATGGGTGAAGGTCCAGGAATATGTTTATACTCTAAAACATCCCTTCATGCGAATGACCATTATGTTTGAAGCGTGAATACTGTTGAGATTCAAACTTGAGGCTTCTCGCTCAGATAGGCTCTAATACGACGTCCAAGAACCAACTTAAACAAAAGTTTAAACTGATGACTGAAGGCTCAGATATATGTTTATACTCTAACAGAACTGTATAATAATCGATTATGTACCCACATAGGCATTATTGATATGCAATTCACCTCATCTAGTGGAGAGTTTGTAGTTTCCCTTCCTTTATCTCTCTCTCCACCGAGGCAGAGGAAACTTGCAAAATGCCTTTGCAACTATAAGGTTCCAGAGAACATCTCTTGGCCTTCTCCGATTTTGATTAATGTGTTCAATTTCTCAGAAACGGGATTGAAAACTCAGATCACCCTAGAGGGGGGGTGAATAGGGTAATTACAAAAACTTAAATTTGAGAATCGAAAGCAAATACAGAAATTTAAAAATAATGCACAAGGATATTTTGATAAGGTTGGGCCTCAATCAGGCTTAGGTCCCCGCCTAGAGTTATCCAACTCTAGGATTCAACACTCTACTTCTCTTATTAAGATGAACTCTCACGATCTCTCAGAGTTACCTCACTCTAGAGATCCCAAATACTTTAAATCAACGTGTTGATTAAAGTATGGGGAGAGTTGAGACTTCACAACACCTCCTTAAGTTCACTCCTTAATAATTTCCTCAAAATACTCTCGACTCTTGATCACAGTATAATGTTTAGTATAATATTTCAAAGTAAGCTCTCAATATTGGTATTCACACTTGCTGTCTGCTTGCCTTTTTTTCTCCTTGATTTGGTCGTCTATTTATAAGCACTTCAGGACATGCACCATTAAGGAAATTCTGATTAGATTATCTTGAAGCTGATTTTCAGGGCCTTGACTTTCGGTTGACAGCTCCTGATTGGATTTGCAGAAGTTCTTTGTACCAGGCATTCTCACAATATTCTTCAATCAATAAAAGATCATTGCTTGATTTGATTAAAATATACTTCAATCAAAAAGGGATACTTGCCTAACGTTTTCTTCAACGTGTAATTCCCTTGTGGCAATTAAGAATCATGGCAAATATATTATTCAAGACTTTGTAAGGCAGCTAAATAAATTCCTCAATTGTCCTTTAAGTAATCAATCAATTTGATAGGCTAAGATCATGCACATATATATTTTTCTTATTCAATTCCCACGTTTTTTTCTTTGCTGAGTGCTTCATATTTGAATTCAATATTCATGTCCCTTTATACATCCAAGCTTCTAATTAATTTTGTGTTACATCAAAACCTTTTTAGCCACGTACTAAAGAAGTCAACATCAACAAAAGCATATTAGACCAACCATAGATATTATGCATGAAGTAGAATAATTACAAAATCAACTCACTTCACAATTTCATATATAACACTAATTATATTGTTTGTTATCATCAAAATCAATATGTGACTCTTGGAGTCAACAATCTCCCCCTTTTTGATGATGTCAAACAATTAAACATTAGTGTGAAGCAATATTAAGATACACACCTTGATGCGTGCATACACTTACCATAAGCTCATTCTTCTCCCCCTTTGTCATCATTAAAAAGGGATGTAAAATATCATTGTACATTAATAGCATGGCTCCCCCTTAATGTAGTTGTTGAATTTAGGAGTACTTACCCACAAGAGGGGGGTGAATTGTGGTGTTCGATTTTCGTGTACTTACTGACAAACACCCTCCTGATTGCAGAGGTTGTTCTTGAATTACAAACAACCTTCTGACTTGTTTGCACCAGATGTTTTCAATTTGCTCAAAGGCGAAAATCAACAAGATAAATGCGGAAATAAAGCACACACAATTTTTCCGTGGAAAACACCTCTAGCCCAACTGAGGTGTGAAAAACCACGACCTACCTCGTGTAGGATTTAACCACTTTCACTAACGGGCTTCACACGTTACAAATGTAACACACCTTGTTACAACTTGCAACCACGTAACCTTCTTTTCTAAGAAAGGTTACACCACGTCCAAATCTCACCAGATTGGACACGTCCAAAGTCCACACGACTGAGGACCACTCACTCACTTTTCTGATCCAAGATCAGGGTTACAAAATACCTTACGAGGGTGCTTCTGATTTAAGCAGATGTAAGGTACAATGAGGTCCTAGTATGCCAATATCTTGAAAGCTCAGTTTAAACACAACTTGTCTCGGTTTTTCTTTTCTCAAGAGTAGCTCGAAAAATTCTTCCCACTAGAAAAACCACTTTTGCACTTCTCCCTTTTTGCGTATGTTGTGTATATTTCTCGTTTTTTCTTATCTATTGAATGGGAGTGAAATGTTGAGTTTTTAAACAAAAAATCCAACGGTCAAAAACAAGGAGAAGTGATAAAATCAGCTATGTTTAGCAAAGAGAGATTTTTGCTTGGCACAGAGAATTCCAACGGCTAAAAGATCCAATGAGGATAGAGTTTTCCAATATTGTAGGGATTTGATTTTGGAGGATAAAAGACTATCTTTTCCCCTTAAAAATAGCCGTGAAATACCTGGAAAAGAATCTCAGCTTGAATTTTGAATTAATCACTTTCCAAAGGATAAGAGAGAAATATTTTCGGTTTTGGTAAATATTTTCCAAAATCAGTTTTGCAAATCTCCCAAGTGATTTTCATATCAAAAGATTTCCTACAGCTTAAATTGCTGTCTTGGAATTTTATCAAAATATATTAGAGCTTTTGGCCAACCAAAATAAGTTTTCCAAAGTGACCGGGTTTGGCCGTTGCAGTTCAGAAACACCCTAGGTACCCTGTTTACAGGGTTGTTCAAACTTGGTGTTCTGAAACGAATAGCGCGACCAATTCAAGAGTGGTTAGTTAGAGACTTTTCAAAATTGGCATATTAACAAGAGTCTAAAAAATAAAACCTAAATTACCCAATACATCTTGTTGTAGATCCAGTCATCTTGTTCAAGACGAATACGCTGCCCCAACCACCTAGACCAACCTGTTTGCCAGGTTGTTCTTGTATCGCTTGAGTTCAGAAAGGCCTGTTTGCTGGATTGTCCTTGAAACACCTAGCCTGTTTGCCAGGTTGTTCTTGTATTGCTTGAGTTCAGGAACTGATCTTAACACACAATCAACTCATCGAGGTGGCGTTCTTGACTTGAGCGTGAGTCATCAAGGTATGAGACCTGTTCTTAAGACTTGTTCTCAACATTCAGTAAACAAGTTAAGACGCATATTGAAAATAACAGTGTATGCCTATTTGGAGAACTTTGTTTGGAGCAACATTATTTAAGAGCATTTTACACTTGGGTTTGTTGTCATCAAAACTGAATATGCTAATTCAACAATTTCCCCCTTTTTGATGATGACAAACTAAGTGTCCATATTAAAAAAAATTGAATGCTGATAGGGATCCACGTAGATACAAGGAGTTAGAGGTCAACCCACCCTATCGAGTCAAGGTCAGGCTCATTCATCATACTTTGTCAATAGGTTACACTATTCTTCCCCCTTTTGGCATCATTAAAAAGCAAGAACAACAGGACGGTTGCAAGAAAAGCATATAAAGCATTGCAAATAAATATGTCATTGCAAAGAAAAGGAGTACAATGCCAAAACAACAAAACTAAGAGAGGAGCAGGAGGAGACTAGAGACCAGCCTAGACAATCAGGGAGCAGAGGGTGGTTTCGTTTGCAGAGGAGGAATGCTGGGGGCAAGGGTGGAGAGAAAGGCAAGCAAATCTTCATGGCATTTGGCGGAGAGGGCTTGTTCCTCAGCAAGAGCAGCCTTGACGGCGGAGAGCTCATCCTTGAGCCGAGCATTGTCCTCAAGAACAGCCTCAACCTTGATGGAAGGTTGCCCAAAAACAGGTGGTCGAGGTGGTCGACGACCCTGTTTAGAGACTGACCCTTCGCCAACCTCATAGCCACACCCTAGCAGGGTGTCAATCCCAATCTCATCAATGATTTGGGCCGCCACTCTCCGTGTAAGCGCTATCCTAAAGTGCTCAAACACCCTTGTCAGCAGAAACCCATAGCCAAGATCATGGGCTCGGGTGGTGTTCGCAATTCGCCCTATGTGGCGAATCATGATTGCAGGGTTTACTTTTGAGCGAGATGAAGTTAGGTGAAAAGAAGAACTGAGAACAGGGCATTTAAAGAGAGAGAGAGCACCCAAAATCTTTTAAAGATCTCTAGGTTTGCAACGGGTGAGAACATTAAAGGCGTGTGCGTTGGTAAGGAGGGAGGTTTAAAGAAAACACATTCCCATATGCATCGAACAACCAAGGGACGTACCTGTTCTTTCCGTTCGATCAAGATACCTGCCTGTTCTTCGCCGTTTGATCTTGATTTGACTCATTGGTACTAGGGGTGGCAGAGCTGCTCCAGTGATCCTTAGTACATCCCCTTATGCTGCACTCTTTGTATAAATTAAAAAAAAACGCACGCAATTCGAGTGTATGCACTCATTGTACATAAATCACATCAGTTGCTAATAAGATTTGCAAACAAGGGGAGAGAACAGGGTGTAGAGGTTGTTTTTACCAAACCTAGTTCATATCTTGGAAACAAGTATCTCAGGGTGTTCTTACCAACCCTAGTTCCAGTCTATTTCTCTCAAATTGATCTCTAGCTAGTGCCTTAGTGAATATATCAGCAATTTGATTTTCCGTTGTGCAAAAATTCATAGAAATTAAACCCTTTTCAACATTATCTCTCAAGAAATGATGTCGAATGTCAATATGCTTTGTTCTTTTATGTTGACATGGATTTTTGGCAATGTTAATTGCACTTGTGTTATCACAAAAAATAGGAATGCATCCAGTGTCAACACAAAAGTCCTTAAGCTGTTGTCTTATCCACAACAGTTGAGCACAACATGAAGCTGCTGCAACATATTCAGCTTCTGCTGTGGACATGGCAACTGAATGTTGCTTCTTGGTAGCCCAAGATACCAAACAAGGTCCAAGAAAGTGAGCCATACCTGAGGTACTCTTTCTATCAACTAGGAATCCAGCATAGTCAGCGTCAGCATATCCAACAAGATCAAAATTGCAACCTCTAGGATACCATAAAGCTAAATTAGGTGTATGTTTCAAATATCTTAGTATCCGTTTAACAGCCTTAAGATGAGTTTCCTTAGGATTAGACTGAAAACGGGCACATAAACCAACACTAAAAACAATATCCGGTCTACTAGCGGTTAGGTATAGGAGTGACCCAATCATGCCCCTATAGAGTTTCTCCTCAACTGAGGGACTCCCATCATCCATAACCAACTTGGTTGAAGGAGAAATAGGAGTGTCTATGGATTTGGCCGACTCCATCCCAAAATGCTTAAGTAGCTCCTTGATATACTTTTGTTGATGGATCATAGTGCCGTTTGGAGTTTGCTTGATTTGTAAGCCTAAGAAAAAGTTAAGCTCACCTATCATGCTCATCTCAAACTCACTCCTCATCATATTTGAAAATTCATTGCATAAATCATGATGAGTTGCACCAAATATAATGTCATCAACATATATTTGGACAATCAATAAATGTTCCCCCTTAGATTTTAGAAACAAGGTATTGTCTACCTTACCTCTTCTAAAATTATTTTCAAGTAAAAAACTTGACAAACGTTCATACCAAGCTCTAGGAGCTTGTTTGAAACCATAAAGAGCTTTGTCAAGTTTGAAAACATGGTTAGAAAATTCACTGTTTTCAAAACCAGGGGGTTGTTTGACATACACCTCTTCTTTAAGGTATCCATTTAGGAATGCACTTTTCACGTCCATTTGATATAGTTTGATTTCCATATGAGCTGCAAAGGCTATTAGGATTCGAATAGCCCCAATTCTAGCAACTGGTGCAAAGGTTTCTTCATAATCGATCCCTTCTTCTTGGTTATACCCTTAAACAACCAGCCGTACCTTGTTCCTAGTGACTGTTCCTGACTCATCCAGTTTGTTTCGGAACACCCACTTGGTTCCAATGATTGTTCTCTCTGCAGGTTTAGGTACAAGGTGCCATACTTTGTTTCTTTCAAATTGATGGAGCTCTTCTTGCATTGCCGTGACCCAATCTGAATCTGCAAGAGCTTCATTCACATTCTTTGGCTCAATGTTAGAGAGAAAAGTATAGAAAGCACAGAAATTCTTAAACTTAGACCTAGTTTGCACTCCACTATTAATATCAGACAGAATTTGATCAAGGGAGTGTGAACTATGGTGCTTCCATGGTCGTGGAGTAAGTGGATCCACAGACACATGCTCTACTCTAGCCGGAATATTTGGAGAATCAGGCTCACGAACACCTCCTGAGCCTGTTTCTGCACCTGTTTGTAAGCCTGTTCCTGAAGAACATGGTCCCGAATAGGGTTCAACGGTGTTTCCCCCTATTTGGTGTTCACCTTGCCTGCCGTTTTGAGGAACAACTTCTGGGCCTGTTGTCTCCATGGTGTTCTTACCTTGTCTCTCATGGGGCAACACTTCTTTTCGGATAAGACCTAATTCAAACTCTTCTTCCTGTGCACCATTCTTATTCAAAGTGTTAGATTCATCAAAAAGCACATGCACACTTTCCTCAACGCACAAGGTTCTTTTGTTAAAGACTTTGTATGCCTTGCTGTGAGAGGAATAACCGAGAAATATTGCCTCATCACTCCTGGGATCAAACTTTCCTAAAGCATCCTTCCCATTATTAAGCACAAAACACCTACAACCGAATGTTCTTAAATGCATAATGTTGGGCTTTCTGCCTTTGAAGAGTTTGTAGGGAGTTTTGTTCAAAATAGGTCTAATCATACATCTATTCATAATGTAACATGATGTGTTCAAAGCTTCTGCCCAAAAGTTCCTAGGAAGACCACTAGCAATAAGCATTGTCCTAGTCATGTCTTCTAGGGAGCGGTTTTTGCGCTCAACCACCCCATTCTGTTGGGGTGTTCTTGGGGCCGAGAAGTTATGATCAACACCATGCGTATTACAAAATTCTGTAAAACTTGCATTTTCAAATTCAGTACCATGATCAGACCTCAAGCTAACCAATGAGTGTCCTACTCTCTTTTCAACCTTTTTGAGAAGGGCAATAAAATTCTCAAAAGTTTCATCCTTGGAGGCCAAGAATAGGGTCCAAGTAAATCGAGAGTAATCATCCACTATGACAAGCACATACCTCTTCCCACTTCTACTTGTTATCCTCATAGGACCACATAGATCAATGTGTAATAATTCAAGAGGTCGGGTAGTGCTAACACACCTTTTTGATTTAAAAGACAATCTGACTTGTTTTCCTTTTGCACAAGCTTCACATACCCTGTCATCATTAAACTTGATGGAAGGTAGTCCAACAACCAAGTCTTTGGAAACAAGTTTGTTTAAAAGAGTAAGGCTCGCATGACCTAGTCTCTTGTGCCAGAGTATTATATCGTCATTCACAGCACTCAAACAAGTCAGGTTGTTTTGGAGAAGTGTGGAAATACAAACTTTGTAAACATTTTTGTGACGCTTCCCCTTTAACACAACGTCTCCTGTGTTGGCATTGACAACCAAGCAATGTGTTCGTGAGAACACCACTAGATTGTTCTTGTCACACAGTTGGGACACACTTAGTAAATTATGCTTTAAACCATCAACTAAGTGCACATTATCAATTGAGTGGGAGAGAGTTTTACCAATGCTACCTATACCGACAATTGTCCCAGACTTGCCGTTTCCAAAAGCCACGCTCCCACCGGTTGAAGCTGTAAGTGAGAGAAAGTTTGATTTTTCTCCGGTCATATGCCGCGAACACCCACTATCAACATACCACAGCTGCCTGTTTTCAAGGTTATTTTCTGAGCTATTTGCCAGGGTGTTTCTTACCCTGTTTGCTGGGTTGTTTGTGGGGTTGTTCTCTCTCACTTCAGCCTGCAAAACAAATCAAGGGTTAGTTTTGGGAACCCAGATCCACTTGGGTCCCATTCTTTTAGACAAATAAAGCTCATCTTTCCTAATCCAGATTTGTTTCACATACCTTTCATTCTTTTCAATGGCATACCTTCTTGAAGGACATGAATATTGATAGTGACCAGTTTTACCACAATGAAAGCAAACAATGTTTTCAGGTAATCCCACATACTTTCTATGGATTGGGTAAACGGTTCGTTTAGGCTTATATCCAAGTTCCTTTTTGTTTCGACTGTGGTGAGTGTTTAACCAATCAAGGGCTTGTGAGGACTTGTTCCACAACCTGTTTGTGGCAAGGTCGTGTTCTGTGCGTTTTGCTTTAGCCGACAGGTTCTTGTTTTCAGCAAGCAAAACTTCGACCTTTTCTTTAAGCTCAAGGGTTTCCTTTTCAGCCTTGGCTTGATTGGTGGTATATTTTACTTCGTTCAAGATCAAGGTCTCCCTAAGGTCATTTATGGTTTGATGTGAAGCTAGAATTTCTCTTTCAGCCTCAAGTTTCTCATTCTTAAGGATCTCATTTTCTAGTTCTAGGTCTCGGACATCTCGTTTCAATTAAGCACAAGTATCCATCAAGGTATACAAAAGTTTTTCGAGAGTTGCTTTATTGAGACCACGTACCTTGTTCTTGAGATCAGTCAAGCTGTTTATGGATTCATCATCTGAGTCTGAGTCACTTTGTGCCATGAGAGCTACAGCATCTCCTTCACTTTCAGATTCACCTTCATCCTCAGAAGAGTCTCCCCAGGCAGCAAGCATAGCCTTCGAGAATCTTTTGCCTGAGGTGTTCACAGGTTGTTTTCGAACCTGTTTTCTGGGTTGTTCGAACTCCTGCTCTTCTCGAAGCAGAGGGCAGTTTTTCACAAGGTGATATGGTTTGCCACATTTAAAACACCCTGTGAACTGTTCTCGGGGGGTGTTTCTGGATTTACTGAAGTCCTTTCTTCTGCTGTTTTCTTTGACCTTTTTAAAGAATTTCTTAAACTTTCGTGTCATTAAGGCCATCTCTTCATCCTCAAGGTCAGAGTCATCATCCTCTTGTGCTTTCAAGGCAAGCCCACGATCCTTCTTCTGCTCCTCTTTTTGTTGTGAGTTCTTTCTGAGTTCATAGGTTTGAAGATTGCCAATCAACTCGTCGAGGGTGATCTTGTTCATGTCTTTAGCTTCTTGGATGGCTGTCACCTTCGCTTCCCAAGACCGAGGCAAAATCCTTAGAATCTTCCTCACCAGCTCTTCTGTGGTGAAGGATTTTCCCAGGGATTTTAGCTCGTTTGTTATGTGGGTGAAGCGTGTGTACATATCCATCACGTTCTCACGATCACCCATATTAAACAACTCATATTGCCTCATGAGTAGCTCAATACGTGATTGTTTGACTTGACTTGTTCCTTCATGAGCTACTTGGAGGGCATTTCATATCTCCTGGGCTGACTCACACTCCGAGATACGTGTATATTTGTAACACCCCAAGTATACATGATCCATTTCCTGTTTCCATCTGCTTAAGATTACCAATAAGATACAATGACTCAATGAACAGGGCGTTACCGCCGTCCATGAAGGACAAGGCTTGCATTAAACATGAAGATTTATCTTAATCCAAAGGTTACCCCATAATAGGGTATACACCATCATAACACCCAAACCATTTAATTATATACAAAAAAGTTCGAACATCCCAAGGATAACACAACCTTACATAACTTGATTCAGAAATACAGTCGCAATATCAAAATACATAATTTAACTTAAATGTACTTCAGCCTCCAAAATACATCACCATATGCTAAGATAGCATCTTAGCTCTCCCACACCGTTAACCACAAGAATGGTTTGTCTCATTTGGCATCTCCGGCCTCCCTGCCCACCTCGGGGTGATTCACTGAACATTTTCCTAAAACAAAACATAAAAATATTTCGAACTGTGAGCCAAAACTCAGTACATGCATCCCTGTACTGTTAAAGGTTCATTGGAAAGTAATTTAGGGCCCACTTGCAATTCATTTTAAGTGAAAACAGGGAATGAGATGTATATAAAACTGTATTGCGGATTATTATCTGCTAGTGCACCCCTTTAGTAACTGTTACGATCTGTGAATAGGTGTACACCTGCCAAGCCGATCGAGGGACCTGGCCTGAAGCCGCGCGGGTAACTGAGGGCAATGCCCTGTAACTGATAACTGACGGGGTCACCAATTATGTGATGAAACACTGATTAAAATGATTCATTGATGTGCTTATCAAAATATTATGATTTTGATAAATGCATGCTGAGTACTAAAGATACAGGCAATAAACGTACCTGGAAGTTTTAAATGTTAATGCACAGAGGAATGAGATATACAAAAGTGAAGAAAATGGAAGCTTAG
Source organism: Carnegiea gigantea (assembly GCA_029747015.1). Lineage (NCBI taxonomy): Eukaryota > Viridiplantae > Streptophyta > Magnoliopsida > Caryophyllales > Cactaceae > Carnegiea > Carnegiea gigantea. Next base: position 223,602 of record JAKOGI010000108.1, on the reverse strand, counting down.
GCCTTGATTCTGCTCAAAAGTCCATTACAGGAACATGAGGTTAGAAACGATCATGTTTTCATAACTGATAATTTTAAATAAAACTGGCTTATGAAGAGCTATTACACAACGGTTCATGAGTAACCAAAAAGACGTTGATGTAAACTAAAAAAATGAGAAGTGAGACATGGTAGCTAATTTAAAACATTTGGTCTTCAAAGGAGGGTATGGGAAGAATAACCCATAACTTATTGTCCCGACCTCCAAATAAGACGTAAGACCCCAATATAAATAGCTTAGGAAGGCCTCTAAAACTTTCACCAAGGACTCAAAACATGACTCCCATGCTAGGTTTCCTAAAAAGGGGTTAGAACACTAACATGTCAGTTTTAAACCCATCCTGCACAGGTTCGGTAAAATGACCATAACTTTTTCCACAGACCTCGGATTGATGCGATTCAAGAGTCATTTTGAAGCTAACACACTGACCTAGCTCCCTACCAAAAATCAGAATTTTTGGATTGGCCGATCATTACCAGTTTCCTTTCAAAGCCTGCCCTGTTTTTCTGAAAATTCCAGCAGCACTGCTTTAGTGTTTTCCTTCATGTTTTTCACCAATCCTCAACTCAAACTCCTTTTTAAGAGTGTGTAAATGTACTTTGGTACATCCCAACCTCATACAAAAACACCATACATAATTTCTTTTCATATTCATATCAAATAAAGCTCCCTTTTTAGTCACATATACTCACACACCACACATTTAGCATTAGTTGGTCCAAATCATGCATTTTGAACAAAACCCTAGCTTTGGGTTAACTTGAACTCACTTCCATCTTTCCCAAACACCATAAACACCACAACAAACTTCAATATATTAAAACATAAGCCAAAACAAGGATAAAACAAGCAATAAACCTCACTTGAACAAGTAACTTGCATGAACAAGATGAAACCCTAACCCTAACTTCATCTCTACCTTAATCCATCAACAAGAAGGTTCTTAAGACCTCAAAAACAGCATGATCCATCACTAAAACAACCATAAGAAGAACCAAAAATCAACAAGATCAAGAATCAAAACACAAATCAACATAGGGGTCAAAAGAACACTTACTTTGTGCTTGAGAAAGTTGCTAGAAATGATGCTTGATGTCTATGAAAGTGAAAGGGATGTTTGGGGGTGGTGAGTAGGGATGTTTGGTGGGTTTTTTGGTGGTTGAAGGTGGCTGAAATGGTGCTGGTTTTTCTGCTGTGGCCGTGTAGAGAGAAGGAGGAGAGGGAAGAGAGAGAAGCTCACAAAAAGGCTTGGTTAAAAATGAACCAAAATGAAAAAGTTTACAATTTATATTTCAATTTACTTGGCTGAAAATTGAAAGAGAAAAGTCAAGAAAAGCATGCTTGATTAAGGCTTAATTAAGTGAGATTAGCTAAACAAATGAGGTTCAAGACTTGTTGCATCGCAAACGGCCCTAAATGGGCTCGGTTTTGAGAAAGAACTGAAACCGAGTGCGTTTGTGAAATTTTTTTTTTTTTCAAAAGTTTGTGATTGTCCTAAAGATAATTAAATCACTTAATTCATAAATATCAAGGTCTAATTTCGATGATTTCACAAAACAAAACTCGAATTGCAAGGTGAGGCCCATTAGATTTTCCCACTTGAAATAACAAAGGAAACAATGATTTAAATGCGACGAAATTAATCACATAGATTAATGAAAAGAATAAATATAATATAGGGTTGGACTATTACAGTCTCCCCCCCTTAAAAAGTTTCGTCCTCGAAACTGACGAATTTCATCATACAGGAATTACCTCAAATAAATATGGATATGCAGTTCTTATAGCCTCTTCGGTCTCCCAGGTGGCTTCCTGGGAGGTGTGGTTTGACCATAGTACTTTGACCAATGGGATCTGCTTGTTGCGCAGTTGTTTAATCCTGTGATCTAGTATTTGAACAGGACGTTCCTCATATACTAGATCTTCAGCGATAACAATCGGTTCAGATACAATGGTATGATCTGGATCTGGAATGTATTTCTTAAGCTGAGAGACATGGAACACGTTATGTACATGCTCAAGCTCTATAGGCAGATCTAGCCGATAAGCTACAGGATTTAACTGTTCAATGATTTCGTAAGGTCCAATATATCTTGGACTCAATTTTCCCCGTATTCCGAACCTCTTAACACCTCTAGTTGGTGAAACCTTCAGAAAAACTTTATCACCTGCTTGAAACTCTAGAGGTCTTCTTCTTTTGTCTGCATAACTTTTCTGTCGACTTTGGGCAATTCTGATATGTTCCTGAATCTTTCTTATGGTTTCAGTGGTCTCTTGAATCATTTCAGGACCTATAATCAGTGCCTCATCCAAATCACTCCAGCACAATGGGGTTCTACATTTTCTTCCATACAGAGCATCAAATGGGGCCATCTTGATGGTGGATTGATAGCTGTTGTTATAAGAGAATTCCACCAGAGGCAAGTCATCTTCCCACTTCCCTTGAAACTCTAATACACAAGCTCTTAGCATGTCTTCCACAATTTGGTTTACCCTTTTAGTTTGTCCATCTGTTTCTGGGTGATAGGAGCTGCTGAAGTTTAGTTTGGTTCCAAAGGCTTTTTGAAGCGCTTGCCAGAAACGTGCTTGGAACCTTTGATCCCTATCTGAGACTATGTCTAAAGGAATCCCATGTAGACGGACTATCTCCTTAACATACAGTTGAGCTAGTTTTTCAGCTCCCCAAGTATCCTTGATGGGCAAGAAATGAGCTGACTTTGTGAGTCGATCAACTATGACCCAGATAGCATTCTTTTTCGTGGCAGAAAGCGGTAAACCCATAACAAAGTCCATCGAAATCGAATCCCACTTCTATGTTGGAATTTCTAAGGGTCGTAGTTCACCCATAGGACGTTGATGCTCGGCTTTAACTTTCTGACAAATTAGACACCTATCCACATATTCTGCGACGTCCTTCTTCATATTATTCCACCAAAAATATTGTCTCAGATCTCTGTACATCTTGGTGCCTCCTGGATGCACTGAATAACGAGTATTGTGAGCCTCTTCTAGGATCTGCTTTCTTAATTCCCTATGTTTGGGCACACATAGACGATTCTGGAACCTCAGAGTCCCATCCTCATGTACTACAAATCCCGGAGATTTCCCTTTCTCTAAATTTTGTTTTATCCTTTGAAGTTCGGGATCACTTTTCTGATTCAGTCGTATTTCTCCTCTAAAGAAGGCTGTAAAGTGAGTATTGATAAACGAGCCTTCGTTTGCCCGTGGGACACCAATTGAATCCCAAAGGACTCCAGTTCTCTTAAGAGATTCAATTGAGTGATCATCACAGTGTTCGAGCTATGTTGCGCTTTCCTACTTAGAGCATCTGCCACCACATTTGCTTTACCAGGATGATATTGAATTTGCAAATCGTAGTCCTTAAGCAACTCAAGCCAACGCCGCTGTCTCAAATTGAGCTCCTTCTGGGTGAAGATATACTTTAAACTTTGATGATCAGTATAGATCTTGCACAATGCCCCATATAAATAATGTCTCCAAATTTTCAATGCAAAGACCACAGCTGCTAACTCCAGGTTATGGGTAGGGTAGTCCTTCTCATATAGCTTGAGTTGTCGAGAAGCATAAGCTACTACTTTGTCCTCCTGCATTAGTACGCACCCCAAACTATTCTTCGAAGCATCACTATATACAGTATACTCTTTTCCTTCCATTGGTAGAGTTAGGATTGGGGCGGTAGTGAGACGCTGCCTTAGCTCTTGGAAAGCTTCCTCACACCTTTCAGTCCACTCAAACTTATTCACCTTCTTCAGTAGATTGGTGAGGGGTGATGCTATTTTTGAAAAATCTTTAACGAATCTTCGATAATAGCCTGCTAAACCCAGAAAGCTTCTAATCTCTGTAACGTTGGTAGGCCTTGGCCATTCTGTGATTGCTTTCACCTTTTGGGGGTCAACCTTAATTCCTTCTTTGATAATCACATGCCCCAAAAATACTACTTCCTCCAACCAAAATTCACATTTCTTTAATTTGCTGTAGAGTTGATGTTCCCTCAGAGTTTGCAATACTATCCGCAATTGATCAGCATGTTCCTTTTCATCCTTAGAATAGATAAGGATATCATCTATGAATACCACAACAAACTTGTCTAAATAAGGCCTGAAAACCCTATTCATAAGATCCATAAAGGCTGCAGGAGCATTAGTGAGACCAAAAGGCATCACTGTGAACTCATAGTGACCATACCTGGTCCTGAACGCTGTTTTAGGAATGTCCTCAGGCTTAATCCTAAGTTGATGGTACCCTGACCTCAAATCAATCTTAGAGAATACTCCTGCTCCTTGGAGTTGATCAAACAAATCATCTATTCGTGGTAGAGGATATTTGTTTTTGATGGTAATCTTGTTCAACTCCCTGTAATCAATACAGAGTCTTAAGGTTCCATCCTTTTTCTTAACAAACAACACTGGAGCACCCCATGGTGACACACTTGGCCTGATGAAGCCTTTCTGTAACAGTTCATCTAGTTGAATCTTTAATTCCTTAAGCTCAGTTGGGGCCATACGATATGGAGTTTTCGAAATAGGTTGGGCCCCATGAATTAATTCGATTCCAAAATCAATTTCCCTTTGTGGGGGTAGTCCTGGTAACTCTTCAGGAAAAACATCTTCAAATTCACAAACTACAGGTATATTCTCCGCTTTCTCTTCTTTCGTCTGGGAGTCAATAGCATAACACCAATACCCAATACACCCCCGATATAACAGCTTGCTTGCTTTCATAGCGGAAATCAAAGAGCAAGATTTTGTCTCTTTCTGCCCATAAAAACACACTTTTCTCCCTTTCTCATCCTTCAAAATAACCTTAAGATCTTCACAGTCAATTTTGGCTCCATAAGTATGTAACCAATTCATTCCCAAAATGATATCAAAATCAGACAAGTCAAATTGAATCAAATCCACAGGGAAGGTAGCTTCACCAATGATAATGGGGACAGATTCATAAGCGAGAGGGCACTCAATCACAGAGTTGTTGGGCAGCTTAATTTTATAATTGGTTCCCATCCTCTTGTTTTCCAGACCCAATTGTATAGCGGATTGGGTAGATATAAAAGAATGAGTGGCGCCTGAATCAAATAATACACAAAATGGCTTTGAATTTAAAAAGAGAGTTCCAGTGACTACCGTACCAGAGGTAACAGCTTCTTTTTTGTTCATCACGAATGCCCTTCCTGCAACTGCAGGCCTTGTAGGTGGGGGTCCCTGGCGGGGTGGAGCCAAAGGTTTTGCTGCGCCTCTGTCTACAGCTTTCAGTCGGCGGGGGCATGCAGTGATGAGGTGTTCAGGACTTCCACACCACATACATTTATTGCTGCCAACTCGGCATTCAGGAGTGGTGTGATTTGTTCTTCCACACTTCGCACAGGTTACGGGTACTGACGAGCCCATAGGACGGCTCTTAGAGGGAAGTGGAGTAGGCTTTTTCTGGTTCTGATTTACACTTTCACTAGGAGTCCCCCGTTCAAACCCCTTTCTCTTATGGTTAATTGGGTTCAGAGCTCTCAATTCCGTCTTCACTCGTTCCACTTCAGCTGCTCGCTCATATAATTCTTGACAAGTCAAAATTGGTTGCCCCGCTAACTGATTCCGAATGTAGAAGGCCAAACCTTCCTCGAACCTTCTCATCTTTAACCTTTCAAAGGATACAAATTCAGGGACAAATCTAGATAGTTCTGTGAACTCACTAGCATATTGCATCACAGACATGTTGCCACTCATTTTCAACTCCATAAATTCCTTCTCCTTTTGCCTTTGCACCATAGCTGGGTAAAATTTCGCCCTCAACTCCACTAAAAATTTACTCCAAGTGAATTCAGGCCCTAGGAGTTTATCCTTCACAGTACTCCACCAAATGTCAGCTTCACCTGACAGATAATATGTCCCAATGTTCATTTTCTTTTCCTCTGGTACCCCAACTACGGTGAAAACTTTCTCCATTCCCCTTATCCATTCTTCTAACACTACTGGATCATAAGATCCATTATAAACTTTAGGGTTGCGCCGTGCTACCCTGTCTGCCAATTTATCCTCTTTAGGAGGGGTTTCAACAGGTACTTGGGGAATTCGCTTCATCAATTCAGCAACTAAGGTTGGCCAATAACTTGGGTCTCCTAAGTTGCTAGCTAATACAGAAGGCAATGGTGGCGTGTCCCCATGTTGTGGTTCCTGGCAGGAGGCTTGATCACCCGATCCCTGGCCTTGTTCCATATCGTCCTCTACCTGAACCTCCATGTTGTTGTGTACTGACTGGGACATTCTGAACATATAGTAAATAAAGCAATTCAAACACTAGAACCTCTAGACATATCAGATTATATCATAACTTAAAGTATTATCATTTCAACACTGCTTACTTACAAACATCGTTGATTTATATACATGAGCAACAAAAGTACAGTACATCAAACTAAGTACGCAAGACTAACTCTAACTCTTTTCCGTATCATTAAAACTAAATAGCCCCTATGCACTAAGTCCGTGACATAACCCAAAAAAAACAAGGTACGGACTATATCATCCTGGTTGGCGAGGATGGGACTAACTATATACAATGCCATACAATGCCAGATGCCCCACAAAATGTAATGATCCAATCCAGCCAAACCATTACTACATACAGGACTCAAAATAAAACCACTAGGCTAGCCTATAGAACCACTTAACGATCCCTGGATGGATCGTAATCGGGGTCCGACTCATCATCAGGTTCTTCACCTGAATTAAAGCTACTCATAGATGCCTCTGATTCGGCACCATCGACCTCCTGTTGAATCTGTGGCTCAGGCTCCTCCCCTAGTCCCATCATCAACTCATCCGCCTCTTGTTCCCCTTACGGGTCTATCCCCATCTCATCACTATCTTGATCCTCCTCGGGATCCTCCTCCTCTGGATCGTCCTCGTCGCCCTGGTGGTCCTCATCCTCAGAGCTAATCACCACCACTTCTGGGGTGCTAGGGATGTCTATTACCACGTAAGCCTCCCCAGGGCTATCGGGCATCAGTGGGGTGGCTGGTGCGGGTGGAATGGGTGGCCCCTGTGCTGGTGCTGGCGGGGAGGGTGGCCCCTGTGCTGGTACCGGGGCTACAGGTGGAGGGTGGACCTGATATAGGGGGAAAACATGTTGAAGAGTTTCCATAGTCAGTCCCCTCAATTCGAACTCCTCTCTCAATAACAGTTCCGTAGTGAGAGTCATCCACGCCCCCTGGGCCTGAAACCTAGGTCCGTCCAAGCCTGGGTTCCCTGTCATCATAAAGTTGTGGTAACGCTGCCTAAATTCCACCCACGGGCCAACCGGAGGTAAGGACTCAAGCAGTCTCTGGGCACGGACGGTAATACTGTGAAACTCAGAATAAGGGTCCTGTGCATGTCCTTCCATACTCATGTGTAGCAAGGCAATATGAGCTATCATAGAGCCCCCCGGTAGCATATTAACCCCATAAGGGTCCATCTAACAAAAGAAAAACACATATGTAAGAGGTATGCACATCCATAAACAAAAAGCTTACAAATGAAAGCAACTGACAGTCTAATATCGATATTGCGCTCTTAATATCAATATCATTCTAGCAATAGACTATAGTTAGCCTCCCCATCACTACACCATTCAAATACTCACCCTAGAGGTTCTCACTCTACTTTCCTCAAGAAAATCCAAACCTGGCTCTGATACCAAATCTGTAACACCCCAAGTATACATGATCCATTTCCTGTTTCCATCTGCTTAAGATTACCAATAAGATACAATGACTCAATGAACAGGGCGTTACCGCCGTCCATGAAGGACAAGGCTTGCATTAATCATGAAGATTTATCTTAATCCAAAGGTTACCCCATAATAGGGTATACACCATCATAACACCCAAACCATTTAATTATATACAAAAAAGTTCTAACATCCCAAGGATAACACAACCTTACATAACTTGATTCAGAAATACAGTCGCAATATCAAAATACATAATTTAACTTAAATGTACTTCAGCCTCCAAAATACATCACCATATGCTAAGATAGCATCTTAGCTCTCCCACACCGTTAACCACAAGAATGGTTTGTCTCATTTGGCATCTCCGGCCTCCCTGCCCACCTCGGGGTGATTCACTGAACATTTTCCTAAAACAAAACATAAAAATATTTCGAACTGTGAGCCAAAACTCAGTACATGCATCCCTGTACTGTTAAAGGTTCATTGGAAAGTAATTTAGGGCCCACTTGCAATTCATTTTAAGTGAAAACAGGGAATGAGATGTATATAAAACTGTATTGCGGATTATTATCTGCTAGTGCACCCCTTTAGTAACTGTTACGATCTGTGAATAGGTGTACACCTGCCAAGCCGACCGAGGGACCTGGCCTGAAGCCGCGCGGGTAACTGAGGGCAATGCCCTGTAACTGATAACTGACGGGGTCACCAATTATGTGATGAAACACTGATTAAAATGATTCATTGATGTGCTTATCAAAATATTATGATTTTGATAAATGCATGCTGAGTACTAAAGATACAGGCAATAAACGTACCTGGAAGTTTTAAATGTTAATGCACAGAGGAATGAGATATACAAAAGTGAAGAAAATGGAAGCTTAGGCCTTGATTCTGCTCAAAAGTCCATTACAGGAACATGAGGTTAGAAACGATCATGTTTTCATAACTGATAATTTTAAATAAAACTGGCTTATGAAGAGCTATTACACAACGGTTCATGAGTAACCAAAAAGACGTTGATGTAAACTAAAAAAATGAGAAGTGAGACATGGTAGCTAATTTAAAACATTTGGTCTTCAAAGGAGGGTATGGGAAGAATAACCCATAACTTATTGTCCCGACCTCCAAATAAGACGTAAGACCCCAATATAAATAGCTTAGGAAGGCCTCTAAAACTTTCACCAAGGACTCAAAACATGACTCCCATGCTAGGTTTCCTAAAAAGGGGTTAGAACACTAACATGTCAGTTTTAAACCCATCCTGCACAGGTTCGGTAAAATGACCATAACTTTTTCCACAGACCTCGGATTGATGCGATTCAAGAGTCATTTTGAAGCTAACACACTGACCTAGCTCCCCACCAAAAATCAGAATTTTTGGATTGGCCGATCATTACCAGTTTCCTTTCAAAGCCTGCCCTGTTTTTCTGAAAATTCCAGCAGCACTGCTTTATTGTCTTCCTTCATGTTTTTCACCAATCCTCAACTCAAACTCCTTTTTAAGAGTGTGTAAATGTACTTTGGTACATCCCAACCTCATACAAAAACACCATACATAATTTCTTTTCATATTCATATCAAATAAAGCTCCCTTTTTAGTCACATATACTCACACACCACACATTTAGCATTAGTTGGTCCAAATCATGCATTTTGAACAAAACCCTAGCTTTGGGTTAACTTGAACTCACTTCCATCTTTTCCCAAACACCATAAACACCACAACAAACTTCATTATATTAAAACATAAGCCAAAACAAGGATAAAACAAGCAATAAACCTCACTTGAACAAGTAACTTGCATGAACAAGATGAAACCCTAACCCTAACTTCATCTCTACCTTAATCCATCAACAAGAAGGTTCTTAAGACCTCAAAAACAGCATGATCCATCACTAAAACAACCATAAGAAGAACCAAAAATCAACAAGATCAAGAATCAAAACACAAATCAACATAGGGGTCAAAAGAACACTTACTTTGTGCTTGAGAAAGTTGCTAGAAATGATGCTTGATGTCTATGAAAGTGAAAGGGATGTTTGGGGGTGGTGAGTAGGGATGTTTGGTGGGTTTTTTTGGTGGTTGAAGGTGGCTGAAATGGTGCTGGTTTTTCTGCTGTGGCCGTGTAGAGAGAAGGAGGAGAGGGAAGAGAGAGAAGCTCACAAAAAGGCTTGGTTAAAAATGAACCAAAATGAAAAAGTTTACAATTTATATTTCAATTTACTTGGCTGAAAATTGAAAGAGAAAAGTCAAGAAAAGCATGCTTGATTAAGGCTTAATTAAGTGAGATTAGCTAAACAAATGAGGTTCAAGACTTGTTGCATCGCAAACGGCCCTAAATGGGCTTGGTTTTGAGAAAGAACTGAAACTGAGTGCGTTTGTGAAAAATTTTTTTTTTTTTTTTCAAAAGTTTGTGATTGTCCTAAAAATAATTAAATCACTTAATTCATAAATATCAAGGTCTAATTTCGATGATTTCACAAAACAAAACTCGAATTGCAAGGTGAGGCCCATTAGATTTTTCCACTTGAAATAACAAAGGAAACAATGATTTAAATGCGACGAAATTAATCACATAGATTAATGAAAAGAATAAATATAATATAGGGTTGGACTATTACAATATTCATCTGGACCTAGGCCAAAATATAATAGCTTCTTGGCCTTGGCATTCTTTTCCATTTTCTTATAGTTTTCAGCATCAAACTCTATGGGTTCCTTGGGAACCTTCTTACCATCTTCAAGCACCTTGGTGGGAACAAGGGGCCCGTTCTTGATGAGCATCCATAACTCATAATCTTCTGCCTGAATATAGTTCTCCATCCTATTCTTCCACCAACTATAATGTTGGCCGTTGAAATAGGGTGGCCGAGTAATGGATTGCCCTTTAAGGATTCCTTGTGGTGTACTCATCTTCAGAATCTCTCAAGGTGTTAGCCCTTTTGTGAGAGAACCTGCTCTGATACCACTTGTTGAATTTAGGAGTACTTACCCACAAGAGGGGGGTGAATTGTGGTGTTCGATTTTCGTGTACTTACTGACAAACACCCTCCTGATTGCAGAGGTTGCTCTTGAATTACAAACAACCTTCTGACTGGTTTGCACCAGATGTTTTCAATTTGCTCAAAGGCGAAAATCAACAAGATAAATGCGGAAATAAAGCACACACAATTTTTCCGTGGAAAACACCTCTAGCCCAACTGAGGTGTGAAAAACCACGACCTACCTCGTGTAGGATTTAACCACTTTCACTAACGGGCTTCACACGTTACAAATGTAACACACCTTGTTACAACTTGCAACCACGTAACCTTCTTTTCTAAGAAAGGTTACACCATGTCCAAATCTCACCAGATTGGACACGTCCAAAGTCCACACGACTGAGGACCACTCACTCACTTTTCTGATCCAAGATCAGGGTTACAAAACACCTTACGGGGGTGCTTCTGATTTAAGCAGATGTAAGGTACAATGAGGTCCTAATATGCCAATATCTTGAAAGCTCATCTTAAACACAACTTGTCTCGGTTTTTCTTTTCTCAAGAGTAGCGCGAAAAATTCTTCTCACTAGAAAAACCACTTTTGCACTTCTCCCTTTTTGCGTATGTTGTGTATGTTTCTCGTTTTTTCTTAGCTACTGAATGGGAGTAAAATGTTGAGTTTTTAAACAAAAAATCCAACGGTCAAAAACAAGGAGAAGTGATAAAATCAGCTATGTTTAGCAAAGAGAGATTTTTGCTTAGCACAGAGAATTCCAACGGCTAAAAGATCCAATGAGGATAGAGTTTCCCAATATTGTAGGGATTTGATTTTGGAGGATAAAAGACTATCTTTTTCCCTTAAAAATAGCCGTGAAATACCTGGAAAAGAATCTCAGCTTGAATTTTGAATTAATCACTTTCCAAAGGATAAGAGAGAAATATTTTCGATTTTGGTAAATATTTTCCAAAATCAGTTTTGCAAATCTCCCAAGTGATTTTCATATCAAAAGATTTCCTACAGCTTAAATTGCTGTCTTGGAATTTTATCAAAATATATTAGAGCTTTTGGCCAACCAAAATAAGTTTTCCAAAGTGACCGGGTTTGGCCGTTGCAGTTCAGAAACACCCTAGGTACCCTGTTTACAGGGTTGTTCAAACTTGGTGTTCTGAAGCAAATAGCGCAACCAATTCAAGAGTGGTTAGTTAGAGACTTTTCAAGATTGGCATATTAACAAGAGTCTAAAAAATAAAACCTAAATTACCCAAGACATCTTGTTGTAGATCCAGTCATCTTGTTCAAGACGAATACGCTGCCCCAACCACCTAGACTAACCTGTTTGCCAGGTTGTTCTTGTATCGCTTGAGTTCAGAAAGGCCTGTTTGCTGGATTGTCCTTGAAACACCTAGCCTGTTTGCCAGGTTGTTCTTGTATTGCTTGAGTTCAGGAACTGATCTTAACACACAATCAACTCATCGAGGTGGTATTCTTGACTTGAGCGTGAGTCATCAAGGTATGAGACCTGTTCTTAAGACTTGTTCTCAACATTCAGCAAACAAGTTAAGACGCATATTGAAAATAACAGTGTATGCCTGTTTGGAGAACTTTGTTTGGAGCAACATTACTTAAGAGCATTTTACACTTGGGTTTGTTGTCATCAAAACTGAATATGCTAATTCAACAGTAGTACTAACAAATATGAAAATGAGGTTATATGTCAACATCAAAATCAATGACACATATGACTTCACTTTCTTATGAAATAACATAAGTGAGGATTATCATTGGAGACACTAATATATTATAATGTCCATAATTCAAAACTCTTCATGTCTCCCCCTTTCAAAAATGATTGAACCATGATATTGTATCATATATGATCAACACTTGACTTAATATCATGTAGGTGATATATAATATACGAAGAATCAAATTATCGATCCTCCTTTCAAAAATAATCAGTCCAGCATAATGTGTCAGCGTAAAGCTAATAATTCAAGCTAGAATTAATAGAAAGCAAATGCTATTAATGGTCAGAATCTTGGTAGCAACTTCGAGAATGTACACCCATATAGATGATAACATATAAATAGTATAGCACATTAACCAAGATACCTGGCCCTTAAATTACTAAAGTAAGATTACTCACAGAGTTAAGATGAAAAATTATTATATAATTAAAATATAATTGACTATTCAGAATACTTAATTTCTCCTATAAAAAATAAATGTCACAGGATCATCCCTAGATATATAATAATAACTTCATGTAAGAATTATCTTCCCTTTAATATATTTTAATAAGAGAATAAGCAGGGGGTTACAGGGGCATAAGAAATAAAAAGCATCATGTATAGCTTCTTACTTTGAACAGTACTACTGGAGATATGATAACATAGATTATACAACAATTAAGTTATATCCCCCTCAAAATGACTTTCGTAAAATGAATGTGGGGTTTTATATCAATAAGCTACATTATAGCAAATCATCAAAATCAATTGCATGTATCAAGACTCACTGGATGAGTCTTCTCTTGCAAGATATAGATGCTAAAGAACATGTTTTATCTCTCCCCATTTTGAGAGAATAATCAAAACAATGTAATTCCAAGAAATTTAGTCTGATGCTCTGTACTTGTAAATTTTACCCATTTTAAACCCAAAGACTAAATTTAACATTCTGATCCATTTTCAAGTTCTGGATATTGCAATATAAACCTTATATTTTGGCATTCTCGTGTAAACAATCAAACTAACTTTCTTTTAAGATTTTGAAATTCAAGGCATCTCGATTGCAAGATCAGTTCTTTATGTGCACCTGACTTCCTTTCATGTGAGGAAAATAATCATCCACAAAGCTCTTTATTTCATCATCAATAGTAAGAAAGCATTCCCCTCTCAATTTATGCAATGTAGAATTATATAAAAAATCAAATTCATACTCATATAATTCTTTCAGGTATCATGACACATAAAGCAAGGACATTCACAATCCAAATTTATCTCTACCCCGTTGAATATTGCAGGAGCGTAGTATGAGTAATATCACTTAGCATATCAAGTGACTGAGTGCATTAGAGTATATGCTTTCTTCCCCTTATCAAAGTAATTGAAGCATACAATATCAATCTTGAGGATGACAATTGTAACGCCCCCAATAGCTAATGTTGATTACTCTAACTCAACCATGAATTTATGAATCTGCAGCGGAAGACTTTTGCTTTGAATAGAGGCGTTACGGCCGTTCCAGGATGGAACAAGGCTACCTGGTTTACCAACTTTAGAATGAAATAGACATTTGTTCCCTTATACAATTTATAATGTACGTGGTAACTTAGCATATCAATCCTAAGTTTCCTCGACCCCAAAGGTTCAAAAGTACAACTAGATGTAATTCCCCAGGGTACTACCTACCATCACTGTGAGCATTCGGTTGGCTACTGCCTATTAAACCCCACAACTCTTGTTTGTTTCTTGGTGCCTTCTGATCTGCTAGGATGATGGGAGGTTCATGGATCCCATACCTAAAACAGAAAACAGGAAAACATGCGAATGATGAGCCGAAACTCAATACATACATTCCCATGCGGTAAAATAAGTTTTATGTGAAATTAGTTGAGTCGGTCGCATTTCAAAATATTTTGTTTTGTAAACAAGAGAGAGAGAATGTATAAGTAAAATCGATTTGCTGATTATTATCTGAAAGTGGACCCCTTGGTTGATGTACATCTTGAAACGATCATACTTTAGGTGCTCACCCCCCAGGTTGATCGAGAAGCCTGAGTTGACGTCGCGCGCGGGTATATTGATGGGCATAAGCCCTGATAATTGATGGGCATAAGCCCTGATGATTGATAATTGATGGGGCCACTTGTTTATGTGATAAAACATTGAGAAATTGGTTCATTAAATGAATCTTGTATTAATTTTTCATTGCTAAGAACCTTATGGGTGTTTGAAGAACATAGGCAATGTACATACTTGGTCCTTGGGATTCTCTCTCCTTTACAATGAAGAATGTGCGTTGGCAGCTTGAAGCGACATATATGGCCTCATTCCTGCTTTACATATGTAATTCTTTTTTTGATTAGTGCAAGATCATGAAATTTGTTTGGATTTCTTGGTTTAATAGATAATTTAAATCCCTTGAACTCTGCGCTAATCGTTAGCACGTAAAAAGTTATTGACTTGACCTTATTTTGTTTTTGTTTCCATTTCTTTCCTCTATACTGCTAATCATTCGCTTAATGAATGTCATAAACATGAAATGAGGTAAGGACATTATCATCACATTATTCATAAGTTCGCTACTTGTCGTTATCAGTATTAACATCATTATGGGCCATTGCTGTTAATACTGTTTTTGCTATTGCCTAATTTAAATTATGGTCATTTTTATTCGAATTATTATTAACATTTTTGATGCCATTACTGGTTCCTTTGATGACTCAATGTTATGCTTTAAGTTTAGGTTTAAACTGCATCTCAGCATCGAGCCTCGCATCACCATATAACGACAGTCACTACTATGGCAATAACTCTAGAACGTTCTGTAATGGCCTCGGTCAAAACATGAGCTCTTTTCCCAAAACGTAACGTAACAAAATGATATAGTCATATTTTGTCAAACGTAACATTCCAATCAAAGTCCATAAATCATCAAAGACACACTTAGAATTCATAACTCACAAAGTGTACATCTAAAGTCATGAAATTTTATCACACATCTTCAAATAATATGTATATTCGACAGTAAAATTATCACAATGTTGTCCAACCCAATAGCTCACAATAATCAAAACATTAACCGAATTTCACCATATTTTCACCGGGCAGATGTAATCCAAAATTCATAATTTCGAAACCATATTGAATGAATTCATAACATAATTATCAAGTCACGACACCCAATCAATCAAAAATATCCAACTAAACATGAAATTGTACGGTTGATTTCTGCCAATTGATATTAGTGTTCCAAACTACTAAATTCTAAAACATCAAATTCAAAACTTTAGATCGAGGAATCAAGAATTACTCACCTTGAATTTATTTCAAACCAAAACCTTAATTCCTTCTTCCTTCTCCTTCTCCTCCTTCTTCTTCTCTTTTCTTTCTCTCTCCTCTTTCTTCTTTCTCTCTTCCCTCTCTTCTTTCTCTCTCTTCCCTCTCTTCTTTCTCTCTCCTCTCTTTACTCTCTCACGTGTTGTGTGTGTGTGTGTGAAGCCCCCATATATATAGAGGCTAAAAGTAAAAAAAATCTTAAATTTTTATTTTATTTTATTTTTTGGTCGGTCAAACCGCCTCTGACCGGTCAAAGTTAGTTTGACCGGTCAAACTGACTTTAACCTTTGACTTTTTTTTTTGATATTAATATTGTTATTGTTATTACCTTGATTTGTTTTATTTTGTTCTTTTCCCTTCTCTTTACATCCACATCGAAAGATTTTTAAACTTTAGATGAAAAATTTTGAGAGACATTTTTATGTTAACAGACGTTCAATTATTCATTAGCATTTTGATGAATTATTTTAGGAGTAACCAAAAATTCATTTCGAGGTCATTCTGCCGATTCAATCTGCAATGGTACAAATACATTGAAATGAGAAAATGCTGGAGTAAAATGCAGGACCCAACATGATTAATTCGTAATTAAGATGATTCAGGGTAATTAATATGAATATTAGGTTTGGACCGTTACAGCCTTCCCCGTTAAAATAAGTTTCATCCTCGAATTTGCAATTTGAAAGAAACCCTTACCGCACTTCAAATAAGTACGGAAATTGGCTCTATTGTGGTGACATGATGTGAATCTGGAAGATATTTCCTGAGCTGTAGGATATGAAAAAAAATCCTGTATTTGTCCAAGTTCTGCTGGCGTAAGCCACTAGGTTTCATGCTCATGTAATGCCCCCTCAATTTTAGGGCTAAGGATTTAGGCGAAATTGAATTAAAGAGATTTGGATGGGAAAACTGACACACTTGTGTTTTAGCCCCATTTTGGAAACCCTATTGTGGGAATCACGTTTTATGTTGGGACTTCTTAATGGTTTCATATTGGGGTTTTAAATCTCCCTGGAAGTTGTAAATTTTGAAGTGAACTGACCTACTTGGGTGTAAATCAGGTCGTTTTTGCAATTTCTGTGCAGTGTATACTTGGAGGGAAAATTCTAGAACGTTTACTGTAGACTGTCTACATCTTGTAAGATCTCATGAAGTTTGGTGGAGTATTTTGAGTTTGGTGATTTTTGGAAGCATTTTGAGTATTTGTATCAAGAGCAATAATAAAGACTGAGTGAGATTGATCATGGACTTTCATGGAGCTTTGGCTTGAAAAGAACAGTAATATATAATTTGGGAGCTTGTTTATGAGCTTTGCATTGATTATGGATCAAAAAAATACCAAGCTTAGTAAGCTTAATAGCTTTTATTGAATTCAATGACTCACTTGGGGTGGAATTCTAGATAATATATGAGATTTTAGATAAGATATGAGAAGTGGGGGTTTGTGGCTCAGATTTAGCTTGTGCAAGCTCCTGTGAAAAGTCTCAAATTAATATGTAGAGCATATCATTCTGTTTTTATATGGGCACATATGACCCCTTTTCAAAGCAGGAGGTGGTCTCAACTTGGCATACATATATTCATTTCTACCTGTCACATTGAAAGCCTGGAGAGAAGGGAAAGTAGAGGGGGGGAATGAGCTACCTCTCTTGTATGACTTTCCATGTAAATTCTTGTAATTTGATGTTACCCCCTTTTTTTACTATACTTAGCCTTTGCTAGTGTTGAGGGTTGCATTTGCGTAATGCTAGTAACCACTCATTTCCTAACTCATGTGATACAACTTCAATGCTCATATTATTGCTTTCAAATTGTGCTTGGCTTTTTCACCCTTAGCCTAGTCAAAAATTTGATAATTCTTAATTGGGCATTAGAGATGAGCATACCCATGAAGGAGAGCGATGGAAATGGTGGTAATGTGAGTTATAGAATGGCTAAAATAGAGATGGCTATGAATTTTTCAAGAATCCAGGAATAGAAGGTGAGTGATTGGTCAAATGTGTTGCTGTTTCACGCCTGTTTGTAGCTTTTGGATATGTGAGTTTGAGACCTTTTTGTCCTGTGGTCGTGGATTTAATTCCTTGAAACTTGTTCCAATGAGTTCGAATGCCCTTTTGTTCTGGGTACGTCAGTAGGCTCATCTGTTTTGTGTTTCATGTTTGGTTGCGGTTTTTGAGTGTGTCTGATTGAAATTTTTGGTGTCCTAAAATTTAGTTTCGAAGTTAGGGTTAGAACACTGAGATGAGTTAATTGCGGATTCAAAGGAATGAAAGTGGCAAACAGATGATGTTTAGTAGCACCATTAAAGGAACAAGTACGAAAAATAGATGGGATGAAGAACGTACTCCTTAGTTAAAAGCTCAAAGAGAAAGGAAGATGAGCTTACATGCAGCAAGCATGACCTTTGTTAGAAGAGATTTGATGCAAGTCAGTTAAATAGTAGGTTAAATGATTTTAACAGCAGCTTTGGATGGTTCTCTGAATTAAGAAGCTGAAATCAGTGGCTGCTAGTCATTTGGAGTTGAAGTGCATATTGAGGAAATGTTCATTACAGATACCGATGTTGAAACTTTCATGGAGGAAAATTCCTAAATCATATCAGTGGCAGATACGATCATTATTGTGCCTTCTCAATCTGATTAGGTAGTTAGAAAGTTGACTTGCAGCTCAGGGTGTATTCATTATGAAATATGGAATGGAATAAGAAAGAATTGGAGTATTGCATGAAAAAGTTGATAGGCGAATTTAGATTTGAAGGGGTAGAGTATAAAATATGCTATATAAAACAAGCTTAAGTAAGATAACAAGATTGCATGGAGAAGATTGAGGCTACACTTTGGGGAACGGAATTGACAGCAAGGAAATTAGCGGGGTTATATATATAAAAATATATATATACATAGAATTACGTTCTCAGTGAAATGAAGAAGAGAAAGATGGAAGTCAAAAGTATTATAATGTTAACAACCACTTAAAATTAAGCAAGAATGGGTCGATAATTAACAACAGGTTTCAAGGATATAGCAGATAATGCTGGAAATAGGTACGAACACCCTTAAGGAGCTACGATCTTCTAGAAGTATGAAATTAAAGAAAGACCAAATATCGCCGATGAAGGCGAAGGTTAAGGATGAGGCAAATAAACCAAGTATAAGAAATGATCGAAATAATAGCATTAGTGCAAAAGACAAATTAATCAGTAATGTTTCGTACCCCAATCAAGATCTTTTAAGCAGATGCTCGGGGCCGAGGGGAGGTAAAATAGCAAGGAAACGATACCAATACATAAATCGAGATGATTAAAAATGAAGTGGATCAATGATGAAAAATATTTGAGAATGTTGTTGATGTAAGATTTGTAATGAAAGGAATAGATGACAGATTTGAGAAACGATGGGTAATTACAAAAGTATCGTGATGTAGATGAAGTGCAAATAACTATGAGCGTAAACAAGCTAGGCATGGAGGGCAATAAGAATGAAATCATTCCAATCATTGATCACATAGGAACTAGAGCATTGTGCATAAATTCAGAACCAGAATAGTAGGGGAGCAGTCATCTATGTAATGATTAGATGTTAAGGGGAAAGAAAATCACGTTACTATTGAAATAATGACCGTAAAAAATAAGCTAAACAGAGGTAATTAGTGAAAGCAGGAGAGAGATGTAACCCATCATAATGGCAGGGATTCCCTTATAGACATTAAAGTCTTGAAAAAATGCAATGAAGGGAAGGATTGGTAATGAAGTATTGCTGCAACAATTAAATAGTTTGTAGAGCTTAATGTGAATGAAAGGAATTACAAATTACAGTATGTTATTGCATAACAAGGGGGTGGCTAGCTTTAGGTGGTAACCAAAGAGGTCAAGAAGGATGCTAACTTAGGTAGTAATATCTGATAAGGGGGGCCTATTATTCATTGTGCAAAGGTTAGTGGACTCTCATTTGGATCAATACTGGGATTCATGCTAATAAAGCTTCAAGGATTTGAAATAAAGCTTCAAGGATTTGAAAAGCTTAAAGAAAAGTTACCTAGATTTCAGTCAATATACAGATATCTCATGGATCTTAATACCCCACAATCCTTTGTTGTTGTACCTGAAGTTGTGTTAGGATAGTGTTCTTTTGAAATTTGACATCTCAACCTCATAGAATCACTTGTAATATTCTCATAAAGTCCATGCAATAGACAGAGATATGTATGCTTAACTCACCGCTTCAATTTCTTACCAACATATTCTGTGATGCGTCGACAAATGCCCCAAGTTTGATTTCAATAGTCATTGTACTTATTATGCTGCTCCAATGATTATTTGTCCCCAAAACCTTATTTACTTCTGGCGATAATATAAATTATGACTTTTAGAGTCTCCCACATTCAAAAGCAACAACCTATCGATATATTTGGTATATCCTTAAGCCTTTCCCCTACGGTTTCACGTTTGTAGATTATTGTCTTTCACCAAAAGGAGCGTACTTAAAATTGGATCATCACTCTTGCTACTTGACAAGCCCAATGTCCGGGTGCCCTTCTTCACCCATGACCTAACTTAACATAATAAGAGAAATTATTGATACCGTTTCCTTAGAACCTCTTAATACTTATTTAACTCAGTTTTCAACCCAAGTAAGCTTCTGTACATAATTAAACTTGTTGACCTCGCTATCCTTTGTAAATTAGAAACTTCTGAAAATATTTCCAAATGTTGCTGCTTGGTGGTCCGCATTAGAAAATCCATGTCTTTCATTCCCGATCTCCAAAGAAGATGTAAAACCTGAATATGAAAAGATCATAATGTCCACTAAAACTTTTATTGAGGACACGGAGTATGATTCACATAGTAAGGTTCCTAAAATCAGGGTAGGACATAGACGTGCACAATCGCAATTTCGATGTATTCTGCGCAGTCTTCAGTAAAGTGACTATGACTTTATGTACACAACTCAAAATTGGGTAATTTTAGAGCCTATTAAAAGCTAACTTCTCAAGCTATCATTAAACCAAAAATCATGAATTTTTTGATGCGCCAACTGATACCAATTTTCTCCCAAAATGACCCCTATTTAAGGTCTGTTGACAGCTCAATAACCACATATTGGCAATCTTTTCTTCACATAATCATTCACTAAAATCACTCTTTAACTTAGATCGGCATAAACATCTTGATATTCATTACCAATGCCAAAGGTCACCAAATTTTATTTTGAAAACAATCAAAATCCATCATTATACCCTAAACTTGCATGATCATGAATAACTTTAAACAGTACTTGTTTCCAAGAGTCTTCTAAGATATGTCGCCTAAAACCCATCCATGGTAATCTCCAGGTACCTGCAGATTTTGCTTTACCTCATAATAAGTGTAGTCATTATCGACCCAACCACATTATAGACTAGGGAATCTCTACGAGAGTTCTCCACCACACATTCCCAATATTTCCTGTCTCTATATCGCCTAAATTGAGGCATACTTGTTTATATGATCTGGGTCAATGATCCAGATTTCAAAACGTCCCCTAATATTCTAAATATAAATATCCTCCAAATCTTTATTACTTACTACCTTTGTCACTGCCAAACATGCTTCTAAGGTATAATGACTTGTCTGCACCTAGCAGTCGGTA
This sequence comes from Carnegiea gigantea, assembly GCA_029747015.1. NCBI lineage: Eukaryota > Viridiplantae > Streptophyta > Magnoliopsida > Caryophyllales > Cactaceae > Carnegiea > Carnegiea gigantea. Next base: position 202,166 of record JAKOGI010000108.1, on the reverse strand, counting down.
GTCCATATAGGTTCACATACTCCACTGGCACCTTAACAACAACACATTCTTTGTGTGACATCTTATCTTAACCCATATAATCGATGTAAGATCAATTTGTACCACATAAGCTATTGAGTTGCCCAACAGGACTCCTTATACTGAATGATTATTGTAATGCATCCATGACACTATGATAGGTCCTCAGCATTCCCATTTCTGTAACTTTGCGATGAATATTTCATAATAATCTAACCTATGAATGTCACTGCAAAGTACATTCCTCCTATCTCACATGTATAATTCAACACCACATTAGATCATATAAGCGTTTACAGATTTTTTCTTCTTGCAATAGTTAAAACTTCACGATATCCAAACATTGGGTATTCAACATATCATAATAAAACTGATTCTCTAATTTGAAAGACACCCAAAATTCCATAAGATTTGCTATGAGTTGAGTATACTTTTCTGGAATACACACGTCACCAAGAGGTTGACTAAATGCATCCTTACTCTAGTTTAATAGAGATGGAACCCCTAAAGAATTATTTAACTATGCCATTGATCTTCTTATCAGAAGATTCAGGCTAGGGAAATGTTTTCTAAAACATCCCCATGATGCACTTGTACATATGAACTCCTGGTTACACATTTGTCTTACTGATCCAGCCTACCTCATAGGCATCCCTCTAGCTCACAGTGATGCTAAACCTGGCTCTGATACCACAACTGTAACGCTCCCAATAGCTAATGTTGATTACTCTAACTCAACTATGAATTTATGAATTTGCAGCGGAAGACTTTTGTTTTAAATGGAGGCGTTACCGCCGTTCCAGGATGGAACAAGGCTACCTGGTTTACTAATTTTAGAATGAAATAGACATTTGTTCCCTTATACAATTCATAATGTACGTGGTAACTTAGCATATCAATCCTAAGTTCCCTCGACCCCAAAGGTTCAAAAGTATAACTAGATGCAATTCCCCAGGGTGCTACCTGCCATCACTGTGAGCATTCGGTTGGCTACTGCCCATTAAACCCTACAACTCTTGTTTGTTTCTTGGTGCCTTCTGGTCTGCTAGGATGATGGGAGGTTCATGGATCCCATACCTAAAACAGAAAACAGGAAAACATGCGAATGATGAATCAAAGCTCAGTACATATATTCCCATGCAGTAAAACAAGTTTTATGTGAAATTAGTTGAGCCGACCGCATTTCAAAATATTTTGTTTTGCAAACAGAAGAGAGAGAATGTATAAGTAAAATCAATTTGCTGATTATTATCTGAAAGTGGACCCCTTGGTCGATGTACATCTTGAAACCATCATACTTTAAGTGTTCACCTCCCAGGCCGATTGAGAAGCTTGAGTTGACACCGTGCGCGGGTATATTGATGGGCATAAGCCCTGATAATTGATGGGCATAAGCCCTGATGATTGATAGTTGGAAGGGCCACTTGTTTATGTGATAAAACATTGAGAAATTAGTTCATTAAATGAATCTTGTATTAATTTTTTATTGCTGAGAACCTTGTGAGTGTTTGAAGAACATAGGCAATGTACGTACCTGGTCTTTGAGATTCTCTCTCCTTTACAATGAAGAATGTGCGTTGGCAGCTTGAAGCGATAGATGTGGCCTCATTCCTGCTTTACATATGTAATTCTTTTTTTGATTAGTGCAAGATCATGAAATTTGTTTGGATTTCTTGGTTTAATAGATAATTTAAATCCCTTGAACTCTGTGCTAATCGTTAGCATGTAAAAAGTTATTGACTTGGCCTTATTTTGTTTTTGTTTTCATTCCTTTCCTTTATACTACTAATCATTCGCTTAATGAATGTCATAAACATGAAATGAGGTAAGGACGTTATCATCACATTATTCATAAGTTCGCTACTTGTCGTTATTAGTATTAACATCATTATGGGCCATTGCTGTTAATACTGTTTTTGCTATTCCCTAATTTAAATTATGGTCATTTTTATCCGAATTATTATTAACATTTTTGGTGCCATTACTGGTTCCTTTGACAACTCAATGTTATGCTTTAAACTTAGGCTTAAACTGCATCTCAGCATCGAACCTTACATCACCATATAACGACAGTCACTACTATGGCAATAGCTCTAGAACGTTCTGTAATAGCCTCGGTCAAGACATGAGCTCTTTTCCCAAAATGTAACGTAACGAAATCATATAGTCATATTTTGTCAAACGTAACATTCCAATCAAAGTCCATAAATCATCAAATACACATTTAGAATTCATAACTCACAAAGTGTACATCCAAAGTCATGAAATTTTTATGACATATCTCCGAATAATATGTATATTCGACAGTAAAATTATCACAATGTTGTCTAACCCAATAGTTCCCAATAATCAAAATATTAATCGAATTTCACCATATTTTCATCAGGCAGATGTAATCCAAAATTCATAACTTTGAAACCATATTGGATGAATTTATAATATAATTATCAAGTCACGACACTCAATCAGTCAAAAATATCCCAACTAAACATGAAATTGTACGGTTGATTTCTGCCAATTGATATTAGTGTTCCAAACTACTAAATCCTAAAACATCAAATTCAAAGCATTAGGTCGAGGAACCAAGAATTACTTACCTCGAATTTATTTCAAAATCAAAACCTTAATTCCTTCTTCCTTCTCCTTCTCCTTCTTCTTCTCTTTTCTTTCTCTCTCCTCTTTTTTCTTTCTCTCTCCTCTCTTTTCTTTCTCTCTCTCTCCCCTCTCTTTTTTCTCTCTCCTCTCTTTTCTCTCTCACGTGTGGTGTGTGTGTGTAAAGCCCCCCCATATATAGAGAGGCTAAAAGTTAAAAAAATCTTAGATTTTTATTTTTTTATTTTTTTTGGTCTGTCAAACCGCCTCCGACCGGTCAAAGTTAGTTTGACCGGTCAAACTGACTTTGACCTTTGCCTTTTTTTTTGATATTAATATTGTTATTGTTATTACCTTGATTTGTTTTATTTTGTTCTTTTCTCTTCTCTTTACATCCACATCGAAAGATTTTTAAACTTCAGATGAAAAATTTTGAAAGTCATTTTTATGTTAACAGACATTCAATTATTCATTAGAATTTTAATGAATTATTTTAGGAGTAACGAAAAATTTATTTCGAGGTCATTCTGCCGATTCAATCTGTAATGGTACAAATACATTGAAATGAGAAAATGCTGGATTGAAATGCAAGGCCCAACATGATTAATTCGTAATTAAGATGATTTAGGGTAATTAATATGAATATTAGGTCGGGCTGTTACAACAATAATTCCAAATAATTATTCAACAAAATAAGCATGAGTTAATATATCCACATATAAAAGTGCTACCCTCTAAAAACATACTATTTGTCCACTTTAAGAATAATTAATCATGGATCATTTGTAGGGTAAATTATAATCTAATTCATACCAAATTCAATATTAAATAATAACCATAGCTAAAATCAAAAAATTTCAAAAACATGCATAGCCATTATGATTATAGCATATAACGACTATACTAAATAGATCAAGCTTTCTCTCTTCCTTGATGAAAGTGTTCAAAACATATGATATCAATTTAAGTAAAGGGGCAAGCATATGCATCATTGATCACAATCACATAGATAATGTAAATTATGACATTTGTGACCTCTCCTAAAAATAATTGGATCATGTAATATCTTGTATAGGGATATTAAAAGATTATATTATATCAAATTATATTCTCCCACTTAATGTGTTGCTTAAGAGAATAAACATCATGTTCTATGTTCATGAATTCAAAGCACAGTATTATCAACGTCAATCATACACTCACAATTTACAGGCTTTGTATTTCTTGTGGATCCATGTATACATGCAATCATGAGAGATGCTAAGATATGAATAGATTTTCTAACTCTTCTACTTTTAAGAGTAATGTGAAGTAACTCAAATGGTATGAGTCGTACTGATTAAGCGCACAAATTCATTATTCATATCAAAATTCAATATCAGATAAACCTCATCAATGGCAATAAAAGAATTAAAAATCAACTATGAGTCATCTAATCATATACATGGATTAAAGAATTCAATTAAGTACTTACATCGATAAATGCAACTATGAGTCATCTAATCATATACATGGATTAAAGAATTCAATCAAGTACTTACATCGATAAATGCGTTAAAGCCTATAGCCATGAATCGAGATAGTACAAAACAAGATAATACCCAAATTAAGCAAAATCTCACATTCACAAACATAATTAGTAGGGAACCATATTGATCATTGGTATAGAAGTTATAGGACGCATCACTCAATTTAACGAGGGCAAGCACAGTGAAATAAAAAAGCTAAGTCAACTTTTAATGCAAGCCTCATGAAATGAACATGATGTGTCATGTAAGAGTTATATGATGTTGAATCATGATTTAATATTAAGAGGCATAATCATATTAACATCCCTTTGTATGAGCGATTTCATGTAAACTACTATTCAAAAATAAGATGCAGCATGTTCACTCTACTAAATAATCAAATCGATACTCAATCAATGTATGCACGTCTAATTTGTCTCCTCCACAATATGAGGCATGCAAGAAATATAGATGGAAAAAAAGTTGAGAACTAAAATTTACCTAAGTTTTACATTAGGAAGTCCATTACCTACCAATTGTATGGCCTCTATTTGTATACCTCCAATCAAATGTTGTCCCTTTGAATTTTTTGAGATTTTAAAGGCCTGCTGACTTTGTTTGATTTTTCTAAGAGGATGTATGAAGAATGTTCCATTTAGTTGTCCAGTACTCTTTAACAATTTCTGTAAAAATAAATTTCTTGACTAGAAGATTGGTACCCTTTTCTCTTGGGTCCATAATGGTTAGTAGCAAGAGAGAATGAAGAAGCTAAAAATCACATTGGCTTTTTCTTGACATATTTTCTTAATTTATTGCTACAATTAGGAAATTTTAACACATATTTATCAATTGCAGTTTTCAAATAAGTAGATTCAAGATCGGATTGAGAAAAATAATTAATTGAAAAATTTACCTTATTTTTCTCATTTTGTAAAGCTAGTAATTCTTGAGAGTCATACTCTGGTCCTTGTTGATCTTGCTTCTGATCTATTGGATCTCCATAGGAATAGCCATCATCCTTAACATCTTGAATTTCTTTATTGACATTGGTCATTTCACTGTGTTTTCTGTATGAATCATTGTCGTCTCCAGCATTATAAACTTCGAACTTATTGGCCTCATCTGACTCCTCCTATTTAACCAAATCAAGATCTAAAATTTTTTCATTAGTACTATATAATTGACAAAGAGTATCCCAAATCTCCTTTGCACTTTTACAATAAAAAATTGATTCACAAATCTCAATAGAAAGGCCATAGTATAGCATATTAATGGCTTTAGAATTTTTGGACATCATCTTGTAATCATCGTTGGTAAACTGATCCTTTGATTTTTCAATGATGGTGGGTCCTTTCTTGATAATCTCCCAAAGATCAAGATCTTTATGTTTAACATAGAATTCTATTATTTCATGCCACCATAAATAGTTAGTACCCATAAAAAGAGGTGGACAATCAGAATCAAGATTATAACTAGTCATGGGATCGAAGCTATAAGACGGTTAAGTCTTAAGATAATAGCACCGACTCTGATACCAATTGAAAACTCAGATCATCCTAGAGCAGGGTGAATAGGGTGATTACAAAAACTTAAATTTAAGAATCGAAAGCAAATATAGAAATTAAATCGAAACAATGCACAAGGATATTTTAACGAGGTTGGGCCTCAATCAGGCTTAGGTCCATGCCTAGAGTTATCCAACTCTAGGATTCAACACTCTACTTCTCTTATTAAGATGAACTCTCACGATCTCTCAGAGCTACCTCACTTTAGAGATCCCAAATACTTTAAATCAACGTCTTGATTAAAGTATGGGGGGAGTTGAGACCTCACAACACCTCTTTAAGTTCACTCCTTAATAATTTCCTCAAAATACTCTCGACTCTTAATCACAGTATAATGTTTAGTATAATATTTCAAAGTAAGCTCTCAATATTGGTATTCACAATTGCTGTCTGCTTGCCTTTTTTTCTCCTTGATTTGGTCATCTATTTATAAGCACTTCAGGACATGCACCATCAAGGAAATTCTGATCAGATTATCCTGAAGCTGATTTTCAGGGCCTTGACTTCCGGTTGACAGCTCCTGATTGGATTTTCTTGCCTTCTCTCCCTCGATCTTAATTGGTATAATTCAGCTCCTTGCCTTCTTTAAAATATTTGCAGAAGTTCTTTGTACCAGGCATTCTCATAATTTTCTTCAATCAATAAAAGATCATTGCTTGATTTGATTAAAATATACTTCAATCAAAGAGGGATACTTGCCTAACTTTTTCTTCAACGTGTAATTCCCTTATGGCAAGTAAGAATCATGGCAAATATATTATTCAAGACTTTGTAAGGCAGCTAAATAAATTCCTCATTTGTCCTTTAAGTAATCAATCAATTTGATAGGCTAAGATCATGCACATATATATTTTCCTTATTCAATTCCCACGTTTTTTTCCTTTGTTGAGTGCTTCATATTTGAATTCAATATTCATGTTCCTTTGTACATCCAAGCTTCTAATTAATTTTGTGTTACATCAAAACCTTTTTAGCCATGTACTAAAGAAGTCAACATCAACAAAAGCATATTAGACCAACCATAGATATTATGTATGAAGTAGAATAATCATAAAATCAACTCACTTCATAATTTCATATATAACACTAATTATATTGTTTGTTATCATCAAAATCAATATGTGACCCTTGGAGTCAACAGGAATGAAAACATTTGGGGAGAAGAATTTGATAGCAAAATCAAACTTAGTTCTTCCCCCTTAATCTAAGAGCACTCGGAGCCAGGGAGGTGAAAATCGGGCACGCCCCATCACATCACTTGTCCAATGCTCATTGCATTGTCAAAGTAATGCCACGGGTAGTGGAACTGGCCAAAGTTCTACCACGCAAGTCACAAATTTTTGTTTTTTATTATATTTTTTCTTTTTTCTTTTTTTGGGGTTAATATATAATTTTTATATAATTAAAAAAGGGGTTGTGTGTTATGAGGTAGGTATATGATAAATATTTTTATTGGTGACTCAAATTGGAGTTTTATGGGTTGAAGGAGTGATGAATGCAAGATCCACAAAATTAGAACTTTTGATGATGTGGTAAACTTAAGTTTTAAAAAATGAAACTATGATTGATAATGCTCTAAAGGGATCATAGATGGCAAAAGTTAAAAGTTGAAAGCCAGAGAAAGAACTAATAGATGAGGAATTCTTATGTATCCTACCCATCAAACAAGGACTTTTCCTATGAATTTTAAATAATTTGTGAAAATAAATTAATAAACAATCCAAATTAAATCTTGCTAATCAATAATCATAATTAATTTAATTGTGGTAGTCATCACTTAGGCCTTGTTCTTCTCGTTAGTAAATCCTAATTTACCAATTTCAATGTACTTCAATCCACTTCAACTGACTTCAACGCACGTCCTACTATTTTAACCAACTTCTACCCATCATGTAAAAAAAAAATGCAAATATGACATTCAGAATTTATGCAAGATCGTACTATTAGAGTAGAGGCTAATCTAACCCTATTTTCCACCCATTATGCTTTTTTGGGGTGGATCTTTTATACTTCTACCATGATCACCATAACCCTAGCAAAATGATGTAAGATGTGCTCTGGTTAAGCTCATGAATGCTATGTGTGTTATATATTGCTCTAAGTTTGGTAACTTGTTGTAAAATAAATTATTAATGGAGTAATCCATAGTATAATGTACAAATGTGGAGATAGTTAGTGTCACTCACATAGAAAGCAAAAAATAGTCAAAGCAACATTAATAATATCATAAGATGAATAATATAAATAAATAAATAAGTAAAAAGTGATCACAAAAAATAGATAGATGGATGACCATGAAAAACAAGGAGAAAAAAGAAGACAAAATGTGGTAAGAGCTAATGAACTTGTTTATATGATGAATAGAACGTCGAACCCAAATGAAAACATTCCAGGGGACAATCCGTAAGGGAACAATGTAGAGTTTGTGCTAGCCTATTCGGCCAATCATAATTCCCCAGCCATAACCCTTCATATTAGCCAATAAGCTATTAGTGTACCATAAAACCTTGGAAACACCAGGTGCCTAGATGAGTGCTTAACAACCTGGACCTTGAGCTTAAGATGAAAATTGTAGTTGAAGTGACAAGAAAGCTTAAGGGCCTTGATTCTGAAAAGTCATAAAATGAAAACAAACTTTTTATTGGGGTTGCAAAGCAAAACCCGAAAACATACGATGGTAAGATGGACCCTATGGCAATGGAGGAATGGATCAAACAAGTAGAGAAGATATTTGATGTTGTGGAGGTTTCAAATTACAAATGTGTAAATACTGGGCCTTTTATCTTACTAGGTAGGCTGATAATTTGGTGGGGAATGGTAAATACCACTTTTCAAGACCGTACGGCTACTTGGAGTAAGTTCAGTGAGATATCATAAGCAAAAATCTATCCTGTGCATTTACAAAGGCAGAAACAAAAGAGTTCTTAACTCTAAGATAAGACAACCCATCAATGGAATATGCTGCCAATTTTGCTGAACTGTCAAGGTTTGGTTTTGACTACGTAGCCATAGCTTGTATGAGGATGTTAAGATTTTAGGAAGGATGTGCTCCCTGTATTATGAATCAGTTGCCAGGACAACCTATACTGTCTAGTAAGGAACTATATGCATAGATAAGAATATGAGTTGGGAATGACTAACAAGGCATTCTTAGGCAAAGATGGAATGAGAAGCACAACTAGTCAGGGGGACCACACAACAAGCTAAGAAACCTGCTCACATTAGATCAACACCCTAAGGTTCAACCCCGACTAAGGGAAAAAAACACAATGTGATCAACAAACTGCATTTTTTGTGTGGAGATCCAAACCATGACACATAAGAGAACGAGGTAGATACTAACCGTTGTTTTTTGTGTGGAGATCCACACCACTTGAGTACCAACTACCTCCTCCCAAGCCTACCTAGCCAAAAATGGGTCTAACTTTAGTTTTTAAAAACAATAAGACATCTATACCTATTGCTAGGTGGGTAGAGTTTATGTGATAAAAAAGAAGCAGGCCAATGATTCGGGAATGGTTGTGACTGATATGCTTACTGTAAGGACCATGACCCTGAACCCTAAGTGAGGTCCCTCATGAATGGCAGGACCTATTTACCAGGTAGGTATTTTGGATTTGATCTTTTTATTTTTCAGCAAAACAAATTAGATTGTAGCAAAACTGATGACTCGGCCTAGAGAGGTAGGTGGACCACAACTGTGATAAGGAACCTGGCCGGGTTCCTTGCCTAGAGCCAACCTAACTTTCTAGGTGGGTTCTGGGTAGTAATGTCAATTTGGACCAATAGACCGAGGTAGCCTTAATCTAAGAACCTCGTCGGGTTCATGGACCACGACTGACCCTAATTTCTAGTCTACACAATATTACTATCAGGATCCCAACACAATTCGGATCCAATCCAAAAAGGTCTAACGGAAAATAAAAAAATGAAAAAAAAGTAAATTCATTAATAGAATCGTATGTGAGTTTTTGGGAAAACTTATAAAACCAATTCAACTTCCTAAAATGAACCATATACCTAAAGGGACAAGTGGTTCATTCTGAAGAGGCCTTTTAAAAGCCATAAAATAATCTCCAAAGTGAGGACTGATTAAATTCATAGGCTTGAACTATAGATCCATCATATGATGTTGTGCTTGAAAGCTTCACGACATCGTCCGTTATCGCGGACGATCTCTACCAATCAAAATAAAAATTTAGGTTTAATTACAATTTAAATAAAAGCATGCAGCACATTAAGATCTGTCAAATCAAATAATAAAGCTAAATGTATAACATTATCAAAGAAACAATCCAAATAATTACAGCGGGCGGGGACTAAATTACCAAAGATTACATCTTTGAAGTCAAATAAAGCTAAATAAAAGAAAGAAGAAAAGTGGAAAAGAGGAATGTAGGGTTAGTGTAGGGTTGAAAGTTTGGCGCCCTCAGATTACTTGCCTGAGTGACGTAGAGAACACCTGGATTGTGAATATTAAGTATTGACTTGTGCATTACAGGGTTTTGAGGATAGATTCAAGAAGGATTTGATTAGGTTCTTAGAACCTCTTAGTATTCTCTAAAAGTTTTCTAGGATTCTTATTGTGTCTCCTTTCAAATTTTCGGTGTGTCTAGCCTAGGGGGTAGTCCGTCTTTATAGCACTTAAATAGATAGTACGAGTTGCTTTAGAGAAAGAAAACCTAAACTAACTCTTAGTAGGCTTAATCTAAATGGATGTACAATCCAAATAAAACTATGATATCAGAGACTCGGTTTAGAAGTGGAGATGGACACTGAGAAGCCATCCAAGATCCTTCTGTTAGGTACCTACTCACTGTTATTCAATCGGTTCATCATCATCGGACATTTTATAAAAAAAGATACTTGTTAGGTGTCTGCAATCACTTTTAATTCAATACCAGTTGTTGTTTGGTTTGATTATAGAGCTACACATTCCTTTATTTTGTTAAATGCTGCATCCCATATAAGATTAGAGTCATATAAATGTCCCTTAGACTTGTATGTGAATTTACTCATGGATAAAGAGTGAAATGCAATATCATATATAAAAATTGCCCAATTACTTTCAATCAAGAGGACTTTAAGGGAGATTAATAGAGTTTCATCTCTCAGAATTTGATATAATTTTGGGAATGGGTTGGTTGTCAAAGCATAGGGCAAAGATAGATTGCCAACAATAGAGGGTATCCTTAAAAGGGAAAAGGAAGAAAAAAAATATATTTTGGGGAACCAACAGTAGCAAAGAGTAACCTAACATCTTTAATGGCATCCAGAAAACTTGTTAAATAATGATGTGTGGCTTACTATGTAACTAAAGATAAGAAGGAGGAGATAAAAATTGAGGATATTCTAATAGTTGAAAAGTTCCTAGATGCTTTTCTAGAAGAAATTCTAGATTACCACCTAAGAGAGATAAATTTTGAGATAGAATTGGAAATTGGGGTGCCGACATAACTTATTTCAAACCTTACCCAAAAAAAGCCATGTAAGACTAATCCTATCCCCTTAGGGCACACGAGTGCTGTTTATGAGAAGAGGAATGGGACATTAAGATTATGCATAGAATGTAGAGAGTTGACCAAGATTACTATAGAGAATAAGTACTTATTATCTAGAAGGATAGAGTTGATAATCTATGTAATCCATTGCAAAGAATTGGACTTTTCTCGAAAGATCGATCTTATATCGAGATATAATCAATTGAGAATTAAACTTAAGGTATACCCAAGTTACCGTTTAAGACTCAGTATGGTAATTATGAATCCACTGTAATGCTATTTAGGTTGACAAGTTCCCTAGTTAGCTTCATGGATTTGATGAGTTGCGTTTGCAAACCTTATTTAAATAAATTTTTGGTTGTTTTCATTCATCATATTTCAATATGCTCTAAAATAGGAAGAGCATGCTAAACATTTAAGGGTGCTGCTACAAGCCTGAGTGAATTTTGGTTGTCAAAAGTGACTTTTCTAGGGCATGTGATTTTCAATGAAGGAATTAAAGTGGATCTGCAAAAGATAAAGGAAGTTACTAAGTGGTCACTAATGTTATTGACGTTCAAAGCTTCTTGGGTGTGGCAGGATAATATATACACTTTGTTTAACGCTTTTCAAAAAAAGTCTTGCCCCTCACTAACCTGTTAAAAAGACAACAAAGTTTGAGTGATATGATGAGTTTGAAGTTGCCTTTCGGGAATTAAAGAAACGACTTACCACTGCTCCAGGTTTGGCTTTACTTGCAGAAGTAAGAGAATATACTATTTACAATGATGCCTCTAGGGAAGGGACATGGTATGTTTTAAAATAGAGGAAGAGCATGTTGAACATTTAAGGGTGGTGCTCAAAACCTTAGTGAATTTTGGTTGTCCAAAGTGACTTTTCTAGGGCACGTGATTTCCAAAGAAGGGATTAAAGTGGATCCGCAAAAGGTAAAGGAAGTTACTAAGTGGCCACTAATGTTACGGAAGTTCAAAGCTTCTTAGGTATGATAGGATAATATGTACACTTTGTTCAAGATTTTTCAAAAATAACCTTTCCTCTCACTAACCTTTGAAAAAGATAAGAAAGTTTGAGTGAAATGACAAGTATGAAATTGCCTTTTAGGAATTAAAGAAAAGACTTACCATTGCTCTAGTTTTGGCTTTCTCTGCAGAAAGAAGAGAATTTACTATGTACATCAATGCCTCTGGACAAGGGATAAGGTGTGTTCTATTATAAAAAAATACCCAGTAGTTAAAGCCCAATGAGAAGAATTGTCCTATCCATGTCTTAGAATTAACTGCAATAGTTTTTAAGCTAAAAAACTGGAGACATTACTCATACTGTGGCCCTTGTAAAATTTTCACTGACATAAGAGTCTCAAATATTTAAACTTGCAGCAGTGAAGGTGATTAGAACTTCTTTAGGACTATGACCTGTAAACATAGTACCACCTAGGGAATCCAATGTTGCTATGGATGTATTAAGTCACAAAACACATCATAGTGTGAGCACTGTGGGAATTATTCGATCAAATATTTTAAGAGACTTTTAAAGTATGGGAATAGAACTTATGTTACCGCATAAGTCCAAGTTGTTCCTTGTGATTTGTCTATGTGACCTACCCTTTTATATGGAATTACACAGGCGTAAGAAGGAGATTCAAAGATCGAAATGATTAAAGCGATCATGAGTGAGGGCAGGATTTAGGATTCTACAATGACAGTCAAGTGATTATATGATTTCAGAACAAAATATGTGTATCATAAAAGATGGTTTTAAGAGAGGCAATATTGTCTGAGGCTCAGATACAAAGTATTCTGTTTACCTTGGAGGAACGAAAATGTATAGAGACTCAAAACAACCTGTTTGGTGGAATAATATAGAGAGATACATAATTCAATATGTGGACAAATATCTCACATGTTAAAGAATCAAACCCAAACATCAACGGGTAGTAGATGAATTACGACCATTAGAAATTCTCACATGGAAATGGGATTCTATCTTAGTGGATTTTATAATGAGGTTAGATTTAATAGCATCAAAGAAAAATGCTATCTAGGTGATTGTCGATAGGCTTATAAAATCTGCTCACTTTGTTGAAACACATGACTCTTCGAGATTGATAAGGTAGCTCGATTCTATGTTAAAGAAGCTGTGCGGTTACGTGGCATACCTAAAGACATTATCTTCGATAGAGACTCAAGATTCTAAGCTCAATTCTGGAAGGCTTTACAAAAAACATTTGGGACAAAATTACAATTTATTAGTTCCAATCACCTAGAAACTTATGAACAAACCGAGAGAGTAAATCAAATGGTTGAGGATATAATATAGGCCTATATGTTAGACTTACAAGTAAAATGGGAAGAGTACCTTCCACTGGAGGAGTCTTCATGCAACAATAGTTATAAAACTACTATAAAAATGACCCTTTTGGGTCTCTATATGCCATAAGGTGTAGAACACCTCTTTGTTAGTTCGACTTAGATGAAGCCAGAATTGATTTAAGAGATAGTTGGAAGGATCAAAATTATGCAAAAGAACATGAAAGTAGCAAAAGATAGACATAATTCATATGCTGATAAAAGGACACCTCTAGAATTCCAGGTAGGAGATAAAGTATTTCCAATAGTTTTCTAATTAAAGGGATTTGAATTAAATGTCAAAGGCGAGTAAGACTGTGATTTATCAGGCCTTATGCCATCATTGCGAAAACTAACTCTGTTACATGCCATTAGCCTTAGAGTTGCAACATGTAAATGACGTGTTTTGCATCGCACAACACCAAAAATATGCTTATGATCCGACACCATAGCACATAAACCATTAGAAGTTTAGGCAGAAAGGTTAACCTACAGAGAGCAACATGTGAAAATAGTTGGTCGTAAGGTTAAATAGTTACATAACAAGGATATGCCTTTGGCTAGATTTACATGGTCCCATCATGGAGCCTTTGAGGATACATGGAAAACAGAAGATTAAATGAAAACTTTTTATCTTTGTTGTCTCAAAGGTATATTTAGCATAGTTTCGAGGATGAAACTTTTTTTCAAGGGGGCTGTAACACCCCGTTAACTTAATCATGCTTAATTATTTCTAATATGGTATTGGTAATATTATTATAATATTTATGACAGCAGTAAGCCATGAAAAATCAGAACTATAGTAAAGAAACACTAGCATTGAATAAATTAAGTAATCACTAAATTTTTAAAACATGTTTAAATGTGGAGAATTATGTAAAGATATGCATTGGTATACAAATATGCATATGTGCACAAATAATGCCAAAAGTTGAATGGAACCGGTTTAATTTTCTTAATGACTAAGAAAATAAATTATATAATAAATCAGAACAAAATAAAACAAATCGACTTTAGCCAAATGTATGGTTAAGAAATTAACCGTGAGGTAAGAAAAACCATAAGAGATAAGATCAAATTAATTTTCTGATATGACTAAATTGTTTTAAAAAAGGGAAGAGGGAAAAGAGAGAAAAAGGGGCTGGTTAAATTGAATAAAAGAGGCGATAAAGCCTCATTATTTTTCAAAGAGCCTAACCATTAAAAAAAAAAGAAAAACATAAACACACACACACACACACACACAAAAACAGAGCTAATCATTCACGTTATCTTTCCATATCCCCCCTTCTTACTGTTGTTGTGTCTATAACAGTGGACCATCGTTGTCACCAAATTCTGCTATCGTCAGCTAGCCACAACAAGAACCTATTGCCGCTGTCCACCATCTCCCTCTGGCTAGTAATCTTTCTTCTTTCTTCTTTCACCCTTTCTAATGTTACTTTATTTTACCCTGGGTAGGGCCACCATTGTCGATGCCATCTGATGCCGTGTGCCACATCTCTAGCCATCTTTCAACGCACACCACCATCTTCCTCTATAATCCTCAATTCCAACTACCTCACCCTCTAGCTCCATTGAAAGGTAATCCATTCCACCACTTCAAGTAGACCTAATTCATAAATTTTTATTCCGATTGAGTAAATTAGAGTAGTAAGCTTGAACTAATTGGAGTGTAAGCAAGTGTGGTGTTGATGATATACTAGAGAGGGAATTAAGATTCAACCAAGCACAATGTTATTATATTGATGGGTATGAATGTTGTATCCCTTTGAGTTATGTTTTGTAGCACCTTGAGATTTCTAATTTCTTTTATTTACTAATATTAACCTATGTGGCAGCGGAAAAGCCAAAGGGGTGTTACCGCTATATTCCTTAGTAAGGAATACAAGGCTAAGAATCGCATAAAGCCTCTAATGAATAACTTAGCACCAAATTCAAGACACAATCACAAATTTTGTTTACAAAACATCAATCTGTCCATATTTAAACAACATTTATCTTAAAATACAACCAATCTAAGCCTTATTCATCATGACTAGGATTCTTAGGTATTGTGCCCTTACGCTAAACCAAAATCCCTTCCCTATGCTCATGAACTTCACCTGAAAACAAAACGATTTAAAAGAATGAGATTAACTCAGTAACTACCACCCCCAATTGTTAAAACATGCACAAATTCATTTCAAACCCTTTGAGGCGTGGGAAAGATACATGCAGTTTCGCTATATCATAAAAGACACCCTACTAGTCTCAGCACTAATCATACACCCATCTTAGTCACACTCATTTAGTTTTAAGAATAAAAGGTGCGAGTGACCTTAACAGGTCTCATGACCTACATTTGCTTTTAATGCAACCGCTTAACCATATCATGGCCTTCCGTTAATTTGGATGGTTATTGCTGACCTGGCCACGTCGACCCACTAGGTGGCACGTGGCTACTAACCATGCATGCACTTTACCCGGGAAAGGCTAATGACCTTCAGATAAGTCGGAGTAAAACTCTTTAGTCTTACCTAATCATTTCCTTAGTTCTTACCCTTACAAATAGGGTCAGTATTGAACTAGGACAAAGCCCATCCCGGCCCGTGATTGTCCAAAAGCATGTCATTACTACCTTCACAATAAAGCATCAAAGATAACACATGTAAATTCCCAAGCTTCACAACAACATCAATAAAACACAGGAGTCCCATCACCCATTTATCCAGGAAAATCCCCCAAAACTTCAATTCAAATAAATTTTCATAGTTCACTCACAAGACATATTTTCAAGGGATATTTGGGAAATTTAGGGCATTATCGTTATCTGTTAGGACACTTCACCTGAGCTTGAGCCTGGAATGCTAATTCGGGCATATACAATTTTCCAAAATAGTTTCTATTAGTATTAAATCCTTAGCCCGGCTTCCTGCACATCAAAATGTATTCTAATAAATTCTCTATGGCTCATTTTATACCTAACTATTGATTTAGGCCCTCAATGATATTTTTAGGATACTTTTAGATTATTTTCTAACGCACTTGTCTCTACTGTGCACTTCCAGATTGCAAACATAGTACAAACCAAACTTCAAGTGCTCATAGCTTTTATTCCCCATGTTAGATTTTTAAGATCTAGCCCATTTTAGAAAGACCAATTTTCAAACTACAACTTTTATTTTGTGGCCATTAGTAGATTATAGGTCTCACTTACTCAAAATTAATCAAAACCCTAAACTAACCTAGTGATTATTAGGATTACGCAGCTGCCGTACAATGGTCATAACTTAGTGGTTTTCGCTCCGACTTACAAATTTCAAAATTCTCCAACCAGAGGACACACAGATCTACCATCTTTAGTATTTCTATAATTTTTGGAGAGTCCAATAATGACCGAAAAATTCATGAAATCAGACTATGTTCTAGGTGTAACGAACAGTGGTTATATCATAACTTTTATGCTCGAGTTCATTCAATCCTGACTTGAAACCTTCCCCAAACATGCATACAATATTTTCACCCATAATTCTACTACTCCTAATCGTCAGAACAATCCAAGCCATAGAAAGAATGCATCTTTTACCTTGAAATGAATAGTAGGAAGAAAGAGAGAACTTTAGGGTGTATTTAAGGGTGTTCATCGGTCCAGGACCGGACCGGCTGGACCGAGGACCGAAAGTTTGCCAGACCTTGGACCGAGGACCGGACCGGTCTGGAGTCGGTTCTGGACCGGACCAGATCGGTCAAAACCCGGATCGGACCGACTCCAGACGGGTCCTCAGGCAACACTGCGCCACAAACCTACTGATTAAACCAATAAACCTGCTCACTTACACCAAAACTAATAAACTTTAATACATGACCAACTACACTTAAAAGTGAATTACATAACCAAAGTTACACAACACTAATTACAAAACATGTTCTTGAAATGAATGCTAATGTCGATGCGATGCTAATCTCAAAGACAAATATGAGCTATTATTAAAGGCCCCATTGTTGGTTTGAAGATCTGCGGTACAGATATAAATGAATCCTGTCCTGTAGCTTCTTCAGATCTACAGGAACAAAAAGCACCAGAATTCGAAAATGACGTTTTTGAATAGGATATAAATGAACACTTAAACTAGCAACTCAGAACACTAATGCACAGGTGTTGCTGTCTAGTTTTCCATAGCATAAGAATAGCTAACCAGATAAAAGCTAAATGTACACGCATCATAAAATGAACATATCCCACATCCAATGATAATTCAAGGAGAAATTATGATCCTTGAAAATAAGAGGAGATATTTCACATGCAAATGTTGAGAATTGCACGGAATCAATAACTACATTGCATATTGCTCTAACTTAAGTTCAATAAAAACAAATGCATAGTAAATACTAACAATAGTCCAAGATTTATCCTTCCTCAACATAAATTATAATAATCTCATCTTGAAAGAGTTAGAACTGGATTCATCGTCAGATAACTGTAAGAGAGAGAAGACTAACCTGGGAAAAAAAAACTTTTTGATGGGGATTTGATGCTTTATACTTTTTGTGAGTCCCTATCCAGTCAAAGTTGCAACCCATGTTCGACTTGGAGAAAGATTATGTCGCAAGAATGTGCTCCTCTTTCAAATCTTCAACTAATTACTCAAGTAGTATGTGAATTAAATAAAAATTTAGTAAATATAAAACCAACAATTAATTTAGCGGAAAGGAAAGTAACACCATGTAAAAGAAAATTACCTCAATATTAAATGTTCAAAGTATCACCCACATCAATCACATTATCCTTACTACTCAATTGAGCAAGGTCTAAAATAAATACAATAGAAAGAACAAAAATAAAAATTAGAACATGTGATCATATGAACCATATAAAGGAAATTAAAAAAGAAATGAAAAGGTGAAAATTACCCTTCTCAAGGTCCCGTAATTCATCAAAGTAGTCATGCATCCATATCTAATCTACTACTTGGCCGCAGCTAATCATGTGCACATATAAGTGCTTGAACCATCTACTCGCAATCAAATGAAACAAAATTTATAAGTCAACACAAGATCAATAAGTTGTAAATTTATAACACAAGGTAAAGAAATATACTACTTAATCATTTACCTTTGGAGTTAAAGAAGTTCTAAACAAATCAAGAGTACGTCTTCCTGTACTGAATGCCGACTCTAATGCAACTGTAAAAGCAGGCATGGCCAATACATCACGAGCCATACGAGCAACCACAGGATACCGAGGACCACGTACTTTCCCCCACTTCATCCTCTTCAAGTCCCTCATTTAGGTACTTTTGTAACTCTGTCTTGGTGATTCCTCTTCCTCCATCTGGCCACTTTAACTTCTTTTTTAATCGTCGGTGGTAAAACGAGGAACCTCCACTAGATGCATTACCCTGTAGTCTCTCCTCAACTTCAGGTTGTACCTCACTACTTTGCCCAGTATGAGGAGTCATTGGCTTATATAATTGCCAGTACTCATCAAATAAAGCTTCTAACTTCTCTCTCACTTTTAAAACTATTACACTACCCTGTTCTTCACCAAACACATCACATAGAGAGACTTCAACACCCTCCAACTTGCACCTAGGATCAAAGATGGGAGCAATATACAGCAAAGGGTTCATTTTCTCAGGTATGCCATAGTACTTGTCATATTTCATCCTCATCCTCTTAGCCATTTATTTGAAGTTTGTAACTGTAGAAAATCCAATCCCCTCAACATCCTCACTTTCTTCATCATTATCAATGGTCTCCACAACTTCCTCTAATTCGCTTAACGTACTATGAATATCCAAAATCTCATAGAAATGCAGGTTGGATGTCACATAAGAACTACCAGACAAATGCAATGTAGTATCATAGAAAACCTCCCAAAAAACTAACAAGTGTTTAACTTGTTTCTAGTCATTAGAGTTAGGAGGTCTGTCAGCATCATCATCTTTAGCCAACTCCACATTATAATAAGAGTCTCTTTTGCTATACTTTGTGAAAGCATGCTCATAAACTAATGCAGTCCTAAGCATCTTATAAGTGGAGTTCCATCTAGTAGGGACATCAAGAGACAAAGAAGCCTTTCTCTCAATTTTTTCAGCAACTACACATTCTTGAAATCTTTGCAACCTACTGGGAGATTGCCTAATGAACCTCATAGCAGTTCGAACATGCTTAACTGATTTCCCAACAACCTTCAACCCATCCCATATGATCAAATTAAGTATGTGAGCAACACACCTAACATGTAAGAATTCCCCACCACAGAAAAGAAAATGGCCATATCGCTTAAGGTCAGTAATAAGGGCAGTACAAGCAATACTATTACTACCAGCATTATCAACAGTAATAGTGTACAACTTAGAAGCTAAACCCCAATCATCTAAACATTTTCCAAGGACAAGAGCTATATCATCACCTTTATGACTAGAAATTAGACAAAAGTTCAATATTTTCTTATGCAATTTCCAATCATTATCAATAAAGTGGGCAGTTATAACCATGTAGTTAATCCTTTGAAGTGAAGTCCATGTATCTGTTGTAACACACACCCTTTGACATGAATGTGTCAAATATTCTTTCATTTTCACTCTTTCATCCATACATATGTGATAAATATCTCTAACTATGGTAATGCGTGATGGCATGTTCAGTGAAGGATAACAACAAGCCATCATTTGCCTAAATCCCATATTTGCGACAAATCTAAAAGGCAACTCATCAATTATAATCATTTTAGCTATAGACACTCTTGCCTCATGAGGATTCAATACCCATGACTTCAATCTAGCTTCTCCCTTATTATTTGGATCCCTCTCAAAAACCAACTGACTTTGTATTTATTTGCTTTTGTTGTTCGAGTTTTCAGGGCATCTTAGAAAATGATATTTTAAGTTCTTCGTTCCGTTCTTAGTACAGTCAGCCTTATAAATAATACCACAATACTTGCACTTACCGGCCAGTCTTTTTTCATTCTCTTTGATTTCCTTGAAATGATCCCAACACTCGGCCCTTTGAGTAGACTTTCTAGCCACTTGCTTCCCCATAGTCTTGGTTTGCATTGCTTTTTCACTTGCCTCTTCCTCCTTTTGTATTTCAATAGGGGCCGCATTCGGTTGGTGCTCAGTCGGCCCTTTATGTATGTCAACCGATTCTTCCATTTCCGAAGCACCTCTCTTGGATTTGGAGCTCGATATCTAACATTGACAAGTTATTTAATACAATAAATATGCTATTAATAGTACACACACACTGACGCACATGAATACATGATGGTACTTTAACAGACTAAACCTACAAAACTTACATTTCGAGAGCAAGCTGTAAGTGACTCCGTGATGATAAATGTCTGAAAAGAGGGATGTCAAACGTTCACCTGAAAATAACATTTGCAAAAGATAGGCATCGTAACTCCTAAAGTGACATCCTCTATTCTAATAGCAATTTCAAACATTACGGGATAAATAAATAAAAACAATTGCAAAAGGTTCAAATAAATAAAAGCAATTTTAGACATATCGTGTTATCTTGCACTCAAAATAAGTAATATGAACCAAAGTCCCATTGAAGTATGTCCTACAATGCCACAATTGCAAAACGTAGCAGCCCCCCTCCACCCCCCCCAAAATACATTGCAGTATAAGTAACATTATTAATAAGTTTGATGCAACTTCAGATTAGCAGTATGCAAACAGATGCTGTATGAAATGTCGAATATTCAGGGGTGGCATCTAGCTTGGGCAGAGTAGCAACGAATCGTGAATATCAGGTCAACATGAAGTAGGAAAGAGAAGCTGTATATTGCATTCAAAATTGTTAAAGAGAAAGGAACTTGAGAGTGGTTCAAAACAAAGCAAGAAACTGTTTTGAAATAGTGCAGGAGAGTGGAAGAATGTTATTGAACCAATTTAGAGGTATTAGTTAATATTGGGAAACTTGGATATAGGCCATAAGGGTAAGCCCTAAGTAATGTGTACATATTTAAGCTAAGAAATTAATGAATTTTCTCACCTATTATCCCCACCCCACCCCACCCCAAAAAAAAGATTAATTTGATCTCAGTTAATCAGTACAAATTGTTCATCTGCTCGTTAAATGGATTTTCTTCTCTCCACATACCCAGGGGGCCCGTACATTACCTAATGACATGATCACAAGAGTCAGGTGTTCACAGCTGCACCAACTACAGGTCTAGGATTCATATAACAAAAGTTCTTAAACCAAACCCTTTGAAATAAACTAGCAGTCCTCAGAAGCCAGTAGCAATGGGTAGTATCAGAAAGAAAACCGTAATTCCAAATTTTATGTGCTTGCTTCTTCAAAAAAAGGGATTATTGCATATTTGATTTACATAACAATATTCCCAATTGAAACCTTAGAACCAGGGTAATTATATAGATGCAAAGAAAATTGGAATGACAACTTTAACTTCACTGTGATACTCCTTATATTGGGAATCTCAACATGCAAATCCAGATCAGCTTCAGCAAGAAGTTGCAGCAAAAGAGAAGGAAAATGACCATTTTGAAAAGAAATCAGCACTAAGGACTGTGCTTACAGTGTTGAGCCCAGGTCGCTTATGGAGGCCAGATTGGCAAATTGGCAATTCATAATCAGGCAGCCAGATAGCCATGGATGACCAAATTTCCAACACAATATCACAATTCACAAATTCACAATCAACCCCTAAACCATAAATCCAACAAACACAAGAACCCTATCTAATAAACACACGAACGAATGAAAGAGAAAGAGGAGAGAAAGTCATTAACCAAATTAAATTTACAAAACCCTAGAACAAATTCATAAAATCGAAAAACCCTAGAAAAGCAAATTAAAACCCTAACTAACACAATCAACAAATCCAAGCATGAAGCTGAAGCTTACCTCCACCAACTGAACAAAGACCGAGAGAAGATCAGGATTCAAAAGTAGAAGAGCAGCAGAAGACAGCAGATGAGCGCGACTGAGCGAGAAGAAGGCTAGAAGCAGTCTGTCCAGCAAGGCAGCAAGGAGGCAAGGAAGAAGGAGACGAGAAGGGAACCGCCTCACTGCAGCTGCCGCCGGCCAGCGAGCGCCGAGCACTGAGAACCGAGAAGGGCAGCAGAAGAGAAGGGAACGGATGAGAAGGAGGAGGAGTAGAACTAGAAGCAGATTATTTTCGAAGCCTCGAAAAGTTTTGGAGATTTAGACAATTAGCAGAAAATTTTTTTTAAAAAAAAGAAAACCCGATCGGTCCGGTCCACGAGCCAGTCCACCCGGTCCAGGACTGGACCGGACCGAAGACCGAAAACGGGAAAGGAAAGGACCGATGATCGGACCGAAAAGCCTCGGTCCAGTCCAGGCCGGTCTGGTCCGGTCTTCGGTCCGGTCTGATTCTGGACCATTTAATGAACAGCCCTAGGTGTATTAGCTCTACAAGTAAGTGCTCCTCTGAAGTTTATAGAATAGCATGAAAAAAACAATCAGATTCTATGCCCAAATATAGAGATTTTATGAAGAAATTTCAATAACAAACTAGTATGCTTGGCTAGAGTTTGCATTAATCTTCATAACTTACCGAGGGACAGTGAGAAAATGGGAGGGAGGGCGGCCGATGGCCCGGGATGGCTGGCGGTAGGCAAGGCGGTGCACAACCAATGAGGGAGAGAAAGGGGGAAGAGAAAGAGCTAAGGGGTGCCATAGGAGAGGAGAATGGGAGAGGAAGAGAGAGAGTGTGGGCTAGTTTTCGTATGAGGCAAGCGAGGGGAAGAAAAAGTTTAAATACTAGAGTTACCCCTTCTTTGGTTTTTTAAAAATAAATTTCTAAATTTTTTGGAAACAGAAAATCGAGATAATAGTATTCCTTTGGCTTGGACCACTTGACTAACGTGCAGACTACAACAACAACACCACCTCCCAGTGTAGATCTCGCTTTCGTTGACTAACATGCAGACTATATCACTAAATTTTCTAGGAATTAAACCCCTACGAGATCAAGTATTCTAAGTCAGTCAAATTCATAATAATTGTAAAAAATAATCCTAAATAAATAAAATAATTTTCTGGGGTTTCACATAATTGTTGGACTAGATTGTGTAAGTTAATGCTGTTGTTGATTATGTAGTTGGGAGAGAGATTTGAGCACGAATATACAATTATGTTTGCTTGAATGGATAACAAACATATGTGAGTGTTTTCCTTTAATTACGTCTTGTGTGAGGTATGTTGGGTATTAGCTTGAATGTACTAAGATAATAAGCTAACCAATGTAATTGGAAATGAAGAGAGGAAAAATTTATATTCGGGTCCTTTCAGGTATGGTTAAATATTTAAGCAACCTAGTGAATTCGGACAAATATTTTTGGAACTACTTAGATTTGGGTAATAATTTTTTGCGGTACAACCATTTCGCATAAATATCTTTTAGAGGTCATATATTTTCATTTCTGACCCAACATTTTCTAAAATTAGGAGTTAGGCCCAAATTAAAATATAATCTTTAATTTTTTTTCTAGGGTTTTTTTTTTTTTTAAGAAAGAAGTTTTGTTTTGTGCTGTTTACTCTTATGGTGACTTTGGTGGTACTTAATTGTTAATTGTTACAATATACTACTCATGTCATAAACATTATATTTTCTATGATTATGGGGTCACCATGCTTAGCAAAATAGTAAAACTTAATTAGAGAGTTTTGACGATTACCTAAGCATGATCAGCGTTGGACCCTAGTGTTCCTTGAGTCTCCAATTTATAGAGATTGCTAATCTCAAACACATTTTCCTTAGATGAGGATAAACATAGAATCGTTTTGTTTTTTACCTTAGACCGTAGTCACTAATCGAATTTTTATATTTTCAAGGACAATGGAACTTTAATCAATAAATTATGTATTTAAGACATAAGGTTTGATTGAATAACATTGCCTACTGGAAAACCTCTTTTATTGAAAAATTAAAATTGGAATATTATAGTGAAAAGATTTGAAGAGGGACAGCAGCTAAGATCATTAGAGATTCTTACTTAAAGAGATATGGAGAAATCGGCATGTCTTTTGCCAAAGTATGTTCAAATGATCGTGTCCCTTCACAACACCTAGCTTTCCTATTTATAGAGGCGATACATAGGCTACACTAATTGTTACAGTATATATACTGTTACATGACACTCTCACATGGCTACAGTAGACTATATTATTACTCTAACTTCATGCTCTGACAAAATAATACATAATGGTATAATAACTTTTTTAGAGTACTGAATGCAGATAGGACTAGTCATCCATGCTGAGATTTTGCATGCTTTCTACTCCAATTATGTATTCAAGCCCAACATTGTTCTATGGTCAACAAATATTCATCCAATTCAAGATGTTCTGGATCTCATTTTTCAAATAAATCATATAGATATTATTTTGCTTTTTATGATAAGAGTTTTCCACCTCTGACATCAATCGGATAATCAAAAACATCGAATGTAGCTGCTTTCAACTTCATATACTAGTTGAAATTCACTATGATAAACGAAAGTAGTGTTTCTACAATACATTAGTAGCTTTCCTCATTCAATTAATGTCCACATTTGATGAGAAACATTGTAAAACCCAATGGCTCTTCCTAATGCAGCATCACTAACTATTTCTTATCACTCTTAAAACCATTCTTGTCGTTGATTATCAGGATTATTTAGATTAATAATTAAATAAGATAATGAGCTGATTTTGCCTTTCCATTTTCAGCCCTAAGCAATCCACAATGCACTTCAATATACAGACTTCTGTTTTCAAGGGCTTTTGTTAGACTATTAGGAGATGTACAAATCTAATGGATTATTTTAAACTTACACTTTTGAAACTTAGTTAAATTTGAAAAGAATGGACACTTTGGATCATGGATTTCTATAAGGTAAGCTACCACCCTATATTCCCAGGCTTTCATGATAGGATTATGAAAAGAGATTAAATTTGTTGAGAATCTAACACCACCAACTCTAGATCTACCAGGAAAGAAGACCATAGTACTTTGTGATTCTCAAACATTATAGAAATAATGATTTTAGCAGTTGATGCAGTCTGTGTACTAGTCGTTAAACCATTTTTCTTAAACATAGGCACTTATTTTTGTTTGGACATCATAAGGACACCTTAAGTGATTCATTTATAATTCTATAAGGTTAATCTCTGTACCATTAGATAGGTAGAAGACAACATCCCAAGGCATGATCTACTTTTGTATGAAATTAAAAAATATCCATAAGAATTCTACCAAATGGAGAGACCTGTTCTTGAAATAATGACATTTCATTTAAGATTTCCTCTTTTTTGATGGAAGTTTTGCTCGGATGATCACCATTAATAGGCTCAAAAGTTAAACTATCAGCCAGAGAATTCTTCGATCCCTATATATGTTCAATAGAGAAAGAAAATTGGTTACACTATAATTGCCAAAGAAGGCTCGCCCTTACACTTACATATTTGATAAATTCATTTTCACAAAATGTGTTGCTGAAAAAAAGGTTTTAGAGATAAAAACATTATTTTTTTTAAATTTCTCTTTATGACTAGTGAGATTTCTTTTTTCATTGTGGGATGGTTGTATTTTGCTTTATTAAAACTTTCACTGCAATATTTGTAGGTTTTCTCATTCATTGATTTTAAGTGCTGCACTACAGTGCTCGTTGTTGACATCTATCTCAAGAATCAAATCATCTTCTCCATGAGGTAAGTTAATTAAGAACATGAGGATTTTTCCATATATTTTTGACATTTTGAACAATCTTTAAATCACTAGGGGCTCATGTCTCACTTACTTCTTTCTTAAGTTTCTTTTATACTAATTTTTTCAATTTAGCTAAATTTTATTAAAATCTAAGGCATATGTAAAACATCTAAGAAACCTTTTTGATTGCTTCTAGTCTTCAATATTATCAGAAAAATTCTCTAATTTTTCTAAAATAACACCTTGTAGAATTGTTTGTCTAGTTTTTATTTATAGACCTAAAAATTCGATTTCTTGTTTAGCATAAACGCACTAGTTTTTACCAAAGATAATACCAGGATCAATGCATCTTTGGATGATAGCTAAAACATCATCTTTGCATTGTTCTATGGTCTTAGAAAGGTTAAGAATATCATCGATGTAAAGTGGACAATACCAACAGTTATTGAGATCTTTGAAGATGTTACCTATTTTTGTTTGGAATATTTGAGGTGCTTTCTAAGACTAAATGACCTCATTATCCATTAGTAATGTCCTCAAGGGGCACCAGAAGTAGTTAAAGGAATACTTTTAGCATCCATTTTTATCTATAAGTATCCGCTTTTATAGTTCATTTTCGAGACCCAAGAAGCTTGTTGAATTATATTGAAAAGAACTATTTCATAAGGAATATAACAACTATCAAGGACAGTATTATCATTATGCTTTTTATAATTAATACTATTCTACCTTTTCTTCTTTTTCCTTTAGCATGATTCCTCACCAAGAAAGCAGGGCTTGTGTAAGAGCTCGTATTATTCCTTACTAACCCTTTATCCAAAAGTTCTTTGCTTTGTTTATCAAATTCTTATATATCTTGATGTGTATACAACATTGTTTGACTCAGATAATATTGTTCCAACTTAACAAAGCAATCTTTGCAAATGTCCAATCTTTACCCTAAAATTTTGACCGATTACTAGAACAAAGTTGTTTGCATAGTTTTTCTTGTTGTTCAAGAATCTGCTCTTTAATACATGACCCTATAGGCACAGAAAATTTAGTAATAAGTACCACGTTATAAAAATAAATATAAATTGATTATGTGGGTCAACCCATTTAATTAATTTTATTTATTTAATAAATTGGGTCGAATCGGCTACCAAGTCATGACCCAAATGACTGTCAAATCAAAAGTCAAATTGACTAACAAGTCAACAGTCAAACAACGGCCCAGGAAGGTGAATAAGTCACAAAGCCTAGTAAGAGAAGGTGGATTCTTTCCCTTTAAATAGAGCACTACTCTGCACTACTTAGGAGGTGGAAGGCTCATTCACTCCGAAGGCATTTTGAAGACTCAAAGGGCTAATTTCTCTAAAGGACGACAACAAACGCCATTAAAGCATGTGCCGTCTACCATCGAAGATTAAAGAAAACTCATCTTGATTGAGATCAAGCCTCTTAGGCCATCTTTCAAATTTATTGAAGTTCATTCAAAGAAAGTCAAATCAATCAACTTGATCGGGATTCAAGTCAATCGACCCTCTTTCACACACAAATTGGAGATCGAATCAGAGGACTTTTATTTGCTTATTTGTAACAAATGCATAGAGATTGTACCTATATTTTTCGAAATCAATACAAAATTAAATTTGTCCACATTTCTTGTCTTAATTTATTTTTAGGATCAAAATTTGTGTTTATAAATTTTGGCACGCCCGGTGGGACCTCTCTACCTCTCATCTTTTTCTCAAAGCAAACAAATTCTACATTCCTTTGATAAAGACATGATTCTTGAAAATGCCATCCTTCAATCTTCGAAGCGGGAAGCTATCGGATCTACATATGAAAGATCCGCAAAGGCTAGTATTGCATCTGGCAATCAAAGCATTGGAGTGATGATTGGAAGTATGACCAAAGTTACTACCCCAAAACAATAAGTTGTGGCTTTGACTTTGCAGTCACATAAAATTCAAAAATTTTGCTCCAATTTACATATTGATGGAGTCAATCAAACTGCTTTTCTTTCTAATTTGAAGCTGGAACCGTTTACTGTCTTTAATAGGAGGAAAACTCCACCCTATAGACTGGGTGAATGCTAACCCTACTCTGTCTTCCAACCCTTCGATGAGGAGTATGACCATGGTGATAGAGGCTATCAACTTGGAGGAAGCATTGGCAAACATGAAGGCATCTTTGCAAAGACTCTCTAAGGGCAGTGAAGAAAAGGATGCTCAAATTGAGCGTCAAAATAAGTAGATTGCTGATTTCAAAAAGAAGCTGGAAAAGCGGTCATCTGAAACCTCAAACAAAGGCTCAGGCGGTGAAGATTCTGACAAAGAGTCCAATCGTAGCAAGGAATCTGACGATGAGCCCAATCCAAAGAATGATTCAACCTTGAATACAATGTCAATTGACAAATTTGAAACTTGATAACGGATGAGATAAAGAACCATCTAGAAGGAAGTTCTTACAGAACTCATCGTTACAGCAAGCCTTATATGGAAAGGATTGATGCACTGTGGATGCCTCAGGGATTCCAACCTCTAAGCTTTCATCAATTTGATGGCAAAGGGAACCCGAAGTAGCATGTAGCGCACTTCATCAAGACTTGTAATAAAGCTGGCACGGGTGGTGACCTCTTAGTAAAGTAATTCGTGCGATCTCTTAAAGGTCTTGCGTTTGATTGGTACGCAAACCTTGCTTCTGCATCCATCGATAGCTGGGGGCAAATGAAAAATGAATTTTTGAATCGCTTCTATAGCACACGCCGTGTGGTCAGCATAAATGAGTTGACTAATACTAGGCAAGGGGATGAAGAGCCAGTCATAAATTATATCAATTATTGGCGTGCCCTCTTGTTGAAGTGTAAGGATCACTTGCCTGAATCTTCTGCTATTGAGATGTGTGCTCAAGGATTGAAATGGATATCTTATACGCTGTGCAGGTAAACAAACCCAAAACTTTCCAAAAATTAGTAACACAAGCTCACGATATGGAGCTTACAATCCCCTACTAGGGAAGACAAGTCGATGATGGTGAATTAATGGCATTGTCAAAAAATAGAAGCTCCATGGTAAGAGACTCTGAAAAGAATGAATATTCTTATTCCGAGTATGATGCACCAAAAATGCTTGAAAAACTTCTTGAGAAAGAACTTGTAGAACTCCCAGAGTTAAGGTGTCCTGAAGAAATTGGAAGAACTGATGACCCCAAATATTGCAAGTATCACAAGATCATCAGTCATCCAATAGAGAAGTACAAGGCATTTAGGGGACAAGTCCCACAACTTGCAAATGAAGGAAAGATCACATTAGACGAAGAAGACACCGAAGAATTTGATTGATCGTCTTTTAAGATCATATTGGAAAATGCTTTGCAAGAGGAGCAACCCAAAATTAGCATTTAGGATGAAGACTTTTAAGTCACAAAAAAACTTTGACTTTAAAGACTCCCAAGTCACAAAATAATCTTGACTCTCAAGTCACCCTTAAGACTTCTCAAGTCACCCTTAAGACTTCTAAGTCCAAACTTCTAGACTCTCAAGTCAGCACAAACTATCAAGTCGCCCGCAAGGCTCTCAAGTCGTCAAAATTAAAGACAATTAAGTCTCCCAAGTTCAAGACCCTCAAGTCATTCAAGATAAGGACTCTTAAGTCATCAAAATTAAAGACTCTTAAGTCTCCTAAGTTCAAGATTCACAAGTCATTAAAGATAAAGACTCCCAAGTCATCAATATTAAAGACTCTTAAGTCTCCCAAGTTCAAGACTCACAAGTCATCGAAGATAAAGACTTTCAAATCATGAAAATTGAAGACAATTAAGTCTCCCAAGTTCAAGACTCTCAATTCATCGAAGATAAAGACTCTCAAGTCATCAAAATTAAAGACTCTTAAGTCTCCCAAGTTCAAGACTCACATGTTATTGAAGACAAAGACTCTCAAGTCATCAAAATTAAAGACAACCAAGTGTCCCAAGTTTAAGACTTTCAAGTCATCGAAATTAAAGAAATCCAAGTCACCGAGGACAAAGAGCCCCAAGTCTTCAAAGTTTAAGATGCCAAAGTCATTGAAAGTAAAGACTCTAAATTCATCCAAAGTAAGACTCCTAAGTCCGCAAAGATAAAGACTCCGAAGCTTAAAGCTATCAAGTTATCAAAAGTCTAAGACTTCTTGAAGTTTAAGAAGAGCTTAAGTCTTCGAAGCTTAAGACCCCCAAATCATCGAAGTTGCTGACTCTCAAGTCATTGAGCAAACATTTATGTAATCTAAGCAGACTTTAAATTGTCACAAAAGTGTTGCAGATTCTTAAGACTCATTCAAATTGTGGGCAATGGTGACATATGTCCCTTCCTTTCACTTGGTGATAATAGTACTAGAGCCTCTTTGTTCAAAATGTCCACCTTCTCTTCGACTTAGCATCAACACTTTGTCCGTCAAGTTGGTAGCGACGGTGCCATACCTCCTCCTTTATGTGGCGACATAGGCCCCTCCTTCAAGTTGGTAACAATGACAACATAGCCTTCTCTTTCAAGTTGGTAACAATGACAACATAGCCTCCTCCTTCCAGTTGGTTGAAGCGGCAACATAAGCCTCCTCTCTCAAATTGGGGGGCGACAACAGCATATTGGTGCTTTTTAAATTGGTAGCCTTCACCTTCAAATTATAGAGTGTCCTTATTTGAGTTGATGACGACAACAAGGTGACCTCCATATTTATAATAAGGAAAGTCACCAAAGCCAGACCAGCATAGGCAGGTATCCAGAGGCGAGAAAAATAAGGAAGGTCACTCAAGGTGGACCTCTCCAGGGATGAAAAAAAACGTTCGTATTGCTCGTGGCAAGTCACAGAGAACATGATCCAGTTAGTCTAAAGCTTGAAGCATCCGACATTTTAAATGACAAACCTGCAAAAGCATGACAAAAAAATTATGTTATTACTTAACATGTGCGATATAGTCTTATTAAAGTTGGTCACATAGGCAATGCAGATCTTCTTTGAAAATTCAAGGTTAACCCGTTAATATACTCAAAAGTGTCAGACATTCAAACGTTAACTGATAATCAAGTCAAATTCCCCTCTTGTGAATTTTTGCCTTTGGAAGTTTGCCTTAGGAGAAAACTCAAGGTTAACCCGTTAATGTACCCAAAAGAGTTAGACATTCAAAGGTTAACCCATAATCAAGTCAAATTCGCCTTTGGAGGATTTTCATCTTTGGAGGATTTTCGCTTTAGAAGGATTCAAGGTTAACCCGTCGATGTACCCAAAAGGGTTAGACATTCAAAGTTTAACCCATAACCAAGTTAAATTCGCGTTTGGAGGATTTTCATCTTTGGAGGATTTTCATCTTAGGAGAATTCAAGTTTAACCCGTTGATGCACCCAAAAAGGTTAGACATTCAAATGTTAGCCTATAATCAAGTCAAATTCCCGTTTGAAGGATTTTCGCCTTAGGACGATTCAAGATCAACCCGTTGATACACCCAAAAGGGTTAAACATTCAAAGGTTAACCGATATTAAATCAAAATTTTCCTTGTCGAGAATTTTCACCTTAGAAGGATTCAAGGTTAATCCGTTGATACTCCCAAAAGGGTTATACATTCGAAGGTTAACCGATATTAAATCAAAATTTGTCTTGTCGAGAATTTTCTCCTTTGGGAAGTTCGCCTTAGGAGGATTCAAGGTTAACCCGTTGATGCACCCAAAAGGGTTTCAAAAGTTAACCGATATTAAATCAAAATTTGCCTTGTCGAGAACTTTCACCTTTGGGAAGTTCGCCTTAGGAAGATTCATGGTTAACCCGTTGATACACCCAAAAGGGTTATACATTTAAAGGTTAAACCGATATTAAATCAAAATTCGTCTTGTGGAGAATTTTCACCTTTGGGAAGTTCGCCTTAGGAGAATTCAATGTTAACCTGTTGATGTAACCAAAGGATTATACATTCAAAAATCGACTACAACAAATTATTGCAAATTCCAACAGGAAACAAAGAATTAGCAATGTTGTATAAATTTGTAAAATGACCTTCATTGAGACAAACAAGCTAGAAAAAATACAAATTGTATTTCAAGTCTATATTATCTAAGCAAAAAAAGGGGGGGCATTATACGCCCAAAAGAAGAAGAAACACAAAGAAAAGCGGCGCAAAGGGAAGCCAATGGAAAAAAAAAAACCTACAGTAGAGGAAACGTAGAAGAAAGCGGCCGTAGGGGAGGAGAATTAAGGATGAAATTACCTTCAAGTGTTGCTTCATTAGACTATTGACAATGAATTGTTGCTACTGCTCAACGTTGCCTTTGTAGCCACTCCTTAACGCTCCCCAATTTCACTGCGATGAATCTTACTGCTGGCTACTGCCGAGAGAGGGATAGGGGAGAAGTCATGCAAAGAATATATAAAGAATGTATTCTTCAAATTAAGGGAAGGGACATTACCTTTGTTAATAAATCTTCATATCTTGGGCAAGAGAGATAATATATTGAAGATTGCATCTTATAAGATTACATCGAATATAATGCAGGGCTCACTCAGAATAAAAGAAAAAAAATCGAGACATCAGTCACGCTTAAACACCAAGATTGTGTACGTGACTTAATCTCGAGGGAGCAATTTGCAGGCACAGGAAATTTAGTAATAAATACCACATTATAAAAATAAATATAAATTGATTATTTGGGTCAACCCATTTAATTAATTTAATTTATTTAATAAATTGGGTCGAATCGGCTACCAAGTCATGGCCCAAATGATTGTGAAATTAAAAGTCAAATTGACTAACAAGTCAAAGGTTAATCAACGGCTCAAGAAGGCGAATAAGTCACAAACCCTAGTAAGGGGAGGTGGATTCTTTCCCTATAAATAGAGCACTACTCCTTGCTACTCTGAAGGTGAAAGATTCATTCACTCTAAAGGCATTATGAAGACTTAAAGGGCTAATTTCTCTAAAGAAAGACAAAAAGCACCATTACAGCACGTGCCGTCTACCATCAAAGATCAAAGAAAACTCGTCTTGATTGAGATTAAGCCTCTTAGGCGCTCTCTCAATATCAAATTTCATTGAAGTTCATTCAAAGGAAGTCAAATGAATCAATTTGATCGAGATTCAAGTCAAATAACCCTCTTTTAAGTACAAATTGGAGATCGAATTAGAGGACTTTTATTTGTTTATTTGTAACAAGTACACAAAAATTGTACTCATATTTTCTGAAATCAATACAAATTAAATTTGTCCACATTTCTTGTCTTAATTTATTTTTAGTCTCGAAATTTGTATTTACAAACTCAAACAGTGAGATTGTTATTGCTACTTCACATTGTGCGGGGATTACCTTATCACCATGCTAACTACATGTAAACTTAATCTTTTGATGAGTATATGCCCTATTTAATTTGTTAATAGGAACTATGTGATCATTTATTGTGAATACAATTTGGTATGTGGTCTGTGTGCATGGAGAGCAGTCTTTAAAAGTTATTTTCAATAATTATATAATGAGATGGTTGATCTGTAGCTGATATAATTGGTATAATGCATTTGATTCCTTCTATTTCAATGGATAACCCTTTTGTGGCTTCATTGTGACTTATTATACTATTATCAACTATTCTTACTTATAAAGGACTCATTTTTTTCTTTATGAATATATGCCGGAGATGGATATTTTTTTTTTCCCAAAACAGACAGAACAATTACTATTGATGTAAGAAGAAAATTCATATTTATTATATATATCTCTAAGCATATATTTATTGGGATACAAATGCTATCAGGATTATATTGGTGATTACATAACATATCTTCATAGTCATACTTTTGACTAATTCATCCTGATAAATAGGTCCACTATGGTCCTTATTTTATAGTCAATGATTTTTTTAACCAAACTCATTCTTCAATTTACACTGTTTTTTGCAGGTTCAAAACTCATTCTACTCATTTAACTAGTTATACTAATTGTATCATCTTCCTTAACATCTTCTGTAGTTGTAGAAGATCCTTATTCCTATTCTAATCTTGCATTCATACTTCTTAATAATTAGGTTTTATGATATTTTTTTCATTCTCATTAATTTTACATTATTTTTCTTGTTGATTTTTGTTGGATTTGCAAAGCTAGCTGTCTAAGACCTATCAAATTTTTTCTCTTATTGATTAGGCTTTATCTTTTGAATGTTTTACATTGGAGGGTTTAGGGTTTAGGGTTTAGGGTTTAGGGTTCAGGGTTCAGGGTTCAGGGTTCAGGGTTCGGTTTAGGGTTTAGGGTTTAGGGTTTAGGGTTTAGGGTTTATTTTTCAAAATATTCTTAGTGGGTAGCCTCATCCCTTCATATCCATCCTAATAATGACAAAAAGTCTTTAGAAAACTTATCTTTTAGACTCATGTAATATCTACGTCGACAATTGAATATCAAAGAACCATTACACAAATTAGTCTTTATTCATGTATTAATTTGATTATTTAATTTAATACATCTAACATTACAAAATAAAACATAAAGGTTGATATCCTTGCCACAATACTGTAATGATATAATTTGAACTTGGACACTTTTAACATGGATGTATCTATATTTCCGATCCTTCTTATGCTTAAGAACATTTTCCTAATTCATGAGATTAACCTCTCCCACATTAAATTCACTATCTTTTATCTCTAAATCATCTTCCATCATTTTAAATACTTACTTTTTCTAGATTGTAGAAGGACCCAATCTCCTTTGACATCTTCATTCTTAGTATCTACTTTGAATTCTTCTCATTGAAGGTCGTCTATACTAGTTTAGCCATTTTCCATCATATAACTGGTTTCTTCATAAAACGTTTCTTCATATTAATCTTCTATTACTATCTCAACAATTCCTATACTCTGCCGTTGTTTTCATAATGCCCTATTTCCCCACATGCCCAACACTTACTGTTCAACCTAAAATTTTGTTAATTTATACCCTTTTATTATCTGAAATTTGTTCAAAATAAATTAGTAAATAAGAACTCTAATGATATTTTTATTTATTTTGTAGGAATTGTAAAAACTTTTAAAAAAATAAATAGTTAGCTCAGATGAAGCTTTGGATCAAGTGGAAAATGAAGAAGGTCGAGCCCAACCGTCCCGAGCCCAATCTCAATTAGGCCTAGTCACTTGACCCCACCCTAGCTCTCTCTCCCTCCTTCGTCTTCCTTCACGATGGGCTTGTTCTTGTTGTTTCTTCTGCGGCCCAAATGGTTCTCAGTCTCAATGGGTCCCTTCCCCCTTTTTTCTTTCCCTTCTCTCGGACTGCGCTCCATTTCTCCGCGGCCCAAATACCCCCTTTCCAGCTTAAGCCTATCTGCTTCTTTTCGTTGGCCCAGTAAGCGTGCCCAGCCTATTGCCTTCTTCTTTCTCACAACATGCCATGGCCTAGTCTCTCTCTCTCTTTCTTCAATCATTGTCATTACTGATAGCATCTGTTACTCTCCATTCATCATCCTCACTTCAACAGTTTTCAAGAGTTCATTTTCGATAATTAAGTGGAGTAATGGGGCTATGAAGAGGGGCCTTTTTGGGGGAGCTTCAAATGGGAGGCTGAAGGCAACAGGGCTAAAAAGGAGCAGAGAGTAGCAGCAAATCACAACACATAGTTTATTTCAGATTTCTTTTCCGAATTATCACCTTTTGCTCTGTTTCAATTTCGTAGCTTAGGTTTTGAAAGATTCTTTCCAGAATTCACGAAATTGTTTTGAGATTGGCTTAATCAGACGAGTTCGAGTATTGAAGGCAATTGATTCAGTTTTCAACTTATTGTTCTTTCCCTGTTGCGATATATACAATTTGCTGAGTTTAGAGTTCTGGTTTAGGATTGATTTGGTCTCCTATTTGCTCTGTCTGAGTCCCCTATCCTGGGCGGCAATGGCTAGGTTGATTGCAAATCTTAATGGATGATTCTTAATTAGCTAGCTTGTTGGAAGTTCAGACAAAACATGAATAGAGGAAACTTGGAAATCATCTCAAGTTTCGCTTACATGTTTAGTTAGCTTTTTTCCGAAAAATATAATTTGACTAAATTAGTTAATAATTGTAATTTCGCCTAATTATTTGTTCCGTTAATGTAAGGATTCTACGTTTGTGATTTAATTCACAATTATCTCTGAGGACGACACGCGTAATTACTACGACGATTAACCGTGCGCTTGTAAATTTATAACAAGTTTTTGACGCTGTTACCGGGAACAAATTTGTACAACTAGGTTACGTTGAGTTATTTGAGTCGTTTTCATTTTTGTTTTGTATTTTTGATTTTTAGTTTTGTTTGTGTGTGTGTTAGTTTAGTTTTAGTTTAGTTTAGAATTCTTTTGTTTTTGATTTTTGATGTGAGTTTGTGTTTTAGTTTTTTTGTTTTGATTAATTTAATCTTGATTTTTACTGATTATTATCTGTTGCAAAAAGAAATAGAACTAACAGATTTTAGATTGATTTCAAGAAAGAGCATAATAGAAAGGAAAAAAATAGCAATGCAGGTTTTTTTTTTTTTTTTTACAGATTTTTAGATTATGTTTGAGTTGTTTCGAGTAGTTTTGATGTGAATTTTTTTATCTGATATTTTTAGTAGCTTCTACATGATTTTTAGAGTCTAGGTGAATTTTTGTGGAATTTTTAGGAATTTTTGAAATTTTATATGATTTTTAGAAATAATTTTCTGCACTATTCTGAGACAGAAAAAATTGAAAAAAAAATATATTCATATTGTTTGTGATTGCGCTAAATTTTTCATGTATAGGGTTTTGATTTTAGGAGTTTGATTTTCTGTTTTAAATTTGTTTTTAGAGTTTTGTTGTTTAGGTTTTAGTTTATTTTTGATTTTTTTTGGGTTTATTTTGTGTTTTTTTTTTTTTTGGGTTTTTGTCTTGATTCCTAGAATTAGTTTACTTTCTATTTTTATTTGCTGTGCCAAACAAAGGAAAAAAAGTTTTTAAAAAAATCAAAACCCTAAAAAAATAGAAAAAGAAAAAGAGAAAAAATATATCATTTTGTGGGGTATGGGATTTGCATGACTGATTGGGTTAAAGACCTTTGAAAGCAAAATACTTGTTAAGAGCGAAGCCAACCCTGACATGAAACCCCAAGCTTGTACTTGAGTTACAAGAGATGGCACAAGAAAGATCTTTAAGTGATACTTTCCATCCTTCCAGGAGTGCTTTGCCATCTTGTCTTAATATGCCTAACCTAGGACCTAATGTGACTTTCGAGTTGAGACCTCATTACACTCAAATTCCCCCTGAATTCACGGGTTTAGAGGATGCATATTTGTTTTTGAGGGAATTCGAAAAAGTGTTTTCCATGATGCATTTTCCTAATATTCCGATTGATGTTGTGCGAATGGAATTAATTTCTTTTGCTTTGAAAGATTCTGCTAAATGATGGATGTATGGCTTAGCTTCTAATTCTGTTACTTCTTAGAATGATTTTGTTAGATTATTCCTAAGAAAATATTTTCCTAATGCTGAGATTGTTAAGCTAAGAAATGCAATTAATAAATTTATACAACTAGAAAGGGAATCATTTTGGATGTGCTTTGATGTATTTAAAATTTGTTGACTCAGTATCTCCATCATGGTTTAGACCAAGTACGTTTGTGCCAAATCATTTATAAAGGACTTGACCAACAACCTACAGCCATGTTAGAGTCCATGTGTTAAGGTGACTTCTTCTAAGAGCACAACTACGGTTTGGGAGTCTTTAGAGGACTTAGGTGAGAAGACCATGTAATGGAAAGCCGCTAGAGATGACATCCTAAGTTTTAGGTTTGCCAGGGGTGAGTTGCATTCTACTTCTGATGTGAGTCAACTGGAGTCTAAGGTTGCGGAGGCTAAGAGCATGTTGAAGAGGTTGTCTTCTTACACTCCCTAGATTTCTCATACTTCTATGGTGTCTTGTTCTCATTATCAAGCCTTAGATTAGTCATTGAGTGCATGTTCTTATTTTACTCACCAGTTATTGACTGGATAGAAGTAAGCAAGCATGGCCTTTCAGAGACCTAAGAAAGACCTATTTTCCCCCTATTAGAATCTAGGGTGGAGAAATCATCCTAAATTTTTTTGGAGTAGTGGACCAAATGTTGTGGTTTCTAACTCCCAGTCCATCTCCCATCCGCCCAATTCTTTTCAGAGACCAGCTTTTCCAACTGTGTTTAATGCACCTAGACTTCCACCTCCTGTAACTCAAGTTCAGCATCCTCTTGGTTATACTAGCATTGATAAGATTGAGAGGAGAATTAATAGTAATTTGAAGAGAATGATTAATGCCAATATAGAGAAAATGATGAGAATGATGACTGAGCAGTTTTTCCAATTAACATCATCTTTTAAGGAGTCAGGTATTTTTCTTAGTTAGCCACAGGTAAACCCTAAGGGTCACGCCTCCTCTTCTTCTAGTGCAAACTCTAGTGAGCCTGTGAGAAAAGTGAATGCAGTTATATTTTTAAATCTGGTCGTGAGATTGATAAACAAGTAGAAACTTCTATTGAACCCTGCAGTTACAACTATTTTTGCCTATAAGATAACATGTAGGTTTTTAAAAAAATCTTAGATTTTTCAGGTTTGGCTTGTTATAATATCTTTTTTTAAATATTTTTCTCTCCTTTGCTTCTTAAAGCTCGTTATCTTATAAAATTTTCTTTTTCTCTTATTCTCGGGTTCATTTCTCCATTGGTAAGGAATATCCCAACATACTAGAAATTATCTCTTCATTTTCCTTTATTTTTGAAAATCAAGACATTGATCATTAACCAATTTCCTTATAAGAGATTTTTGTACCAAGGGTGTCAATGATGTCAACTTTTTCAAGCCATGAAATGTATTTTTCATTAATTCTAGAATCTATCAGATAAGTTAATTTGTGGTAAAAGACACTAAGATTGAGTTACACTAAGATTGAGTTTATTATGCCTGATTTTGTGATAGTAATGATTGAATTCAACAACAAAATTTCTCAAATTTCTCATGTCTAGAGCTCTATACTATTAATCTTTATTCATCAATCTCTACCTTTTTCTTCAAAATCAACTTTAGTTTTGATAAATTCGATTTCGATTTCCTTGCATAATTTTGAACATATAGGCTGGTGTTTTCATTATTCTTAATATTCTTTTTCCTTCTTCATCTAATGAGTTGTACCGGTGAAGTACAGTGTCAAAAAAACTATGTTCGATCTAGTTCAAAAAATTTCAAGCAATATGTTGTGAACTCTGCAAGCGTATGGTTTATCGCCATAGCAATTACGGTTGTCGTCCTTAGGGATGAATATGAAATTAGGCCGCTGTCAAACTAAATGTGATAAAATTGAATTAAATTGCCAAGGTTCAGTGAATTAGTTACCAATCATTCTAGAATGCTAAACTGAAAGATCAACATCAGGATGAAGTTTACACCGATTCATCACCAATAACCTTCAATTCTGAGAAAACTAAGTAAAACTAACTTGGACTAACTAAGGGACAACCTAGCTAAACAAGCATAAGAGAACTTGCGAAGGAAGAACATAACCATAATCGAGAGCAAAAGCAGAATGGCCAAGATTGAACTCGACTGAGCAAATAAACGCAAGTCGGAAGTGCAAGGAATTAGAACCCAACAATATTCAATCTCCAAAGTTCAACACTGATTCCGACAAACCAAAAGTCGAATTACACCAATCTGTGAGACTAAATTCTAGTCCTAAATCTGAAAACTGGGAAAGCAAAATAAACAAGATGAAGCAATTAACGCTAAAAAAGAAAAACTCTATTAAGTGCTTCACTCCATCCTCCTCTTATCCCAGAAAACTCTGCGTTCACTGCTCTTCAATGCCATTAATCTTCATTGAAGCGTGTAACCATTTTAATTGCTGCCATTCAGAGCTTGCATCATTGCCTACTTTATGAGTGAAATAAAATGATGAAGGTGTAACAGCTATATGAATTAATGTAAGTAAATGAAAGAAGAGATAGAAAAGATGAGAAATTAAGAGAAGGGGAGGGTTTACTATGGCTGGTGAATGAAGAAGAGGAACACGAAGTAATAGATTTGGGGCTCTGGTTTTGGGCAACGAAGAAGAAGAAAGGGGAGAAGAACAGGTGCTGATCACGTGCAATGCTCGTGAGTTTTTTTTTTTAAGTGGGTGGGGAGGGGCTGGATATGCCCTACTAGGCTCGTGAAGAAGAGCAAAAGAATAGGCCCGGCATGAAGGGAAGGGGAGATCCGAAGACGGGTTGCTGGGTTGAGGCACGAGTGGGCCAAGGTGGGAGAAGCAGGCTCCTGGCTGGGCTCTTGGCCGGTGGTGCATTTGGGCCTGGTTCTTTCTTCTCTTCCTTTTCTTTCTTGACTTCATCCAATCCTTGAGTTAGTTGCTTTTTTTTTTTCCAAATTTTCTAATTCTTATAAAATAAATAAAATAAATAAATAATATTAAAATCCTATTTTAATAACTTATTTCGAACAATTATTACACAGTAAAAGGGTATAAAATGATATTATTTCAGGTTGAACACAATATGCCATTATATCCAAGCTTTCTAGGCAGAACATTTGTAAAATAGATAGCCAAAGGGGAAGTATATGCTGATTTTCAAAATTACATGCTTGACAAATGGATAATTGAGAACACATCAAAATAGACTAAAAGAGAATCATCCTAGTTAAAACAAATATCACAAATATGACTCTCTAACATCCGAAATGGGCATTATTGAACAACTTTGGGGCGGAGGGGAGATAGCTCTTATGCTGCCTTCACGCAAGTCAGAAGACCTGATGAGTTCTTAGATATTGGTCTTAAATGCGTCGATCTATCATTTCATGTACTCGCTGTCAAATGAGAACAACCAAGATGTTAGAATTATCTGAATGTTTCCACATACAAGCACTACTAAAAAATCAGCTTTTTTCGATGGATTTTCCAGCTGATAGCATCCGTCCGAATAAGGCCGGTTGGGAATGCGTTCTGACGGAAATCGCTTTCTCCAACGGAATTCCGATGGAATTGAGGCGGTCGACGAACTCATCCGTTGGATGAAAAAAAACTCGGAAAAAATTTCAAAAAAATTGTTTTTTTTATGGATTCCGTCAGAATTTTCCATCAGAATCTGTCGAAAATCCGTTGGCATTTTTAAATTTTATTTTAAAAATATAAAAATATAGTCCCCAACTATAAAAACATTTTTGAATGTATCTAATACACAATAAATTCTTATCATTGACGTTAAATTGATATTAGCATTAAATTATGCTTAATTAATAAAAAATTATACTCTTTAATAATGAAGTACAAAATTGAGAATAAATTATCATTCTAACAAACTAATATCAACGTAATAAACTAACTGTATG
The DNA here is from genome assembly GCA_029747015.1 of Carnegiea gigantea. Taxonomy (NCBI): domain Eukaryota; kingdom Viridiplantae; phylum Streptophyta; class Magnoliopsida; order Caryophyllales; family Cactaceae; genus Carnegiea; species Carnegiea gigantea. Next base: position 160,643 of record JAKOGI010000108.1, on the reverse strand, counting down.
AACTATTAAATTTACATAATTACATACAAACTAATTATACAAATTATTAAATTCAATGTATATACTTAAATTATTGTAACTTTGTACAAATTATACACAAGAAAATCTTCTCAAAAAGTCGATGATGAATGACAGTGGGAGGAGGTGACGGCGGTGGGATGGCGGCGGTAGGGTGATGACAAGCGGCGTTGCTTCCTCTCTTTATCTCTCTCTATTTTGCAAAATAAGTACCGAAAAATGAAGCATGGAGCGAAATTTATAACAGAAATTTCGACAGAATACTCCGTCAAAATTGCGGCGGAATTCCGACGGAAAAAATCCGTCGGAATATTTAAAAAATTTTGAATTTTCCCTCCACTCAAGTCGAGGTTAAAAAAACTTTTTAAAAATTTTTAAATATTTGCCGACGGAAATTTCGTCGGAAAAACTCAATCGCAAAATCCGCCGAAATTCCAGCGAATTTGTTAGAATTCGTCAGAATTCCGTCGAAGATTCCAATGGACTTATTTTCCGTTGGAAAATTCTATCGAAATGAGCCGAATTTTTAGTAATGAAGCACATTAGCTCGAGCCCTTAAGTTTCTCATTGGCATTGTATTACAAATGACTCACAGCAATGGTGAAGAAAGCAAAATTTACAAAAGTGATATTTAGTGCATCACTGCATTTTTTTCTGAAAGTCTAGGGGCTGTATTATGATAATTAATGCACAGTTTGCTAACTACAAGGTCAAAGCTTAGCTCGATGGAATACGATAAGTTAAATGCAAGGGGATGTTTTATTTGAATGATTTTACTACAATGCTACTTCTTATATAGTCGCATCTGTAGCTATTAGTATGTGACAGTTACAATGACGGAGAAATATGATGGCAAAAATGTCTGATAATGACTGATAGGACACTTCAATTGCTGGCTAGTGTAGTTGCCACACTTTCTTGTGGAGAAGCAGATGATTTGTGCTTCATAGAACTAATTAGCACTGCAAAATCTAATCTGCTTTAACTTGACTCTATGTTGATAGAACACAATGGAAGCTAAACAACAAATTGTTGCCGTGAACAGCTCCATTGATAGTGAAATTAGCACAAACAAATTAGTATTCAGTATCTAACTAGTGATATTTTCACAAAACCTACCAAAATGTTAAGTGTTTGTCAGTTATCTAAGTTGGTAAAGCTCATAGGTTTGTACAGACATAAGGTATAGATATCTTAAGAACCCCTAGTTAAAAGCCTACGAAGGATGAGCTCTACTGTGTCGAGACACAAATACAATGGATCAAGAAATTAGTGTTTTTAACGACATCCATTGGAGCTCACAACGTAAACAAGGCACAAGTTCATCATATGCAAGAGGTGCATTCAATAGGCCATGCATTAATAAGTCACGCATGCCTACATATGAAACATGCTAATTGTTACAACATTTGACTTCGTGGTGTTTGACATGCGTTTTCATGAAAACATCCAAGACTTTGGAGATTGGTCGCAAAGAATTTCTTAAAAAGTTAGTTCCACTTAACCATCTATGACCAGGTAATAAGAAGCTCATAAAAAGACTTCTCCTTTCTCCATATAGGATTTCAGTCAAAATATAATTTTAATGTTTTCAAATTTTCTACCCAATCTTAAGTATCAGAAAATGGGTTGCAGTAGCTTGCCGTTGACCATGAAGAATTGTCAATGGTAGAATTCATAAAGACATCACTGATTAATCATTGTATAACAAAACAATCACAGAAAATTCAACTGCTTTATCAGCAAAATGTGCCGATAGAGTGAAATAGATATACAGTATTAAGTGATCAGTAAGATTTACAAGGTGATACATGATAAGCATTCCATAATCATAATGGCGGAACCTAACAAAGTATAACCCATAAACAACATGGCTTGAGTAACTCACAATTTTTCACCCGTCCTCCTCTTCAGGCACAGGTATGGTAAATCTGTGAATGAAGGATTCAATGATGTTCTTGGGATCCACATCCATTATTTCTCTTACTCACTTTGGCTAGCTTCTGAAGTTGAGCTTTCTACTTGTGTTTTCTGCCACCATTAATTTCATTTCTTTTCATACTTCGCCCTTGAAATTTCTAATAAGAATTTGGATAATTGGAGTTCGCTGACTACTTTAGATGCATATGATCATTTATCTACAACTTGATAACTAGAGTTATATTGAAACTTATATCATCAAAGCCAGTGTATATCGCATCCACCTCAAAAGCCACTCTTTGATGTTGTAACTGAATCTTCTAAACAGATCAAAGGACATCCGCCTGAGTAACATCTAACCATGTACTTCTAGCTCGTCTTCATACAAAATATGTTAATCTCAAATACCTTAATCATGTCAAGCAAGTTGGGAAATGAAAAAATGCAAAGCTTGGACAAGAAGCGGTAAACTTCGGATAGTAGGCATCTCTATTGCTAAGAAAAAGCTCTTGTCAAAGCTCAAATACCTTTCAATTAGGTTTTGATAGTTGAGAACAATTTAGTTCAACCCTAATTTAGGAAAAGATCTTGAATTACCCTAAATCAGCAAACCCTGTTTAAGTGAAGCTCTTGAATTTATCCTTAAATCATCATGACTGGCCGTGCATCAATATCTTAGATCCTATATTCATTCAAAATGTCAAATTCCGTATACAATTTATGAAAATTCAGCAAAAGAGAGTATAATACTATGCTAGTATCACAAATAGAAAATAACAAGAAATGAGAGAGAGTCAAATAGTCAAAATTGGCTTTAAGAGAGATGAACTTATAAATTTATTGATTGAAGCGAGCTTTCACGAAGCAAAACGAACACATTCGTGCAGACAGAATCGAGAGGGGGTGACAGACTTCAGGATAGATATGTGATTTTCAGATTAGAGAACAGATACGTCGCAATTGAGGACAAGAACAGAAACAACATCGCGTTGGTGCGGTGCTGCGGTGGTGGTGGTGGACTCGTCACAGTCAAAGGAGATGACCCTGGGTAGAGAGAGAGAGAGAGAGAGAGAGAGAGAGAGAGAGAGAGAGAGAGAGAGAGAGAAGGGTGCTAGAGAGCTATGGTTACTGGGGAGAGGGCAACAAATAGAACAGCAGGAGAGACAAAGAGAGGAAGTGGGAAAGGGCTTGATAGCTTAATGTTAGAGCCAAGGTTTTTGTTTGTTTATTACTTTATCAATTTCGTGACCAAAAATTAATTTGTTTTATAGTCACAAAAGTTTCATTCTTAAAAATATAGGAAAAATTATACTGAACCTTGAAATATTGAAATTTATGACCGAATTTATAGTGGAGTGAAAATTGGTCACAAATGTGACTAAATTTCAGATTGCTTAATCTTTGGTTAAAAATTTCTCACTACCTGCTATTTGTGACAAAATTAGTCACAAATTGTGACTATTTCTAGGCAGTCACAAAAAACAGTCACAAATTCCTGTGTTTTTGCATGCTTCTCATCCCATCATGATGTATGACAATAAAATGTAATAATTTTTATATAAACTTTATTACAAGTTAAAGCATTGAATAAGGCACTTGAATAGGTTTATGGGTTCAATCCAATTAGTTAGCAAGCATCATATCATCAAAATAAGTGACCAGTTCTTAATGTTGCTTCTTATAAACATGGATTAATTGTTTTGCCACATATTACAATGAAAATATAAATTTTTAGATTAGACAATCTCATTGCAAGAATTTATAACATAACTAACATGGTTACTTATTTGTTTATATTTTTAACATAATTTTAATGTGACAATGACATATGGTAATAAGCATATGTGAGATGATATTACCAAAACCAACAAATGATAAACGAAAACTTAACCCAAACTAGCAAAATAAGAAGAACCTAAATAATAGAATGTCTTGTTAGGTTGAAAGTCTTAGCACTTGCCCTGATTTAGTTGGGGTTATAAACTATCACAAAAGAAATCTTCATAATTTGAAGTTTACAGCTAATGATCGAGGACAAAAGAATGTGTCTACTTCAGCAACCACACTTTTTTGTAAAATTGAAGTTGTGTACTGTTGGCCAGGCCTAATAAGGTTAGGCCGAACGACCACTAATGCTACCTAGGGCGACAACCTTGGCTGCCCTCTGACCTATATAAGGAGGCTCAGGGGGTTAGCCTAGGGTAATGAACAATTAGATCCCTTATACTCTCCCTTTTCCCTCTCATCGCTACACTACTATCTAGTAGGTTTTCGGGTTTAGGACGTGGAACCCTAAGGAGACTCTAGTAGCTGCCTAGCATCCACACTGACGTGCACTATTTCAAAATTCCGCAACCAGGTCTGTCTTAATTCATCCTATAATGGTATCAGAGCCAAACTCATTGGATTAGTCCCGTATAATGCATTTCATAATCTAAATAATAAGCATGCTTGTCCATATCAATTGCTTAATTTTTGTAATTACGCAACTTTATTATCCTAAAAGCATGCTTATGTGATTATAATGTCTGCTTGCCCATGATCAACAAAAAATTGAGTCTTTAACGATTCCAATTCATGAATGTTTATGCTTTGTGAAATTAGTGTGCCCAGAAAGTTATCAATTATCAAAAGACCCAATTTTTTATTGATGACTAATGATTCAAACTGATCAAATTATGCTCTAATATTGATGAAAGCATGTTTCTTTTGTGGCCTAAATTTGAAGCATGATTGATTCGATTAAATGTCAGTCGATTTGTATGCAGTTTAATATGCTATTACATTTAAGTTGTGTGTGTTTCATAAATCAGTGGCATAATTCGTTTAGTCTAATCATGCTAAGAAAAATTGTGTACTAGTTGTTCTTCCCCAAAAAACATTAACCCCCTCTTACCTACACTAAAAACCCTAATCCTGAATCTCTCTCTGCACAAACCCTTATATCTACCCCCAACACTCGTGCCTTGGTGGCTGCGGTGGCGGCAGATCGAGTAAGGCCTTGGTGGCCTCCACTAAAAACCACGTCAACCAAAAAAAGGAGGGAAGAGTATAAGAGATCAGATATAGGTCATACCCATCAGAGACAGCACAAAAGGGTGGCGCGTGTATGCTACGCTCTGCAGACGAAGGTCATTTACGCTATCTTCTTCCTCCTAAAACTCCTCACTACCATCGATTTACGCAACCTCAGAGAGAAAACTATGAAAATCACCATCTCTGGAAGCGCGTGAGCCCACGCGCTGCCGCCTTAGTGGCGCGTTGGTCTCGTGGATCACTTCTCCAGACTTGCTTTCGGCCGATCTATGCGATGGTGGTATCGGTTCTCATTAGGTTGGCATGGATTGAAGGTTGTGGGCATGGTTTACCACTGGTGGGGGCTGTGTTTTTTGCATTATTTGGGTAGCAGAGGCACAATGGCGATAGAGAACCACCGTTAGGAGAAGCTTGTGAAAAGGAGTTTTGGTGGAGCTCAGTGCTCCATTTCCTTGGCTATGGCGTCGGGAAGTCAAGAGAGCAAGAAAGAGGCCTCACTTTGGGACCGAGAGAGGACAGAAGACTGAGAGAGATGCTAAGGGTGAGGGTCCAGAAAGGGGGGAGAGAGAGAGAGCTTTCCACTTCGAGAGCCAAGAAAGGGGGCAATAAGAGTTAGGGTTAGGGTTTAAGTGAGTGAGGTAGTCACTCATTTATACCAGGGAATTGGGCCTCCATTAATCGGCCAAATTATTTTCGTCCATTTTTTTGGTTTAAATCTTGAGCCGAACAATATATGTCCTGGTTTTATTTTCACAATCATATAAATGTGCTTCATATGTTTGAAGTTTCCTATATTTTATGCATTTTTATGCTCATATCATTATTGGTTATATAATGAATATTTTGTATTATCGTTTATGTAATGATAATATGAGTCTTAAATACGTGACATAGAACTATGTGTTATATATCGAGGAAATAAACAATTGTTTAGTAATATGTATAGATGAATTAGTTTCTTATAATATAAGCTTTGTGTAATTATGTTTACATGGCTAAAAGTGAATATCTATGTGATACTCACTAAATCAATATGTTAATTATTTTGATAGAACTTTATGAATTATATGGTAATTAAATTAAAGAAACTTCTAATTCACATTCATATGTGATGATTATGAGCTTGGCAAAATTTTCGAACATATGATGTGAATGATGGAGTTTTCTTCACAATTTAATTATCAAAAGATATGTCTAACAAATAATATATACTTTCATATATGGTAGCTAGCTAAGAATTTAACAGGTAGTATGCCCTCTACGACAAACTGGATGGCATGAATTATGATGTTTGGCATTTAAAAGTTCAATTCAGCCTAAATGATGGTGATATGCTGGATCTCCTGACAACTTCTATGCCTGCTCTAGCAGACAAAGATGATCAAGGCAGAGATATTACTGCTACTGAGCAGTACAAGGAAAACCTAAAGCCATACAACGCCTGGTTCAAAAGAGATCGTTCAGCAGGCTACACAATGTTGTCTTGTATATAGGATAATCTCCTAGGAGAGTTTGAATGTTTCCTCACTGCTAAGGCCATATGTGCACAGCTTAAGATCAGGTTTAGGCAAACATCTGCTATAAGGTTGCGTACCTTGCGGTTAAGATGGATGCAGTATACTATTGACTCTAGTCGTAGTATCTCTGAATACCTTTAAGCCATGAGTGCCATGGTTTGAGATCTTAAATTTGCAGGGCAAGATGTCTCTGAGGAAGAGCAGGTGCTACATGTGATTAGGGCTCTTCCTAATGACAATGAACATTGGAGAATTTTTAAGGTCATTATAACATATAATGAAAACATTAAGACCTTCGAGGCAATTTCTAAGCACCTCGAGATGGAGGAAGAGCATGTAAAGATATATGCTCCTCCTAATGTGGCATTCGTTACCAAAGGGTGTGGGCCCAATGTCACGGATCGCTCTAGAATACTCTAGAATACCCTATATTTTACTAGATTTCTCTAGACTATGTTCTAACGTATTCCATAATGTTCTACACAAGTGTAGAGTTATGTAGTATGTTAGGGAGATGTATAGAATATTCTGGATGTACATTCTTAACCGTTTTGATCCCCACCGTCCATTGAGGAGGTGGATGTGTATATATATCCCTAAGGGGGCTCATTTGTACACTAAGCATTCAAGTGCAATACAAGAGCATTCTCCCAAACTTTCCCTCTCTACTTTCTCTTTCTAAGTTCCCTTTGAGAGAGTGTGTGTGTTTGCTTAGCCTTTCACAAGTCTAAGTTAAGCATCCTTAAGGCTTACTAGCAAACAAAGCAAAGAGTTCCAAGTAAAGTTTGCTAGGCCGCACGGGTCTAAGTTTAAGTGAATTATCAACCTGTGATAGTTGGTATCAAACCTTTGGTTTGGGAGATCTATGGCTTCCAGTGTCACTGATGCTGGCAACCCTCAACAAGGAAGGAAGAAGGGCAATTAAAGAATAAGGACTTGTCAGTCCTTGTAGATGACAAGCTTGTGGAGATTAACCACTCTATGTCGGACCTCACGGGTAGGGTGGATGACATGGAGAAGCGCATCGAGGAGTTCGAGTCCACAGGAAACTTTGAGGAGTTCAATGCGGATATGCAAGAGGTAGTGAAATCCTTAGCAAGCAATGCCGATGAGGAGGTCCAAGCTCTTCGGGATAGAGAACTCCAAGCTTGCAAAACTGAGGTGGTGGCTTGCAAGTCCAAGATTGAGGCGTACAAGGCAAGGGTTGAGGCCTTGGAAACCCAACTCAAAGTACGCATGGCCGCGGTGGCCAATGCAAGCAATGGCGGATTGGATCAAATGTCCACCACCCCAAAGGTGAATGTGCTCCAAACTCTAACCTACAATGGGGCCAGGAATGCAAGGGAGATAGACAACTTCTTTTGAAAGTTTGAGGCCTACTTTGGAGCGACAGGCATCACCGATGAAGCACAAAAGTTAAACCATGCTTTCTTCTCTCTTAAAGATATTGCTCTTGTTTGGTGGCATCGGAGGTGCGATGATGTCAACCAAGGGTCCGCTCTCATCACCACTTGGGATGGATTCAAGAGAGAGCTCAAAGAGCAATTCTATCCCAAGGATGCAGTGAATAAAGCCAGGGCCAAGTTGAGGCACCTCCAACACAAGGAGGGCCACCTTCGTGAGTATGTGAGGGAATTCCAGGAGCTTCTCTTGGAGATCCCGAGCATGGGAGAGGAAGACGCCTTATTTGCCTTCCTAGATGGCCTAAGTGATTGGGCCAAGACTGAGTTAGAGAGGCGTGGTGTGTAAGAGCTCACCTCCGCAGTTGCCGCCGCCGAGTCACTTAATGAGTACAAGAGAGACCCATCAAAGGGACAAGGCAAGAAGAATAGTGGGAGCGGCAAAGGTGGGGGAGACCGAGACAAGTCTCCCACGAGGGACAAACCCTCTATAGACAAGGGAAAAGGCAAGAAAATCGATGCACCCAGGAAGTATTCATATTTCCTGTGTAATGGACCACATCGGGTCTTTGAATATCCCAAGAAGGGCAAGCTTGCCGCAATTGTCCAGAACGAGGATGAGGAGATTACTTCCCTCAAGCTACTCAATGCCATCTATGCGAACGTGGAGAAACAACCTCGTGGGGGCATGTATGTGGAGACCCGCATTAATAGTAAACCATTACAAGCATTGCTTGACACGGGGGCCGAAAAAGTCTATATGGATAACGAGCTTGCCGATAAGGTTGGCCTCTCCTACACCAAGGAGGGGGATATATGAAGGGAGCCAACGCTAAGAGCCTTCCCATCCATAGAGTTGCTCGGGGCACCCCCATCCAAATTGTTGATATAACTGTTGCTCCCTTAGATGACAAAAAGTTCTATTTGGGCATCGACTTCCTTGATGCGGTGAAGGCACACTTAGTGTCTTACACTGATACTTTGTGTATCATGGAGAGGGGGCAACCTTGTAATGTCCCCGTGAAGAGAGGTATCAATGAAGGCAACATGCTCTCTGCCCTCCAGTTTTCTAAGGGACTCAAGAAGAAGAACCCAACCTTCCTTGCTACTCTCAAGATGGAGGAGGAATCCAAGGAAGTTCAAGCACCCAAGGCCATCCAAAAGGTGCTTGGTGAATTCAAATATGTCATGCCCGCCGAGTTACCTAAGAGACTTCCTCCCTGAAAGGAAGTCGACCATGCTATCGAGTTGGAGTCGGGGACTAAGCCACCCGCATTTCCTCCTTACCGTATGGCACCTCCGGAGCTCAAGGAGCTAAGAAGACAATTGAAGGAGCTACTTAATGCCAGCTACATCCTTCCCTCTAAATCCCCCTATGGTGCACCGGTATTATTCCAAAAGAAGTACGATGGTTCTCTTCGTCTATACATTGACTATTGGGCACTCAACAAGATCACTATCAAAAATAAGTATCTCATCCCTTGCATCGATGACTTGTTTAATCAATTTGGAGATGCAAGGTACTTTACCAAGCTCGATTTGAGGAGTGGGTACTATCAAGTCCGCATAGCGAAAGGAGATGAGCCAAAGACGGCATGTGTGAACCGTTATAGTTTGTATGAGTTTCTTGTCATGCCCTTTGGCCTCAGAAATGCACCGGCCATATTTTACACTCTTATAAACAAGGTACTTGGTCCTTTCCTCGATCGCTTTGTGCTTATTTATCTTGATGACATAGTCATCTATAGCAAGTCCTTGGAGGAGCATGTGGGACACCTGGAGAAAGTGTATCGAACACTGAGGGACAACCAACTTTATGTCACGAAAGAGAAGTGCTCCTTTGCACAAGAAGAAGTTCCCTTCCTGGGCCACATTATTGGCAGGGGTAAGTTACACATGGACCCGATAAAGGTTAAGGCCATCCTTGAATGGGACCACCAACGAAAGTCACGGAGTTAAGGTTTTTCTTTGGCTTGGTGAACCATTACCGACGATTCATCAAGGGCTATTCTGCAATAGTCGCCCCTCTCACCGACTTGTTGAAGAAAGGAAGAGGATGGAGACGGAGTCAAGAGTGCCAGCATACCTTTGATGCCTTAGAGAAGGCCATCACCGAGGAGCCCATCCTCTCTCTCCCTGACCTCAACAAGCCTTTTGAGCTATACACGGATACTTCCGACTTCACTATTGGTGGTCTCTTGATGCATGATGGTCATCCTATTGCCTTTGAAAGCCGAAAGCTTAATGACACCAAGAGGAGGTACATGGTCCAAGAGAAGGAGATGACTGCGGTTGTACATTGTCTCCGCCATGGGGGCGTTACTTGCTCGGGAGCAAGTTCATAATCAAGACCGACAATGTCGCCACAAGCTACTTTCAAACTCAAAAGAAGCTTACTCCGAAGCAAGCTCGGTGGCAGGACTTCCTAGTGGAGTTCGATTATACCCTGGAGTAGAAGCCAGGACGTGCCAACTTAGTGGCCGATGCTTTGAGTCACAAGGGTGAACTTGCCGACATTAGTTGACCTCAAAGCAACTTACGGGACCCAATTAAGGTGCGGCTCCAACATGATTCTCTTGCCCAGACTATCATCCAGCTTGTCAAGGAGGACAAGACTTGAAGATTTTGGGCGGAAGATGGCTTGATCCTTACTAAGGGCAAGCGCATCTATGTTCCTTCATATGACAACCTTCGGCAGGAAGTCATGAAGGAGTGTGTTAGGTGATAATTTGTTGTATTTTACGTGCCCCTTTTACCTAATTTTGGCTCGTATTATAATATAATTTTTAGAGTTTTTACTTGTTTTATTTGCTTTTGTAGGTAATAAACTTCAAATCGAGCAAACGTCGTGAAAAGGAACAAAGACGGGCAAAAAGAGCAAAAGCCGGCAAGAAGGGACGACAGTGGGGCCGAGCCACCGTGCCAGAAAAGTGGCACGATCGTGCCACCCTGGCATGGTGGCTCGGCCCCCCTGTCGTCCCTTCTTGCCGGCTTTTGCTCTTTTTGCCCGTCTTTACTTCTTTTCGCGACGTTTACTCAATTTTTCTATTTAACCCTCCTTCAGCGTTTTTATTCAGGGGTCGCTCCGGCTTCTCTCTGGCGATTTTTAGGTTAGGTTTTAGGTTAGTTTATCAAATAAAACCTCAATAGGAGGATTATATTAGGATTGAGGATTGTAATCTTGGATTCAACCTTTAGATTTTAAGTTCCTTCTATCAATCAAGTCTAAGTTTTCTTCCCTTTTCTCTCTTTAGTTCATATGTTGTTCTTGTTTACGATTTGCTAGTTTAATTCTTATATTTGTTTTGTTTAGTTTAAATGTTTAGTTTTCATCGTTAATTCATGTTTATTTAGTTATTTAGATTTGATTTATTTCATTCTCTTTCTTCTCTTGTTCAAGTTCATGTTCTTGTTTGCTAGTTCAGGTTTTCATGTGTTTGTGATGTTTAGTTGTTAGTTTGATGTATATGAGAGTCCAAAGTGACCAAATTCAAAGAATAAGGGTAGGATGTGGGGGTGATGAAGGAGCGAAGGTAAAGGTGAAGGGAGGATAAATCAAGACCTTGGTTTGAGATAATCCCACTTGGGAGCCACGCAAGCCTTAGTCTTGGGCTATTCTTTTTACCCAATCTAGAATATAGAAGATTCACCACCTAGGAGAGCAAAAAGAACCCAGAGCACCACTTAAGGTAGCCAACCTTAAGATATAGAACTAGGATTTCAAGCAAGCACACTAGAGAACACTCAAAGGCTTAGTATTACTTTGAAATTAGAGTACAAGCTGATGATCCCTTAACCCACATGCCTAGCCCCTTTTATAGTAGAGAACAACACAAATGAAAGGGCATAAGTTATAAGAAATAAACATAGGGCACACCAAAGGACACATTAATGTGTCGGTTATAAATAATCAAGGGGAAGGGGAAAAGATGAGTTCCTTGAGATACCACAACTCCTTGGCCACACAAATTACATTAACCCCCTGGTATAAGAAGGGTCTTATGTCCAAATGCAGCTAAAAAGGTTCATGAACCGAATGGGAACACCAAACATCCTCCTTCTTTAATGCACTCACACCCTTGCAGCAGCTCTGATTTTGGATGGCCATATCTTGCGATTTACTGGGCCAAATTGCGTGATTTTGGGCTGGTTGGAAAGCCCGGGATGTGTGGTTTCCAGGAAGCACAAGTTTGCCCAATTTGGACCAGTAGTTTGAAAGTTATGGCCCAAACAATGAAGACTACTCAGACTGGCCTGCGCCTGGACATTGGGCCTTTGAGGTCTCTTGTTGCCTAACCAAATGAGATCCAATTTAAGCATGGTTAGACTTATTAGAAAGCTAACATCTTAGGCTAAAATATTATGAGGGCCCTCAAGCCGTGGGTCCACCAAATCTTGCACAAAACAAGTAACAAAGACCAGGTTATGATTGAATGAATCCGGCGCCAACTCGTCGGGCATTGCCATGATTGTTCTGCAAAGTTTAGCCACTTCCTTGACCTCTTTGAGCTTTGTGGGATCTTCCTTTGCTTCCTTGGAACTTCCTTGTTTTGAAATGCATGGTAGTCTTGATCCCCATTTGGAAATCCCTTTTGAATAAGGAACTTTGAAGTTCAAAACAAACTCCACAAAGTGTCTTGAGTCATGGAACTCAAATAATAGGACCAAATATAAGTGTTTCCATGCATGATCTCGTTTGGCCCTTTCCTCCCTTGAAGTTGAGCTTGAGGAATGAAAATGATGCATATGGAAATATGCATCATACTCCCCGAGTTGTTTGGAGTTTGTCCTCAAACTCAAAAGGTCTTCGCTCTTCTCTTAAAAGGGGTCAATCTTGTGAAATGTGGGTCTTTGTGGGGAAAGGCCATAGGACATCTTTGGAGGGAGAGTAAGGCCAAGGGCTGGATAAAAGGGGAAGAGGGGAAGGTTAATTTTGTGCTGCATGGATCTTGGTGGAGGGAGATCGTGGAGGATTTCTTGTGGGAACACATGATGGAAGGATTGTAGGGGGGAGTGAGTAGGGGGTGTGAGTGGGTAGGGGGTTCCGGCGTGGTTTGCATACGTATCAAGTCCTTAAAGGGTTCAAACTCATGGTGCTGGGACTTGAGAAGGGTGGTGAGAAAGACATCCGTATGAGGGTTGTCTTTGGGTTTTGGAGAGTGGGTGGGCTTGAGAGGGGTCAAGGTGATTTTCTTTTGGTCTTTATGGAAGGTATAAGTGTTCATCCGGCCATCATAGATGACACCTCTATCAAAGAGCCATGGCCTACCCAAAAGGATGTGACAAGCATCCATGGGTACTATGTCACACCAAATTTCATCTCTATAGTTTTTGCCAATAGAGAGAGAGAGATGAGGCAACGGGAAGATATTTGCATGCCCTTACCTTGATTAAGCCATTGGATGGTGTAGGGCTTGGGATGAGGTGTGGCTTTGAGCTTGAGTTTTTCCACCATAGTCTTGGAGGCAACATTAGCACAACTACCTCCATCTATAATGAGTGAGCATACCTTCCCTCCAACTGTGCACCTTGTATGAAAGATAGCCTTTCTCTGTTCCAGATTATCTTGAGTGCAAATCCACTCAATGCTCTTCGAATGACAAGTAGCTCTCCTTCATCAGGGCCTTCTTCCACTTCTTCCACATTTTCCAACTCACAATCTTCTCCTTCTTCTTCTTCATGTGACTCCTCAAAGGAAGCTTGGTACTCGGCAAGGGACACTATTCTTTTGTTAGGACATTCAGATGCAACATGTCCTAAGCCTTGGCATCGAAAGCACCGAATTTTGTCATTGGGCTTCGAAGGTACCTTTGTAGAGGGTATAGAGGTGGCAGGAGGGGTGCTTTTGGGTTGTGAGGGGTTTTGGGGTTTGAGAGGAAAGTAGGAAGGCTTTTGAGTGGGGAATGGCCAAGGAGTGGGTCTAGAAATAGGGCTCTTTCCTTTAGACTTCTTTTGTTGCTCTACTTTGTAAGCAAGAGAACTCAAGTCATCTAAGGAAGTGTATGGATGCAATTCAACTGCATGAGCAATAGACTCGTCCAAGCCACTTAGGTACCTTACCATTGTTTGGGCATCATCTTCTCTCAAGTCACATTTGAGTAGGAGTTGTTCAAACTCCCGGGTATACTCTTCAACACTCTTAGAACCTTGCTTTAGGTGATAGAGCTTGAAGTCGTTGTCTTGCATATAATGTGAAGGGAGGAACTTGGACTTGAGTTTTTCTTTCATCTTAGCCCATGTTCGAATCTTCCCTTTCCCATTTCTTACTCGTTTGGCCACAAGGTTTGCCCACCAAATAGATGCATACTTTCGGAGTTTGAGAGCAACAATTTTTACCTTCCTATCTTCAGCCACGTCTTTGTACTCAAAGACTCGTTCAACGGTTTGCAACCAATCTAGGAAGTGATCTGGGTCGAGTTGGCCTTCGAATTCTGGGATGTCAACTCTGAAATCACCAAGACTGCTCTCTTGTCTTCTTTGGTATCTTCTTGGAAAATCCTCTTCATAACTAGAGTTAGCATGGTAACTCTTTTCTTTGCTTTCGGACTCATCCGAATCCACATGAGTACGTGAGTGAGAGGGGCTTTGATTCCATCTTCTTTTCTCTTCCATGAGTTGGCCAAGTTGAGTTTGGAGGTACTTGACTTGGGCTTCCAACTCGTTAACTCGATCTTGGGACTTTCTTGAAGACATTGGGAATGTGTTTAGGCTAGAAATAGGCTGTTTTGGAGAAGATGAGGGAGGGCACGGTCGTGCAATGGGGTACTGGGGAACCGTGCTTGAGTGCTGCTTTAAAAATACTGAAAATCAAGGGTGGCACGGTCGTGCTAGGAACCACGGTGTGGCCGTGCCAAATTGCTACCCGCGAATGCTTGGTTTTTGCACGGTTTTGCTGGTTTGTGTTGTTTTTGTGTTTTGGCTTTTGGGATGCATTTGGCTGGGTCCTCGGTCACTTGACAACCTTGGCTCTGATACCAAATGATGTATATGAGAGTCCAAAGTGACCAAATTCAAAGAATAAGGGTAGGATGTGGGGGTGATGAAGGAGCGAAGGTAAAGGTGAAGGGACGATAAATCAAGACTTTGGTTTGAGATAACCCCACTTGGGAGCCACGCAAGCCTTAGTCTTGGGCTATTCTCTTTACCCAATCTAGGATATAGAAGATTCACCACCTAGGAGAGCAAAAAGAACCTAGAGCACCACTTAAGGTAGCCAACCTTAAGATCTAGAACTAGGATTTCAAGCAAGCACACTTGAGAACACTCAAAGGCTTAGTATTACTTTGAAATTGGAGTTCAAGCTGATGATCCCTCAACCCACACGCCTAGCCCCTTTTATAGTAGAGAACAACACAAATGAAAGGGCATAAGTTACAAGAAAGAAACATAGGGCACACCAAAGGACACATTAATGTGTCGGTTACAAATAATCAAGGGGAAGGGGAAAAGATGAGTTCCTTGAGATGCCACAACTCCTTGGCTGCACAAATTACATTAACCCCCTGGTATAAGAAGGGTCTCACGTCCAAATGCAGTTGAAAAGGTTCATGAACCGAATGGGAACACCAAACATCCTCCTTCTTTAATGCACTCACCCCCTTGCAGCAGCTCTGACTTTGGACGGCCATATCTCGCGATTTACTGGGCCAAATTGCGTGATTGTGGGCTTGTTGGAAAGCCCTGGATGTGTAGTTTCCAGGAAGCACACGTTTGCCCAATTTGTACCTGCCGTTTGAAAGTTATGGCCAAAACAATGAAGGCTACTCAGACTGACCTGCGCCTGGACATTGGGCCTTTGAGGTCTCTTGTTGCCCAACCAAATGAGATCCAATTTAAGCATGGTTGGACTTATTAGAAAGATAACATCTTAGGCTAAAATATTATGTGGGCCCTCAAGCCGTGGGTCCACCAAATCTTGCACAAAACAAGTAACAAAAACCGGGTTATGATTGAATGAATTTGGTGACAACTTGTCAGGCACTGCCATGATTGTTCTGCAAAGTGTAGCCACTTCCTTGACCTCTTTCAGCTTTGTGGGATCTTCCTTTGCTTCCTTGGAACTTCCTTGTTTTGAAATGCATGGTAGTGTTGATCCCCATTTGGAAATCCCTTTTGAATAAGGAACTTTGAAGTTCAAAACAAACTCCACAAAGTGTCTTGAGTCATGGAACTCAAATAATAGGACCAAATATAAGTGTTTCCATGCATGATCTCGTTTGGCCCTTTCCTCCCTTGAAGTTGAGCTTGAGGAATGAAAATGATGCATATGGAAATATGCATCATACTCCCCGGGTTGTTTGGAGTTTGTCCTCAAACTCAAAAGGTCTTCGCTCTTCTCATAAAAGGGGTCAATCTTATGAAATGTGGTTCTTTGTGGGGAAAGGCCATAGGACATCTTTGGAGGGAGAGCAAGGCCATGGGCTGGATAAAAGGGGAAGAGGGGAAGGTCAATTTTGTGCTGGATGGATCTTGGTGGAGGGAGACCGTGGGGGATTTCTTGTGGGAACACACGATGGAAGGTTTGTAGGAGAGGAGTGAATAGGGGGTGTGAGTGGGTAGGGGGTTCCGGCGTGGTTTGCATAAGTATTAAGTCCTTAAAGGGTTCAAACTCATGGTTTTGGAACTTGAGAAGGGTAGTGAGAAAGACATCCATATGAGGGTTGTCTTTGGGTTTTGGAGAGTGGGTGGGCTTGAGAGGGGTCAAGGTGATTTTCTTTTGGTCTTTGTGGAAGGTACAAGTGTTCATCCAGCCATCATGGATGACACTTCTATCAAATAACCAAGGTCTTCCCAAAAGGGTGTGACAAGCATCCATGGGAACTATATCACACCATAGCTCATCTTTGTAGTTTTTACCAATGGTGAGAGAGACGAGGCATCGGGTAGAAATTTGCACACCTTTGCCTTGGTTTAACCATTGGATAGTGTAAGGCTTAGGATGAGGTGTGGCTTTGAGCTTGAGCTTGTCCACCATCGTCTTGGAGGCAACATTAGCACAACTACCTCCATCTATAATGAGTGAGCATACCTTCCCTTCAACGGTGTACCTTGTATGGAAAATAGCTTCTCTTTGTTCCAAGTTATCTTGGGTGACAAAACTACTCAAGGCTCTCCTAATGACCAACAATTCTTCTTCATCGGGGCCTTCTTCAACTTCTTCCACATTTTCTACCAAGGAATCTTCTCCTTCTTCTTCTTCATGTGGCTCCTCAAAGGAAGCTTGGTACTCAGCAAGAGTCACTATCCGCTTGTTAGGACATTCGGATGCAACATGTCCTGGACCTCGACATCGAAAACAATGGATTTTGTCCTTGGGCTTCGAAGGCACCTTTGTGGAGGGTATAGAGGTGGTAGGAGGGGTGTTTTTAGATTGTGAGGAGTTTTGAGGTTTGGGAGGAAAGTAGGAAGGCTTTTGAGAGGGGAAGGGTCAGGAGGTGGGTTTGGAAATGGGGCTCTTTCCTTTGGACTTCTTTTGTTACTCTACTTTGTAAGCAAGAGAACTCAAGTCATCTAAGGAAGTATATGGATGCAATTCAATTACATGAGTAATAGATTCATCCAAACCACTTAGGTACCTTACCATTGTTTGGGCATCATCTTCTCTCAAGTCACATTTGAGTAGGAGTTGTTCAAACTCCAGGGTATACTCTTCAACACTCTTGGAGCCTTGTTTTAGGTGATGGAGCTCGAAGTAGTTGTCTTGAATATAATGTGAAGGAAAGAACTTGGACTTGAGTTTTTCTTTCATCTTACCCCATGTTCGGATCTTCCCTTTCCCATTTCTTACTCGTTTGGCCACAAGGTTTGCCCACCAAATAGATGCATACTTTCGGAGTTTGAGGGCAACGAGCTTTACCTTCTTGTCTTCAGCCACGTCTTTGTACTCAAAGACTCGTTCAACAGTTTGTAGCCAATCTAGGAAGTGATCCGGGTCGAGTTGGCCTTCGAATTCCGGGATGTCAACTCTGAAATCACCAAGACTACTTTCTTGTCTTCTTTGGAATCTTCTTGGAACATCCTCTTCATAGCTAGAGTTAGCATGGTAACGCTTTTCTTCCCTCTCGGATTCATCCGAGCCTATATGAGTACGTGAGTGAGAGGGGCTTTGATTCCATCTTCTTTTCTCTTCCATGAGTTGGCCAAGTTGAGTTTGGAGGTACTTGACTTGGGCTTCCAACTCGTCAACTCGATCTTGGGACTTTCTTGAACACATTGGGAATGTGTTTAGGCTAGAAATAGGTTGTTTTGGAGAAGAGGAGGGAGGGCACGGTCGTGTAATGGGGCACTGGGGAACCGTGCTTGAGTGCTGCTTTGAAAATACTGAAAATCAAGGGTGGCACGGTCGTGCTAGGGAGCACGGTGTGGCCGTGCCAAATTGCTACCCGCGGATGCTTGGTTTTTGCACGGTTTTGCTGGTTTGTGTTGTTTTTGTGTTTTGGCTTTTGGGATGTATTTGGCTGGGTTCTTGGTCACTTGACAACCTTAGCTCTGATACCAAATGATGTATATGAGAGTCCAAAGTGACCAAATTCAAAAAATAAAGGTAGCATGTGGGGGTGATGAAGGAGCGAAGGTAAAGGTGAAGGGAGGATAAATCAAGACTTTGGTTTGAGATAATCCCACTTGGGAGCCACGCAAGCCTTAGTCTTGGGCTATTCTCTTTACCAAATCTAGGATATAGAAGATTCACCACCTAGGAGAGCAAAAAGAACCTAGAGCACCACTTAAGGTAGCCAACCTTAAGATATAGAACTAGGATTTCAAGCAAGCACACTAGAGAACACTCAAAGGCTTAGTATTACTTTGAAATTGGAGTTCAAGCTGATGATCCCTCAACCCACACGCCTAGCCCCTTTTATAGTAGAGAACAACACAAATGAAAGGGCATAAGTTACAAGAAATAAACATAGGGCACACCAAAGGGTACATTAATGTGTCGGTTACAAATAATCAAGGGGAAGGGGAAAAGATGAGTTCCTTGAGATGCCACAACTCCTTGGCTGCACAAATTATATTAACCCCCTGGTATAAGAAGGGTCACACGTCCAAATGCAGCCGAAAAGGTTCATGAACCGAATGGGAACACCAAACATCGTCCTTTTTTAATGCACTCACACCCTTGCAGCAGCTCTGACTTTGGATGGCCATATCTCGCGATTTACTGGGCCAAATTACGTGATTGTGGGGTTGTTGGAAAGCCCTGGATGTGTAGTTTCCAGGAAGCACAAGTTTGCCCAATTTGGACCAGCCGTTTGAATGTTGTGACCCAAACAATGAAGACTGCTTAGACTGGCCTGCGCCTGGACATTGGGCCTTTGAGGTCTCTTGTTGCCCAACCAAATGAGATCCAATTTAAGCATGGTTGGGCTTATTAGAAAGCTAACATCTTAGGCTAAAATATTATATGGGCCCTCAAGCCGTGGGTCCACCAAATGTTGCACAAAACAAGTAACAAAGACCGGGTTATGATTGAATGAATCCGGCGCCAACTCGTCAGGCACTGCCATGATTGTTCTGCAAAGTGTAGCCACTTCCTTGACCTCTTTGAGCTTTGTGGGATCTTCCTTTGCTTCCTTGGAACTTCCTTGTTTTGAAATGCATGGTAGTCTTGATCCCCATTTGGAAATCCCTTTTGAATAAGGAAGTTTGAAGTTCAAAACAAACTCCACAAAGTGTCTTGAGTCATGGAACTCAAATAATAGGACCAAATATAAGTATTTCCATGCATGATCTCGTTTGGCCCTTTCCTCCCTTGAAGTTGAGCTTGAGGAATGAAAATGATGCATATGGAAATATGCATCATACCTTGTTTAGGCCCCAATCATACCTTGTTTATGCCTAGAATTTAGAGTTTTCTTTCACGCCCGCCAAGTATTCGATGAAATGCTTGAAAGAGCTTTCATCCGTGTTTTGAGGCAATTGACTTATGTTGGGAAGTGAGGTCGATTGTCTTATGTGAGGAGAAAGAATGGTTGGGATTGGGATATAAAAATGGTCTCGTCACTAGCTAGGTCAAGGGTTGTCAATCTTGTAGTTTAATTGAACTAATTCTATGAAAATAGGAGGTTAGAATAATTAGACTAGCTCATGACCCTTGAAAGAGGGCTTGGATGGTTTTAATGATGCAGCCGACCATCTCCGAATACTAGCGTAACTTGGGAAGGTGAGGGTTTGACTTGATCACTTGATTTATCTTAGGTGTAATCATAGCCCTTTTGTTTTCGCTTTAGTAGTTTAGTTCTATTTTCTATCCCCTTCGATTTAGCCTAGCTTGAGATGTTTTAGTTAGTTCTGGTGGTTAGAAATACAATTTTCTGTAGACAATACCCTAAGTACTCAACGATACACCTTGCACTTGGAGTTTATAAATATTAAAACTTTTTCCCTAACAGAGTGTCGTGACAGCAAGTGGGCGGGTCATCCGGGTACACTGCACATTAGCCCTTGTGGGAGAATCTTACTATTGGTCTCACTTAAAGGATGATGTCGAGGCCTATGTGAAGACTTGTCTTGTGTGTCAACAAGACAAGATAGAGCAAGGAGCACCTGGGGACTTTAAAAGCCTCTCCCCATTCCCGAAAGGCTATGGGAGAGTGTCTCTATAGACTTCATTGTGGGCTTACCCACAAATGAAGGGTGCAATTGGCTCTTTATCGTGGTGGATCGATACTCCAAGTATGCCACCTTCATTCCTGTACCCAAGGAATGTTCTGCTGAGTAAGCCGCCCATTTATTCTTCAAACATGTGGTAAAGTATTGGGATTTCCTTGGTCCATTATAAGCGACCGGGATACTCATTTTACCGGGCGTTTTTGGACGAAGTTGTTCAAGCTCATGGGTTCTGAGCTCAACTTCTCCACCAATTTTCACCCCCAGAGTGATGGACAAACCGAGAGGGTCAATGCTCTCTTGGAGCTTTACTTGAGGCACTTTGTGAGTGCCAACCAAAGAGATTAAGCGAAGTTACTTGATGCTGCCCAATTCTCCTTTAAATTGCAAAAGAATGAGTCTATAGGTCGGAGTCCATTCGAGATTGTCACGGGATAGCAGCCGTTGACCCCGAGTTCTCTTGCCATAGGCTATAAGGTATCAAGTCTACCCACCTACAAGTTTGCTAAGGATTGGAATGACCAAGTAGGGGTGGCACGAGCTTACTTGGAGAAGGCCTCCAAGAAGATGAAGAAGTGGGCTGATAAGAAGAGGCGCCCGAGGGAGTTCCAAGTGGGAGACCTCGTACTTGTCAAGATGTACAACCATGCGAGGTTAAGTGGTTGACATCGGAGTCTCATCCGGCGATACGAGGGGCCTTTCCCCATCCTTAAAAAGGTAGGGCACAAGCTTACAAGGTAGAGTTACCTCCCAAGATCAAGGATCACCCCGTATTTCATGTGAGCTTGCTTAAGCCTTACCATGGAGATAACATGGATCCTAGTCATGGCATCTCTCGCCGAGCACCGTTGGGCATGAAAGTCCAACATGACAAGAAAATGGAAGAAGTCTTAGCCGATCGAGTGGTGCAATATTCCTACCAACCACCAACACATAAACTCCTTGTTAAACGGAAAGGTCTATCTGAGAGTGAGGCCAGCTGGGAGCCTATTCAATAATTATGGCAATTCAAGGAGTAGATCTAAGCATACGAAGATAAGAAGGCAATGAGGACGTCGTCGGATTAGGTGGGGGAGGATGTCACGGACCGCTCTAGAATACTCTAGAATACCCTGGATTTCACTAGATTTCTCTAGAGTATGTTCTAGAGTGTTTCATTATATTCTACCCAAGTGTAGAGTTATATAGTATGTTAGGGAGACGTATAGAATATTCTGGATGTACATTCTTAACCGTTGGATCAAGTGGATCCCCACCGTCCATTGAGCAGGTGGATGTATATATATACCCCCAAACGGGCTCATTTGTACACCAAGCATTCAAGTGCAATACAAGAGCATTCTCCCAAACTTTCTCTCTTTGCTTTCTCTCTCTAAGTTCCCTTTGAGAGTGCGTGTTTGCTTAGCCTTTCACAAATCTAAGTTAAGCATCCTTAAGGTTTACTAGCAAACAAAGGAAAGAGTTCCAAGCAAAGTTTGTTAGGCCGCACAGGTCTAATTTTGAGTGAATTATCAACTCGTAACACCAAAGGCAAGAGGCCTTACCATGGCAAGAAGGCCAATAAGGGTCCTCATCCTCATCAGAACTCTCGTGCCTAAAGGTAGTTATGCCAAGAAGCATCAGACTAAGAGCACCGGAGCTAAGGATATAACATGCGTGAAGTACTACAACTGTGGAAAGAAAGGGCATTTTGCTTGGGATTATCCTAAGCTGGCCAAGGCACCTATTTCTAGCCTTGTCCTAAACTATGGGTTTTGTTGCCCCCATGTCTACAATCCATTAAGAAACAGAGTTAGCAACGAATGCATAGGAACAAGCATATAATTCAGGAGTTCTAGTGGACTTGTCTGCTCAAGAGAATGAGATTCGTCCTTAATCTCCAATACATGAGGAGAGTTAACCAATGAATGAGGTTCGTCCCCAATCTCTTATTCCCTAACATGCAGTTAGTCCACATGTTGAGGATCCCCATGCCCTAAAAGGATAGTGGGAGTGATTATCCACATGCTCAGGATCCACACTCTTAGAGAAAGCAGGAGGGATGACTCACCCATGTAAATGAATAATAAAGGTCCTAGGATCCGAATGAGTGAGTGTGGAAGAATTCCTCGAGATATGTTCAAATCAAAGAGGAAATATTCCTATGTATTCCTTTAGAAGTTGAGGAGTCTACCTCTTATCAAGAGACGATTGATTCACCAAACCACAAATAGTGGATGGACGCCATAAGGGATGAGATGGACTCAATGGCGAGAAACAAGGTTTGGGAACTTGTTGATCTTCCAACCTAACGTATGTCTATCAGAAACAAGTAGGTTTGCAAGATAAAATGCTAGGAGATGGTTCAATCGATAAGTTTAAGGCCCGTCTAGTGGTGAAAGGCTTTACCCAAATTGGGGGTATAGACTATGAAGAGATATTTTCTCCTGTGGTGAGATTTGCCTCTATTCGCCTACTCCTAGCCTTGATTGCCTATTTGAACTTAGCGTTATTTCAAATAGACCTAAAAACTGCTTTCCTTAACGGTAGCCTTGAGAAAAAGATCTATATGGATCAACCTATTAGTTTTGTATCACAGGGACAAGAGGGTAAGGTATGTCATCTTAAAAGATCAATATATGATCTTAAGTAGTCTTCCAGATATTGGTAGTAAAGATTCCATAAAGCCATAGCTTCATTTGGTTTATATATGGTTTCAGAAGACCACTGTGTGTATGTCAAAAGATTAACCTTATGGATTATGTTTCTTACCCTCTACGTTGATGACAACCTATTGGTGGGGAACAACTTGAAGATGATCAAAACCACTAAGAAGTGGCTATACTTCGTCTTTGAGATGAAGAATATCGGTGAAGCTAGGTATGTCCTAGGCGTGGAAAAAATCAGAAATCGTCCCACGAAACTCTTAGCTAGGAGCCAGGAAGCATATATCAAGAAAGTCTTAGAATGATTTTGAATGCACTATTCCAAACCCATAGACACTCTAATTGAGAAGGGTTTAACCTTGAGCCTCAACTGGTGCCCTAAAATAGATAATGAAAAGGAGGTAATGAATAATGTCTCTTACGCTAGTACCGTAGGAAGCTTAATGTATGCCATGTTATATACACGGCCTGACATTTGCTTCACGGTTAGTTTGGTAAGTCGTTACCAGAGTAACCCAGGACTTACTCATTTGCAAGCCGTCAAGAGAATCACGCGCTACCCTCATAGTACAACTGACTTGGTCCTGTGCTATCAAGGCGGCGACCTTAAGTTGAGAGGATACTCAAATGCCGATTAGGGTGGTGACCCGGATGAGTCCAGGTCAATCTCAGGCTATGTCTTTACCTTGGGTGGGGGAGTCATATCATGGTGCAGTAAGAAGTAGGATTACATAGCTCTGCCAACTATAGAGGCAAAGTATGTCACATGTACCCTAGCCATGCAGGAGGTAATGTGGCTCAGGAGTTTCCTTTAGGATCTTGATCTCACTCCTGGGGTTGATGACCCTGTTGAGATGCTATGTGACAACATAGATACCATCCAGTTCGCTAAAGATCCGAAGTTCCATCGAAAGACCAATTCAAGCACATCAAAAGGTGTTATCACTTCGTGCGAAAAGCCACAAAACCAAAGGAAGTAGTCATCAAGTATATATCCACTAACAAGATAATTGCTGATATGTTAACTAAGCCGATTCCTAGATATGCTTTCAAGGCACATGCGTTGAGTCTAGGACTTCGTAGAGTTTAGTTTTTAGATGAAATTTTTTATGTATAACAGATACATTCTTCTTGTAATGAGCATTTATGAAATAAAGTTTGGAGTTTCTTTTTCTAAATGCTTGATTTGTTTGTTAGACATGTTGAAATGTCACAAGCTTCTGATTGCCCTAGTCACACAAGAAATCACCCTGACGTTTGAGTAGCGGGCAGGATGAGATTAAATCATATTGGCACTAGGTGTGCAATATCGATTACTCATGCTGGAAGTGTATGAATAAGATAAGATATAGTCACCTTAGTAAGTCTAAGATGAGACTCTAGGAAGTCGAATATGAGATATGACTTCATATTGAAGCCTTAAAAGGCGAATCTTGAGTGTCAAGATTAACATTTAGTTTGTTAATCTAGTGGGTCATGTTAGATTTTTGGGTGAAAATCTAGACTGATGATTCATATGGCATATAGAGTGATGAGCCCAATTAAGTGGGAGCTCGGTCATGACACACATATCAGACTGTGTATGCTTAAAAGACCATCCATACACGGAGTGAAAATTGACCTCCCTATCTCTTGTTACTGTGTGACCCTATGAACGATGACCTTTTGACTTAAAGTTACAGTATAAAGTTGAAACTTAATGTTGCTACTTTGATACGTTTCTCAAGGGCTATGACATGTACAGTTCAACGAGAACATGTTAAGAAAGCAATTAAGCTAAGATGAAATATCATGAGTATTTAAAGAAAAATCTATCCATCATCATCATATCAGCCCAAGCGATTATATTGAGTATAATCATATGATCTATCATACTCTCCCTTTCCCCTCTCACAGCTGCACTACCATCCAATGAGTTTTCGGGTTTAGGATGTGAAATCCTAAGGCAACTCTAGTAGCAGCCTAGCATCCGTACTGTCGTAGGCTATTCCTGACAGAGAATCCCGCAACCAAGTTAGTCCCAATTCATCCTATAAGTACTAAAGCAAAATCCTCCAGAACAAATACATGCCACAATGCAAGCTAGATAGATGCTAAATTTTTGAAAAATGTTGGCAAAACCGTTCTGTGCACTTATCTTTACATCCTCCTCCATTTTTTTTAAAAAAAAAACTTTGAGAAGGAAAATAGCTGAGCAGCATCACTTGATGGGTGCATGACCTTGCCTAACGCCACCCAAAATCTGAAACAAAAGGAAAAACAAAGCCAAAAAGAAGAGGAGGGGGGAAGCAAAGAAACTTTTGCCCTATTATGTGAGAAGCAAGTAGCCTCCTAGCATGCTTTGAATTATTAATGAAGAACAGTAGTGAGTCATAGTCATGCTGAAACTGCCCTCGCCCTTGGATGAAGTTATTCAATCGTTCACTGTTGCTGAATGCTATTGACGTCCACGGATCTTTTTGACAAATTTAATGGAACTGTTTCAGCAACCAGATCAAGGTCAACCCCACTATTTCCCAATGGCCTACACCGTCGTTCTTTTCAACTTATTGTCTACATTTGCTATCAAATAATAGTTTTGTTGAACGACATAAGTACAATAACCAAGTAGGATTATCCCATATTAACAAAAATAAAAGATTTTAAAATAATTAGTGAGTTACTTCACTAAATGCTAATCAATTTTAGATTGCATCACATTTAAGTTATATGTATTATTGTTCGATTTATTAAAGGGCTAATCAATATGTAATTCTAACAAGCAACTTTCAACTTCTTGAACCAGTTTAGTGCTCTCCAACATGTAGCACCATTGGGTGATTAACATTCAAAACCTTTTGGTATCATTTACTGTTATTTGGCCCTTAAAAAATACATAGTTTTTATTTAGTTTTTATTTTTCTTAATTGTTTAGTGTCTTTCCACAATACTGGGTGAAGTAAATGCGTAAGGAAGAGAGTTGTTAATGTGAAAGGGGAATGAAAGCGATCAGGATCCAATGGAGGACTCTGCATTAAATGTCGTCGTTGATCCATCTTTATTCATGTGAGCATTTACCGCTACTGCCTAGGTGGAAATTTCTTTCGATGGTTATCAAGGCTGATCTTTCAAGTGCGTAACATTTTGTCTTCTGATAATATTTAATTGGCTAGGGATTTGAGTCACTTTTGTAACAGTGAAATCTTTCACCTTTTGGTTTCAAATCTTAAATGGTTTAAATTTTTAACCAGCCTTTAGATTATGATTTAAACATAAGTAGATTTATAACTAAGGGTGGGGTATATGGACATCGATCTCTAGCCCAAAAAAAAAAATTAATGTTTATATTTTAAAGGGAGGTAAATTGATATATATATATATATATATATATATATATATATATATATATATATATATATATAATATATATATATATATATATATATATATATATATATATATATATATATATATATATATATATATAGACACTCCTAAAATATATATTTTATTAGATGAACACTCATATTTCATACGTCTGTCACTGAATTTAGAGTCCCATGTATTAAACCCACTCCAATCTTTAAATCCTCTAACTTGAGCCGTATTAATCCACTCAGTAAGCCACAATAAGAATCCTGACTATAATTGATGATACTATTGGATATTTGTATGGGTAATAAATAGATTCTACTTATACGTTTGCTTATAAATAAAGGAAGTTGCAATCCTATGTATACTCGTAAACTTATGGGAGTACTAAGATTCTATAAGCAATTTTTTAATTTATTTTGTAACCAAATTTATGAGTAGAATATATCTATTAACAATAAGACAGTATCATTAATTATGTGGAAAATTTATGAGTAGAATATATCTATTTATAAATAAATCAAGAAATTGAAATACTATTTAATCATGAGTGTACCATGAGTATTTAGCCCATATATGGTGTAAGCATCGTCGCTCCACTCAAGAGGCATAGTTTCAATTCTTCTCACATTTTCTTGAACCTGATAAATAAGTCATTTGATTTAATTTTGGGTCATATTTGAGTCAATAAGATTAGATTTGGTTTCAATTTTGGGTTAATTTCAAGTTGATTGATACTTGGTCAAACTAACTTTTTTTTTTTTGAAAAGGTAAGTATAGGAAATTTAGACAGCCCTTGATTTGGTCAAACTAACTTTCTTACGAAGAAAAATAACTCAATTTGAAGGAAAAATAATTTAGCCAGTTCAGTTCTATTCAGGCCATTTGAATTTGGGTTGACTTCTAATTAACTATTTTATGTGTTTGTTTAGATATAAATTCAGATCATCTAATTTGGGTTACTTTTGTCATGTTTACATTGTCCTAGTTTATAAGAGTGTATGAGGTGACTAACCACGCCTTGGGGCTCGATTACTGCAAGTTTGTCCTACTTTCTCCTCCTATATTTGGACTTAGCCAATGGAACCTCTCTAAGTAGGGAGCCTATGGATTGACTATAGTTTCAAAATGTTGCATTCCTTTGTTTTCTTTTGCTAACCTTGTCTTTCTTTCTAGCTTACTCTTAATTTCTATCCAATCGTAGCAATATAAACTGCAAAGCTAGCTAGGCGGAGAAGATCTGGGAATAGAAAGTTGAACAATTTGCTATTTTATCGCACATGATAATTGTCTTCCCCTCCCCCCCCCCGGGCCCCACAAAAAAAGCATGAACTGCCAAGTTAACAAAAGCATACTATGATATTAGTAACAGTATTGTCCTAGCACGAGAGAGCTTTAAGTGCATCACTTATTTCAACCGATCAATTACATAGATCTCTAGTGTACTGTCAATCTTTTTTTCGTCTTGTTTTAGCTTTCTTTTCCAACCTAACAGATTATCATGTAGATATTACTAGTTTGGTATATTGACTTCAACTTCAAAAGTTACATATTAAGTCCGCGAATATGACACTTTAAGTTTAATTTGAAGGAGAAAGAAATGTTATGGTGTTGTATTCATAAACATTTTTTGCACTCAACTGGCTTTTCTCATGGGGAGTAGAAGTGAAGGCAATTGTTCTTGTTGATTGATGACGTCATCTGTAGCTTGGATTTGCATAGGAATGAACATCTTGGTGTCTACGTGGAAAGTGTGATTTGTATTCTTTGATTGATCTTTCTCCTCAAGAAAAAGTGATTTTTCTCCCTTTTTTTTTTGGGCTAATATTTTGGTAGAACGGGTAAAAAATGCATAATTTGAATGGTGCATGCATATGAATACATGACAGTGAACCAACAAAACGAACCCATAAAACACAAGAGAAATAACATGTTAAAACACTTAAACTAAATGCAACCATCTCGAAGACCACTAAATAGCCAAGAAACCTAATGTAATTAACAAAAATAAAAAATGATTGAAAATAGAGTAGAGAAAGTCTAACCGAATACGATAACATAACCTAAATTTAACTTAACCTTACTAAGAAATATGAATCAACCATAAACTGAATTGATTTTGATTTGGCATAATTTGACTATATATTTGAATTAAAAATATGTTATATTTTAATTTCAAATAAATCTAAATTACTTTCAATATTCATACAAAATAGATTCAATTATTAAACAAGTCAACCTATACCGAGTTGTTTTCTAACTCTAACTTAGACATATACATATTTTTTTGTAAGAAAGGTAAGCATTACAATTTAAGTAACAATTCTCTTAAGAGTTTTTCCTAAATTATCCTTGTAGAAAATACAAAGAAGATCTCTATGTGAAACTCTGACTAAAATAGATGTGTATATGGACGTATAGTAGTAACAAGATGAGGGGTAGGCTAGGAAGGGGATGGAAATATAGGGCATAAATAGGGGGCGGGCATAGGGACATGTCTGTCTGAGGTACGGTGGATGGGACCTTGCCATGGAAGCAACAACGTAACAACAATAATATCAACGACTCAAGTTTCCTCACCACCTCACTCTTTGCCATAATGCCATTAATTATTTATTGCAACTATCTCTTTTGATGCGAATCGGTGGACCTTATCTCTCCCCACCACTTCCAATTGATGTGAGAAACTCAGAAACCCAAACAAAACTTGTGCCACCTGCTTTACTTGCATCCTCATTTTCCTCTCTCTCTCTCTCTCTCTCTCTCCTCCCCTGTCTCTCTCTCTCTCTCTCTCTCTCTCTCTCTCTCTCTTTCACTCACTCAGAGTACTGATCTGAGCATCAGAAGTAGCAGACCCAGAAACTCAGATTTAAAAACAACCCGCTCTTTTGTTCCCTCTACGTCTAATAATTTTGTCATCGCATTTAATGTTAGATAAAGGGATAGAGCTCTACTGTATTAATTTTCTCCCACTTCACTTGCTTCTGTTG
>JAKOGI010000108.1:21157-126157 GCA_029747015.1 Carnegiea gigantea | reverse complement strand
ACTCTTTATTTCAGTTATTTCTAGAATGCAATTTTTTTTTTTTATGAACTACGTATGAACTCTTGCATTTAATCCAATAGATACTGTATTTCTTTAGAGCATTCTACCCAATTAAATTTAATTAGTTTTATGAATTTCTTTAGATAAAAGAAATTATCGTACCCAATGGGTATTATATTTTAATATCTATATATACCCGAATAAAACTCGAAATATCTGATGGGTATGGGTATGTGAATAGATTTTTACAACCCGATGGGTATTAGCGTGGATTTGGTGATGACTTTTGAAAATGGTTATGGGTATGGGTATAACTCCATTCGCTCCACGCCAATCCCTAATAAATCATAACTCTTGTGAAAAATATTCATTGTTTGAGTTCAATTTTCAGCAAACTTGCAACGTTATTAATAGAAAAGCCATAATTATAAACCTTTTAAATTTTAATAATTACCTTTAATGCTTATTTTTTATATATGTCTAATAGTTTTTTTCCTATGCGAATGAGGCGCAAATATCGATATAGATAGAATTCCAAATCAAATCTTAGATAACAACTCGTAAAAACTTTACCAGTTAAACTACCTGACACCCATGGATTCCCACTATTTAAAAGGAGAATAAAAGAAAATGAGACTAGTCGACTGCATCGTTCATCTTGAGTGGTGATTTGGTGATAAAGTTGGCTTATGACTTCCCCCCCCCCCCCCTCCCCCCCAAATAAAACAAAGCATAGATAAAATCAGGTAAAATTTCACAAGAAAATGGGGTAAAGTTTAAAAGGTCCTCGTTCCCTTTGTGACAATTAAAATTGCATCACACGGCGCTGGCTGTTTCAAAAAAGTACATAAAACTTTGGTTGGGCGAAGCGTATAATTGTTTTCCAAGGATTTCACATCTGCCTCTAAACTATCTTGCATTAGATTTTTTTTTACTTTGTATTCATTTTTATTCTTCTTTAACTTTTCAGAAAATAATATTTAATACCAAAATTACGAAAATATCATTCATCATTAAATTTTGAAATTATAAATACTTAAGGAAGAAAATAAAAAATTACTAAAATAAAACTAAGAAAAAGTTAGAATGGAAAACTAGGAAAACTAATTTCAACTAAGGGTCTGTTCTTTTTC
Organism: Carnegiea gigantea; assembly: GCA_029747015.1. Lineage (NCBI taxonomy): Eukaryota > Viridiplantae > Streptophyta > Magnoliopsida > Caryophyllales > Cactaceae > Carnegiea > Carnegiea gigantea. The sequence continues at coordinate 125,024 of JAKOGI010000108.1, read as the reverse complement.
TTGGAAAATATTAGTTGATAAATGTGTGAAGTTAGTTGAGATTGATAGAAGTGGGTTGAAATAGGTTAAAATAGATATTTTTTTGTTGATGTGGGTTGAAATTGGTTGAGATAGGTTGAAATGGATTGAAACGGGCTAAAGTTGGTTGAAATGGATTGAAATTTTTTTTTTTTGGGTACGATGGATAGAATTTGGTTAAAATAGTGCGAAGTGCGTTTGAAGTTGGTATTTTCTTATTGAAACTCATGAAGTGATTGAAGTAGGTTGAAGTTGATCGATATTGATAAATTTGAATTTACCAATGAAAAGAACAGGGCCAAAGATTTAACAATTTTCTTATGGAAAAAAAAAATTGAAAATTGAGACAAATAAATTCTAAATAAAGAAATCAGTACAGCTTATTTAAAAAATAGGAACATGAACTAACAAAATTAATGCACCTAACAAAATTGCGAAGAATAGAAAAGATTTCACTTGAAAAGCAAACAGGTATTTCAAAAACTACATCATCATATAATTATTAAACTTAATAAATTTGTTTCAAAATTATGAGCAAAAGAACAACATGTCTAGGCACCTACTTAAATTGCTCAAACTCCATTAGGGTTATGAAGAGAAGTAAAATTAAAAAAAGTAAATAATTGGTTAATTGAACCGATTAAAACATTTGATTTTTGATTCGACTAGTTCAAAAAGGTCGATCAGCTGCTAGCTAACCAATAATGAAAATATATGGAATTTTCTTGAAATATTGAAAACTTGTTTGTGTCCTATATATCTTCTAATATATGAATGTTAGCTAGTGATTGGACTAAAAAAAACAGAAAGCAAATTAAAAAAATCCTAACTATAACAATAGAATTGTGTTAGAGTTAAGTATTTTTTACAACTTTGATTTTTTTATAATATTAGTAATATTAGTAATTACATCAAATCTAATCAAAAAATATAGTAAAGTACTTTTGGTCAAATTCTTAACGTTTTTTATTTTTTTATTTTTAATAGCTAACTAATAGGGTTTACTAACTTTTTTATTTACATTCCTACTCTACATAAGTTATATTACACTTCCTTATTTGGCACTCATATTTTTATAGGTAATATTATTACCTATCATTTTTTTCTCAAATTTTTTATTTTATTTTCTTCTTTTCTTTCTTTCTTATAAGTTTAATAAGTTTTTTTATTTATAAATTATTTGTAATTTATAAAGCTAAAAGATGAAGGGCGTTTTAAGAATTTGGGTGTTAGATATCGTTGAAAAAAGTTGAAGAGGGTAAAAATTAATATAATTAGATTGAGGTTAAAAAATTTAGTCGGAGGGGGTAAATACAGAACCCTCATTGTTTTTCCCTTCATGATGTCGAATTGTTTGCATAAATATCTTCTTATCTTATAGCATTATCTTTTTGATATTTGTTAATTTCGTTTGTGGTAAAATTACTTATAATAATGAAAGAGACGTGATTTTGTTTACATAAATATTATTAGTGGTGCTTTGACAGTGAGATGGGACCAAGGACTGCAAGTTGACTTGGTAGAATTGTTTACCAGCTGAGGTAGCAATAAAAATTATTTTATTGATGTAAATGAGACGTAAACATCCAAGTAAGATTCAAACACAAATTTTGGAAATAACTTTTAAGGAAATTACCGCCTTTGTTTCATGGGAAGACTTCATTAATATTAAGACCGCCTTTTCCCCCCCCCCCCCCTCCATGGCTAGAAATTTTGTCTTTTCTTGTTCCAGAATTTTCCGTCCTTTTCTCCATTTTTTCTTTGAATGATAATATGTCTTACCACAAGATAAAATTAAATGTCTTACATCATTATGAATTAATACATTTTATAATTTAAAATCACTCAATTTTTAATGATCACACTTAATTGCAAATTGCTATGGTTAAATATTTGTCAGCTACACCGACGAAATATTAAATGACCTTCTAATCGGATCAGCCCCATCTACGAAGGTATATAATACGTGTATTTTAAAAATATTATAAATTATGGATAAAAAGATTATTTTACACAATTTATATAAGTCGTAATATGCTTTTACTATTTGATCATACCATTTTTTTCAATTTGTAAGCTATGAAATATTTTTTAGGTTAAAATAAGATACTTAAGAAGTATTTTGTAGCAAGATATTTATCATTTTGCATTTTCTTTTCCTTTTTTCATCAAATTGTTCTCATTAAGACATCAATTCATAATTGTATGTAATACTATTTAGTTTTTCTTTAAATTGTGTAATACATACAAGAAATAAATATTTGAGCAGATAATGTTACACTGTCAAAAGAAATGTTTTTAGGTAGACTTGGTTATTTGACGGAATTTGATAGAAAATATCATATCAGGGGGAAAAAGTAACACAAATCTCTTTTGAACCTCTTGCTCACCCTTTCAAATACTGAAGTTAGGTAAAGTTAATCCGACATGATTATTGACTTAATATCGACCCAAAGTTAAGCGTGTTTGGGTACAGATTTTCAACCTGTTTGATCAAATGGATTGACACATTTAACCTATTTAATTGAATAATTTAGGTTTAGGTGAAGATTATCGACACAAAAGAATACATATTTAACCTGTTTGATTAAGTGGGTTAAACAAGTCAACTTGTTTTCCCTTTTATCTCATAATTAAGGACACAAAAATTTTAAAAAAACCTGAAAAATAATGTTCAAATCGAGATATTTTTAATTCGTTTAAGTTTGACATAAATAAGAACCTGCCTCGACCCAACCTGATTTGACCTATTTAACAACTATAGTTTGTATGCTGTTTTTCGTTGTAAGCCATATAGGTAAAGGCTACTAAGGATCACCAAATTGCTATCAAATCAAAAGGCCCCTTAGTTAGGCAGGCCTGATTACATTGTGCCCTCGGCCTCTACGATACCTAATCTGAAGTGTGCATCTCCTCCGTCACTATGCTCATTATCGGCCCATTAAATAAGTCCTACATCGGGACATGATAAGTGGACACAAAGGCAGATCCGGTGTAAGCAAATATAACGTAACAGAGCATTATAAACTATACAAAGGCAAACTCAAATTAAACACATTCTGTTTGCGGACCAATGTCAATTTTTATGTTAGATGATCTTATTGGCTATCCTTGTAAGATTGAACTTCTTTTATTTGGTTTTTATATGACCGAATCACTGTTTTGTGACACCATGTGACTTTTGTTACGTGAGACTTTCTTCTTTAAGACAAATGTATGCATACGTAGACTCTTTTTAATGGTTGGCTCATGTATGGTTGAAACATTGATATTAATATTAATTACCACTTTGACAATTCATACTTCTATGGACTTTCTTTTCCTTCTAAAATTATTGTATAGATATCTGTTCTTTTCGTAGGTAAATTGGGGTGGGTAAAAAGATAAAGTGAGTTGAAGTAGGTGGAGGTAGGTTGAAGTGGATTAAAGTGGGTTGAATTTTTTTTAAGTGATAATTTAAACTTGGTTAAAATAATGAGAGTGAGTTGAATTAGATTAAAGTGACTTGAAATAGGTTGAAGAAATTTGAGATTGACATTTTAAAATTTGCCCATGAAAAGAACAAGTCTGTAATTATCAGTTACTTGTCTCATTGGGTATGTATATGAAGATTGTTTATATTAGGAAAATGATTTGATGTGACACCTAATTATTGAAAACTCTATGCCACTATTTAGTACAGTCAACATGAACATGATTGCCTCCTTTTCAACACGGAAAAGATCCTGATCTCCGAAAACGTATCTGTCTTTCATTTCTTATATTTGGACAAAAAGAAAGAAACGAGGATAAAATGATGAACATTTTAGTTCACAAATGAAGCGAGGGAGAAACCCAGTCACAGGATATAATCTTCTCATCAATAATAGAAAATGAAGATTAGTAGAACTAGAAAATTAGAATAGCCAATAAGATCTAACAATAGCGAATATAATTGAAATTCTTTTCTTTTCATCTTCTTTGTGTCAACGTGACCTGAAGGTTGACATAGGTGGAATTATTGAAGAGTAGTAGAAAATTAGAAGAGCTAATAAGGTCTAACAATAGTAGATATTATTGAAATTCTTTTTTTTTTTTTCCCTCTTTGTGTGAATGAGGCCTAAAGGTTGATGTAGGTAGGATTCCAATTCAGGTCTCTAGAATTTTTTCCGTTTAGCACCATTCAGGTTTTCGATACTAATTTTTTCAACCATAACATTATTCACTAAATTTTCGTTATCCTTAACAGTTGATGAATGTTTTATGTATGACCCAACTTTGGTGAGGTAATGACAGAATACATAAAGTGGGCTTGAATTGTCTCAAGTACCCCTTCTTTGAGTGGTCAGAGGCTTCGTGCACTAAAATTTGATTGAGTGAATAAGAAAAAAATCTCAAAAAGAGCAGAGGCACATGATAAGATTGAGGATAAGTTTGAGTGAAAAGGTGTCATTCAGTAAGAGAGTAAGTAAAAAGAAAGCCTAATCTATGTTGTGTCTCGTGCTAAAAGATATAAAATTACGATAGTTTAGACAAAAATACTAAAGGAGAGCAAAATGGTCATCTAATATAATTTTTTTTTTCAAACTCTGGCTGTAATTTTACTTAAATTATACTTTATTGAAAACTCAGGAGTGGTCAATACGTAGAAAATATTAGCATTGAAAAAATTAATATCAAAAACATGAAAGGTGCCAAGTATAAAAAAAAATTCCATGTCTCTAGTAACAACTTCTAGATATTTTACCAGTTAAGCCAACTGACATCCTATAATTGAAACTATTCAACAAAAAGAGCGGTAGTTCAGATATATATGATGTCAAGAAGAAACTAATATATGGGAGGTTTTATGACCTGTACTCGACTTTGTTAAATATATAAAGTTTTTAGTAGTAAGAGACACGAGGATGGAACCCTTTCCAATTCAGTAGAAGCATTTAATAAAAGTAAAAAAGAGTGGAAACAAAATTATAACAGCTCGAATTGTTTAAATTAAATCATCAAATTTTCATACCACAATAGGTCTTGGTGGTAATATATATCTTATACCTAAGAGTGTATACTCTCTTTTGTTATATATATCACTACGGGGAACCGGTCCAGTTGAGACCGACATTTAGAGACCGGGAAAAAAATCGGTCTCAAAAATTAAGTTGAGACCGGCATTTAAAGACCGCAAACGGTGGTCTCAAGCAGAGTCCAATTCTGAGACCGAAAGCAATTTGGACTCTAACTGCGACTGGGCTTAGAGACCAATATTGTTGGTCTCAAACTCTTCATCGTTCCCGCGTAGACAGACACCAAAAGTTAGAGACCGAAGTCCATTATTGGTTTCTAACTGAGACCAATCTCCAAAATTGGTCTCTAACTGAGACCAAAAAGACCTTTCGGTTTCAGATTTAGAGACCGATTTCGTATATCGGTCTCCAATTTTGAGCTAGTTGTCAGAACATAACTCGGTTTCAGTTGAGACCAAACTCCAAAATTGGTCTCTAACTGAGACCACCAGGACTTTTCGGTCTCTATTTTGGAGACCGATTTCCCATGTCGGTCTCCAATTTCCTAGCAACCTTCCAGAACTATCTCGGTTTCAGTTGAGACCAAACTCCCAAATTGGTCTCTATCTGAGACCAAAACGACTTTTCGGTCTCAGAGTTTCGAAGAAAAAAAAGAACTCCAAGCGCGGGCGTCTTCTTCTCCACTGACATCTCTGCTCCTCGCTCGCTCTCACTCCTAATTCACTGCTCTGTGCTCACTGCTCTCCTATCTCACTCACTCGATCTGCTTGCTCCTTCAACCATTCACTCACTTCCGTCCTCAGCGTGCTGCTTTAGACGCCCCACACTGGCTGCCGTCTCTGGTCGCTGCTTCAAACCCCCCGAACAACACCAAGGTATGCCTTCACATTGAATTCGCCTCCCCTGTTTGTACATTGTCAATGTTGTGCATTCCTTTGTGTGGCTTCACTCGTATATGTATGCTTTGTTGTCAATGGAAGTGCTGATTTGAGGTATCTAGGCTTTAAGCCAACTGTGCATAGCTTCGTTCGCTTACCCACATGTTGCATCTGAGTTCTGTGCATAGTGGATTTCATATGCACACCAGGTGTTTGTGAAAATGTCTGAACGGCTTGGCAAAGCAAGGGGGAAAATGAGGAACGGCTAAATCACTCTTCCTGATTATTCCTTATCTTCTTGAATGCTAAAGAAATGTTGTGGATGGAATTTCTTGTAGGAGTGTAATCGAGCATTTATAAAAAAAAATTGGAATCAAGTGGGTGGTTATCTTCTTTCCTCTAGTTAGAGTAGGGAAAAACAAATTGTGAATTGGAAACAGCGTGTCACTGGGAAGAGGTCGAAGACATCATGAACCCCTAATGGAATAAAGCGGAAATGTTAAATGCTTTTAGTTCTTTTTCTGTTTAGAGAGAAGTGTGAGTTCTTTTTCGAAATTGTGGTTGCCGTGGTTATAATTAGCTACCGGAGTTGTTTTTGTTTTACGTTTTATGGAGTTGTTGGTATGACTCATTTCTGGTTGTGGTGTTGTTATTTTCTGTTTCTGGTGTTGTTTCCGTTTTCTATTTTTATTGATAGATTGCGTTGCTGCTACTGCCTCCATATTCTATTACTTAAAACGAATCATTTATGGTACACGTCACGAGTATCAGTAGATGCTTATCCACGTGACCTATACATTTAATGATTCTCGATAGGTTGTATGGTTAGTGTAGAGCAGGGTTGTCATCCCAGCACAAAACTTTCAAGAACATTAACAAACAAGTCCCATATATAACCCCTAAATGGTATTGTAGAAAGCAAATATAATTCTTAAACGTAAACCCTGCACACAATCTCCCCCTAGCCTCTACATCAGAGAACCTCATTATGACCCGTTCCACTCTAAGTCTCATAATGAAACAGTGTACCTAAATGCTTGAAATTGGCCTTATAGATGTTTAATTTTCATGGTCTTTAGTACGCTATGTGTCATTCTTCCATCCCAAAGAAGAGAAAAAGGCATTAAAAATCCAAAATTACTACTGATGCCAACAATCCAGCGCCCAAAACACAGTGACAACGTATGTAATAGCTAGTCACATGGATGTTCTGATTCTCAAATACTCATACTTTTGGGTTTTCCATATCCATGCTCTATTCCAATCCTATCATACCTTCCATTGAGAATAAGGAGTTGGTGCCTTTGACAATCGAATTCAACTGTGCACCGAAAGACGTTGCACGCTTTTGTCATGGACGCAATAACATATGCTGGGCCGATGAAGGAATAGAAAAAGATAAAGCAACTTCAACTAATAAGCTTCATAAAACAATAAGTTTATGTATGTGTTTATGTATGTATGTATGTATGTATGTATGTATGTGTGTGTGTATATACATATATATATATATATATATATATATATATATGTGTGTGTATATATACGTGTACATATATGTACGTATATATGTATGTATGTAATTATCTACATGTACTTATTGTTGTACGCAAAAATGTATGTTTGGCTAGTAACATATACAGATCCTCCTGAGACAATGGATCCAAGTCGGGTGTGGATGTACAATAGACTAGAAGGGAAGTATCTAAGTAAGACATTCGTTGAGAAAGTTGATGACTTCATTAAGTTTGCCTGTGCACAACAAGAGTTTCAGAGGTGCCAAAAACTGAAGTGCCCTTGCGTGAAGTGCCGCAATTTACCATACCTTGATGTGGATACGATCAAGTTACACTTGTACCAGCGAGGGTTTCAACCTCACTATTACAGGTGGGTGCATCATGGTGAAACGTTCCTTGAAGATGATGGAGCTGCAACTTCCTCATCCAATGCACAAGCAGTACCGAACCTTATGAGGGATATGGTGATGGATGCATACCCACATACGTTATCCGCATCATTACAAGAGTTGCCCCACAATACAGAGCATGAACCAACACCAGAGGCGAAAAGATTCCTGGAACTCCTTAAGGCAGCAGAGAGACCATTGTACGAGGGATGCGAAATGTCACTACTAAAAGCTGTTGCACGGCTTACTAATCTTAAATGTGAATATAATCTACCCCATCGAGCGGTTGATGGTATTGCATCATTCATGAAGGAGATATGCCCAAATAACAACGATATGGTTGGCAATTACTATGAAATTAAGAAGTTGCTTGCTGGTCTTGAACTTCCACACCGTAAAATAGATGTTTGCCCGAATGGTTGCATGTTATTTTGGAAGGGGGCAGCTGCCCTCCATAGATGCACTTTTTGTGAGGAAGGGAGATATTCGAGGACAGGCAAAAATGGAAGGCAAATCCCGAAGAAGCAACTAATATATTTCCCTGTTGGACCTCGATTACAGCGTCTTTATGCAACAAAGAAAACAGCTGAGAGTATGAGATGGCACCATGAGCACAAGCGCCCTCCTGGGGTCATGGCACATCCATCAGATAGTGAGGCTTGGAAACATCTGGATGCTTCCTACCCTTCGTTTGCTTCCGAACCGCGTAATGTGAGGTTAGGCTTGTGCACTGACGGCTTCTCACCATTTGGCCATTACGGTCAAACATATTCATGCTGGCCAGTGATTGTGACCCCTTACAATTTGCCCCCGTGGATGTGTAAGAAAAGGCAATTCATGTTTATTGCTCTGCTCATTCCCGGTCCAAAGAATCCAAAAGGGAATCTGGACATATATATGCAACCTCTTATTGAAGAGCTTTTGCAATTGTGGCATGAAGGAATACCAACATATGATGTTTTCCGGAAGCAAAATTTCTTACTGAAAGCTGCCATTCTTTGGACTGTGAGTGACTTTCCCGCTTACGGCATGCTCTCCGGCTGGATGACTGCTGGAAGATTAGCGTGCCCCTATTGTATGGAACATACAAAAGCGTTCAGGCTAGCGCACGGGAACAAGCAATCTTGGTTTGACTGTCATCGACAATTTCTCCCAAGGGATCACAGATATCGGCGTAATAAATCAGCATTTTATAAAAACAGGGAGGACCATTCAGAACCTCCGCCTATGTTGACCGGGGAACAGATTTGGAGTCGTGTGTCTTCGCTCCCAACGGCAGCAGCGCACAAGGGAAAAGTGGATGGTTATGGACGGTCCCACAACTGGACAAGACGCAGTATATTTTGGGATCTCCCTTATTGGAGTAAGTTGTTACTACGTCACAACCTCGACGTCATGCACATTGAAAAAAATGTTTTCGAGCAAATAATTAACACCGTGATGAACGTTAAAGACAAAACAAAAGATGATCTGAACGCGAGGAAGGACATGCTTACTCATTGTAAACGTAGGAGACTTAATGTTCGCGTTGTGGAAGCTGGTGAAGGCAGCCGACGAGAAGTTATACCACAAGCTCCATATGTCCTACAGAAGGAGCATAGAAAGGTGGTGTGTGAATGGATTCGTAACCTGAAATTCCCAGATGGTTATGCGTCGAACTTGAGTAGGTGTGTTGACTGGAGAAATGCTTCACTTCATAACTTGAAAAGTCATGATTGTCATGTCTTCATGCAGCGTTTGCTGCCGCTGGCTTTCAGAGATCTCTTACCAACGAACGTGTGGAATGTTCTAACTGAGCTAAGCCAGTTCTTTCGGGATTTGTGTTCGTCTAAGTTGCATGTTGATGACATAGTTCGTTTGGAGAACAACATTGCAGAAATATTATGCAAGTTGGAACGAGTTTTTCCCCCTGCATTCTTCAACGTAATGGAGCATCTACCCGTGCACTTACCTACGGAACTGAAACTTGGAGGACCGGTTCAATATCGATGGATGTATGACAATGAAAGGTACGTTATGTTTCATTGAAATTATGTCAGCAGTTCCGTACATAAGTGACGGTTCTTTTTATTGGATTATAGGTTCCTTCATCACCTCAAGCGGAAAGTGGGCAACAAGGCACGTGTGGAGCCTTCAATTTGCTATGCGTACTTAATGGACGAGATCACGAACTTTATTGTCAACTATTTCGATGACAGCGTTGATGTTAGGGCACGAGATTTGCCCAGAAACGTGATGAACATTGATTAGAACACAGCTGATGCCAATCTTCCAGAAATTTTCTCCCGGAACGTGGGATATGCCCCGAATGACGGCACCGTTAGGTTCTTAGATCATATGGATCATCGATTGGCACATATATATGTGCTTTCGAACTGTGGATTGTTGGGCGAATATGAACGGTAGGTTTTTGTGATTCATATGGAACAAGCGTTACATACAGTGAACATGAGTGTATGATGTTCTCATTACACTGCGTAGGAAATTCGCGTTGGAGATGAGCCAGCAAAACCCCCGTGTTCGGGAGGAGGATATGTTGCTCACGTTTCAGGATAGATTTCCAGAATGGTTCAAAGCGTATGTACGTATTTGTACTATGTGATTTGCTTACTCAGGTAACGCATTATAGTGACAACTTATTTGACCATTTGTGGATATGACGGCCATGTAGGTGTTGCACTCCAACATTGACAACGATGTTGCGAGAGCACTTGCGTATGGCCCTAAGAGACATATTCGTCGTTGGGATCATTATTACATGAATGGCTTCAACTTCTACGCATACGACTATGGGAAAAACAAGTCAACAATGAATTACGGTGTTTGCGTGCAAGGGACAGATGGGCAGGAATATTATGGCATTCTGCAGGATGTAATTGAGTTGGAGTATGTTGGGGATATTCGTTCATATAAGACGATCTTGTTCAAGTGTGAGTGGTTTGACTGCATTAATGGTGTTGTTGTCCATGACACATACAAATTGGTCGATGTAAATCACACGAAGAGATATCCCCAGTACGACCCATTTGTCCTTGCAAGTCAAGTCATGCAAGTCTGCTTCATGCCCTATCCTATGAAAGATAACAGTAAAAAGGACTGGTGGGCAGTGGTAAAAATGAAACCAAGGTTAATAATAGATGCCCCGGAAGAGGACACACCATTCCAAATAGATGAAAACGAGAACCGCCTAATTTAGGCGATGGTGACGTAGACGATGATCTCGACATCGTACCACAGGAGGACAATGACATAGATGACGTTGTGGACGATGAGGTAGATGCCACCGATGGTGGAGACGGAGATGAGTGGCACAGCGGGTTCGTAGATGAATACGATGACAATGTCGATGATGATGATGATGACTACTTCACGGAGTCAATGTTTACATAGTGTACGTCGTTCACTAACTTCTGCATCGTTGGTGTTTTTGTGACTTAATAGCTATTCCGTAAGTTAATGTATGCAGCCTTTTACTACATTCCTCTCCCTCGATTCGTTATGTTATTTGGATTGCATGTTCTCCAACCGGAGTGCGTATTGCTTGCAGCTGTAATGTGTTCATGCAATTTGTTAGATTCATATCAAAGTACGCATCATTGATCAGTGTATAATACTTAGTGTCGTTGTGCCTGCAATTACCTAAGTCAAATCCATGCACTTATGTAACTGATTTTTATAACTTTGTGCAGGAGTAGGTACGCATGGATGGTGCAAGTAGAGACATCACCCAGTACGATTCTCAGGAGACGCAGCCTCCTGAGTTTCCGTTGGAGGACAGTAGCACCCCCTTGACCAGCGTTCGACTTGTGCCGAACACCGACATGTGGTAAGCATCGTTAACATTCAAAGAAGCGGTCTTGGAATGTGTCCGACGGTTTCATTTCATTTGCTGGAAATGCTGTGCCATAGGTTCGGACATCGAGATGTCGCACGTGCCATCTCCGAAACCATTCGAACTTATTATAAGGACGCCTTCACGTGTTGGCGGGATGCCCCTGAGGATCACAGGAGGTTTTGGTGGAATTGTTTTAAGGTACATTTCCCAACTTCACAATATGGTACATGACACCCATACGGAATTAAGTTCAATAAGTATTGACAAGTCAAATGTATGCGTGTAATTGATGGGATGCCTTATCCAATGCTCCGGATGTGTGATCCGTTGAGATGTGTATTTGGTGTATTCCGGGCGTGTGGCCCGATGAGCCTGTATATATATATGCATTTGTTGGTACTGCAGGGAAGTATTGTATGGCTTTAAGCCTGGGATGTGGTCAACTTTTAGGCGGAACTCTGTCGGTTTCTTCCCAGAAATGAATTGTTTTCCAAAATTTTACGGATGTGTTATCCGTGGAGATGTGTACGTTGTATACTCCGACAGTAGCACCCCGTTGAGCGTGAGATTGTCTTACTTACGTGTATGTATTTTTTTCTACGTTAATGTATGTAATAGATATTCGGGCATTGTCAATTGCTAGGCGGAACTCTGTCCGTTTTTTTCCAGAAATATGATTGCATGTAAATAATTTGGACATTCACCTATATTTAACGTGCACGAAATATATATGCCGCAGAAGCAATCTTGTAGCCAATAAGTATGTCATATATCCTCATGTTGGTGGATTTTGGTACTATGTGTTAAGCATGACCACATATTATGACTTACGTGAAAAAAACGACCACTTCTGAGTTTTTTGGAAACCTAACACAATGACCAAGTATTATTTGCAATTTTCCATGCAGCAACGATTCACATGGGATCCCGAACACGAGGCTTTAGTCAGAAGAGAATGGCAACAGAAGGTGCGTGTCAGGGTGAAAGACATAGTGAACAAGGCCGCGAGGGGCTCTCCGGACAAGATCATTACTTGGATGACGGATGATCTTCGCGCGTCATTGCGACACAAGAGGGAAAGTGATGAGGAATTCAAGAAGCGGTCTGAGAGGAACACGAAGAACAAGACAGAGGGACCGAAGGCAAAGATTGGGCACAGCCAGGGGTCAATATCAGCCACAATGTGGGCAGACAGACTGGTATGAATATCTGAAACACTTGACAGGTATTCGTAAATTTAATTTCGCACTGCTACTGATGTAAACATATATATATTACTGTTTATTAGGCGAAGCAATTGGGAAGAAGACCATCTGCAGCTGAATTGTTTGTGACCACTCATTCAAAGGTTGATGCGAGTGGTCAACGGATTTGGTGCGATGCTCACGCGCAGAGCGTTTATGTAAGTACAAAACATGATAGCTTTGCTTGATTTGTACATTTGGACTTCTCTGAACACCCTGCTCAATTGATCCCCTTCCAATCTCTTATATGTGTAGAAGTTGCTTGTAATTGTCGTGTTGTCATTGTCACTTGAGGTGATATACTCCGGATGTATCATCCGTTGAGATGTGTATTTGGTGAACTCCGGGCGTGTGGCCCGTTGAGATTGCGAGCGTGTTATATGGTGTTTCTGTTGTACAGCGTAAAATTTATGGCTATATGCCTGGGATATTGTCAACTTTTAGGGGAAACTCTGTCCGTTTCTGCCCAGAAATATTGGTAATTATCCCTTTTTTTTTTAACTGTTCCAATTCATCCCACTGATGCAGGACAAATATGAGCAACTAAAAGAAGGAACTGATGTGCAAGTGGGTTCAGCTGCAGATGATCACCTGTTCTTCAAGGCAAGTGGTGGCTGGAGTGACAAGGGCACTATATACGGTCTTGAAAGAGAGGGTCTAGCTATGTTTGAGAGACCGACGGCGGCTAGACGTACTAGCTCCAGTAGTTCTGCTGCATATTCCTCTCCGATAGTTGCGCAGCTCCAGGACCAATTGCAAACGACGCAGAATGAGTTGCAGACCACTAGAGCTCGACTACATTCGACAGAGGAGGAGTTGAGGAGTACTAGGGAGGAGTTGGAAGCTACAAAGAAGCAGTTGGATGACCAAAGAGTAGGACTGCTGGAGTTGAATGCTCGGTTTGACAGCTTCTCGGCGCTCCTTGGCCACCCCACACGTGCAGACAACTCTCAGTCGTCTTCTTAGGCTTTGGTACGTAGCGCATGTCAGGTGCGTCATATGTACGTACATTGGGCTGTACATATTTATAATTAGGTTGGGGAATTTTTTGGTGTATAATTGCTGTATGAAGTACTCGAATGTATCAATGACATTTGAAATGCAATATAAATATTGCCATATTGACACTTTTGCCATCCGAAAATGTTGTATCGGTTGTATAATTTGAGGAAAAAAAATTATACTGCAGGTTCAGCTGAAAAAGAAGCCAAAATACGTTTTTTTTTTTTAAAATAATTCAGAGACCGAAATAAATCGGTCTCCGGCACTGGGGAAGTTGGTCTCAAAATCTGGAATGAGTGGTCGCCCAAAATCCGGTCTCAGTCTGAGACCGAATGGTAGTGGTCTCCACTAGAGACCGAAATGTTTGGTCTCTGTTAGAGACCAAATGTTCTTGGTCTCAGTTAGAGACCGAATTGATTTGGTCTCTAGTGGAGACTGGGTCCCCTGGTCTCAAAAGGAGACCGCTGAATTTGGTCTCTAAGTGAGACCGCCTGAGGCCCAGTCTCGATTAGAGACCAAATGCATTTGGTCTCAAGCGCCGGTCTCTACTGGAGACCAAACCAGAAAATCTGGTCTCCAATTTAAATTTGCTACCAATGTTTTCGAGACCGGCCCATTTTCGGTCTCAATTCGGTCTCTGAAAAAGGATTGAGACCGAATTCTTTCTGTTGGAGACCGAAAATGTTCGGTCTCTAACTAGGCGCTTCCTTGTAGTGTGTATATATATATATATATATATATATATATATATATATATATATATATATATATATATATATTCAACGTGTATCTATTATATAGATAATTTTTAATATATGATGCTAATGTGAATTGTAAGAATTTGTACTCTTAGGAGTATGATATAGGCTTTGGGTACTGGTACGTAGATGGTGGTTTAAATTAAAACTTCTGTAGTTGTTTAAACATCTTTTAGGAAGAAGATCATTTTGTTGAATCTAGTCTAAATATATTTCATTCTTATATTTTGGGCGTGTTTTTTGAACTGATGATGTGTGTCCATTGGTGTTGTTGAAGCATGTTAAATCATGTTGAAATAAGATGAGACATGCTAAATTACATTGAAACATTCTGAAACATACGTCATCCTGCTAATCATGATGGGTTGTGCTGAATTGGTTCATATGTAATTGTAATTAAGCCGTGAAATATTTTTACAAAGTCGTTAAATGTGTATGAATGCAATATGAATTATTTACTGTAAATGCATATTGTTTATTTTGTAAAAGAATAACATATTCTAATGAGTTGTAGATATATGTTTTAATTGTTGTAAATTAATTTATGGATGGTTTTTTTAATTAGTACGTATAATTTATAAATAATTTGCGAATATATGTAATGTTTGAATTCACTTTAGTATTAGCAAAAGAATTTCTAGTATCGTAATTAGATGAAATGGCTAGCCTCATTAGCTTAATTTTGAAAATAATTATAATTGGACTTATTAAGAATATACATTTGGGTAGGGCTGTCAAATAGGTCAGGTCGGGTCGGGTTCGTGTTCGGGTCGAAGTTAAACGGGTTGAAAATCTCCCGACCTGAACCTGACCTGTTTAATAAACGGGTTGAAAAATCCAACCTGAAACCGTTTAACATTTAAACGGGTCAACCTGATTCTGACCTGTTTAACCCGTTTAAGTTAAACGGGTCAAAATCAGGTACCACTTACCTGTTTAACCTGTTTAACCCAATTAAATTTGAAACTTTAAATGAACATGTGTGTGAGCCTGAAACTACAATTGGACACTTTGTAAACAATACATGATTACATGAATTCTTGGTATACCAACTGCTCAACAAACCGACTTCTAAGAAGATCAGTAAGTCCTAGAGATTAGTAGTGAGGAGATGGGGTGAAGGGAGTGGAGAGGAGATGGGGAGATCGAATCAGTAGAGAGGAGATGAGAGGGGCGACTGAAGGCTGAAGCAACTCAAGCAAGCTCTAGCTCTGTATGGAGAAGTGGTATTGCGAATGAAGAACTGAAGAAGGCAAGAAGCCTTTTATATCTAGGGTTTTCACTTGATAGGGTGGGCTTTATGGGTTTAGGAACAAAAAATGTGAAAAATATAAAATTTGAACTCCCCGCCCCCCAGTCAAAAATCTGAAAATTAAAATTTCAATGGCCCCCAAAAATGTTCAAAAAAACTACACATAATTATATATTGATAAATAGGTTAAACGGGTTAAATGGATTACTGTAAACAGGTAAACGGGTTGACCTATTTAACCCGTTTATTTAAACGGGTTAAATAGGTATTTTTTCGTGTCGAAAATTTCAACCTGAACCTAACCCGTTTAATTAAACGGGTTAATCGTGTCAACCCATTTAATTAAACGGGTTGAAAATCTTTACCCAAACTCGCCTAATTTCGTGTTCGGTTCGGGTCGGTAATCGTGTCGGGTCAGCTTTTGACAGCCCTACATTTGGGCAGTTGTTAGAACATAACAAGTTGATATTACAAATTTGGGATCAAGTATTTGGTACATTGTATCATAAATGTAAAGTAAAGTACACAATAAAACTACAAATTATGACTTGCTCAATTTTCACCTGCCATAAAATTTCAGATGTGATCACGAAGTGTAGCTTGGAATTTGTTCATTGCAACTTTGTTGCATACACCAGAAGTGTGAGAATTTTACTTCCTTCCGTATATGAAACTCTTGGGGGATTTTCATAGCCTTCTCTTGAAGTCGAATAAAGTTCTCTAGTACAAAAGTTGCTATAATAATGTAAACTTCATGACAAGGTTTAAATTCAAACATCATTTCCAATATCATCCACCTTTCCTTCAGCACTTTAAAGGACAAATAATTAATGTTTTATTACAAATATAATTTGTAAAAGAAAGGATAGTTTGTTACAATTATACAAATTGGAGTCAAAAGTTGGAAGTTGTTAGTAAAATAATTAACTTTATTACAAACTTTTTTTAAAAAAATTGTGTCACATTTACAATTATGTTCTTAAAAGAATTATATAATTTTAGAAAATTAATGATACATTTATGAAATAATATAATATTTCTTCAAAATAGAAAGCATTTTATAAACAATATTATTCATATAAATATTGTAAGTAACAGTATAAAATATTTTATTTAATTACGTACTGTAATAATTTTTCAACATTCAATAGATTTTACAATTGCAATGATAATCCCATTTACATTATTAGCAAATTAAGTCTAGCTTTTGGTAAACAATTCAGTGATTTGGTTTTCATCCCAACTAAGCTATATATGAATACTTTTTACGAGTGATGAATGGTGTTGAATTGCATTAAAGGATTCTAAATTGTGCTAGAATTGTGATGAAACGCGCTTAGTGCTAATGATAAAGAAGATGCCCCATGCATGGACATTCAGCCTGAGTACTTATGAATAGGTTAAGGTGATATTTAATTGGGTTAATCAATGACGTCCATCATTCTAGTAACCTATTGATAAACTAATTGTAAAAAATAATTAAATTAAGTTTTGATTCTTGTGATGAAGAATTAAGCTTGATTGTTAGACCAACTAAACGTTTAATAGAAGTGGAGGTAATATTACAAGTAAGTCCTCTTTTCCTACCTTGTCCCATGGAGTTTTATCAGTTTATGGATGCTACTATCAGATTAAGAGTTCCCAACACTAACTTCGAATTCAATATGTTTTTTGAGGAAAGCCCTTTAAAGTCAATTTGTCGATGTTTACATATGTGTCCAACCCTCTCACGATAAAATTAGCACACACCTTCTCAAAACAAAAAGGGTCAAACCTAATGAAGAAATGGGCAATCAAGTTCCCATACCTTCTAAAATGAGTCCAGAAACAAAAGAGCATCTTCATCACAATCTTATCCACCATGACCGGAGAAACCACTCTGAATGCCAAGGCCTCCTCAGAAGAGAACGAACTAAGGGCTAGATCCACGAATAAGGTCAAATGTGGAGCGCAACCCACGGACTCCCAGGAAGTAGAGATGGAAGACGTGGAATTAGTGCTGGAAACGAATCCCATAAGGGGTGCGGATCCACCAATTCTGGAACAGAATGCATTTGCAAACCCGAGCACCTTTCGAGACAAGTTGATGCAGAACAACACTAAGAAGTGTGGGATACAGAGGACGATGAACCAATGACTCATGAAATAGAAGATCCACGATGTCCAACCATCAGATTGACTAAGGAGAAGAAAATCCAGTTGTGACAACCATGGAAGAATGCTCTCATAGTGAAACTATTTGAGAAAGGAATCAGCTACCTTCAACTCAAAAAAAGCCTTGCTACCAAGTGGAACCTCAGAGGCAACTTTGCTTTAATTGATGTGGGCTGTGATTACTACGTTGCCCGATTCGCAAACCCTTAAGACTACAAACACGTGCTCACTCAGGGACCTTGGCTGATTTAAGACAACTATCCCACTATCCGAAAATGGGTTCCAAATTTCATTCCAGATGAAGATCAATTCGGTATCTTATTGCGTAGGTTAGAATTCCCTATTTAAGCGTGGAGTACTTCAATGAACAATTCCTTCACAAGATTGGAGAAAGAATTGGCAAAGTTGTAAAAGTTGACCGTACAACGGCATGTGTGGAAAAGGAAAAATTCATCAGAATGAGTATAGAAGTAGACCTATCTAAACCATTGCTATCAAAATTCAGATTACATGGCAAAGTCTGGAGAATACAATATGAAGGATTCAAGATGATATGCTTTAAATGCTGTAAGATAGGCCACAGAGAAGACACCTGCTCCCTTGCTATAGATGGGGAACAGAATGGAGAACCCATTGATAAGGCTCACCATCCAACTATCATCGTCCATGCAAACAAGCCAGAATACTTGGAAGATTTTGGTTCAGGGATGTTGGTTAAAAAGCCACCTCACCGGAAACCTAATCGGCAAAGCAATGCCAACGCCAGAGACAAGGGGAATAATGGCAAAATCAATCCAAACCCGAGAAACAATCTCCGAACCAGAGTCGGGTGCCCGAGCCAAGGCGACCAGTGCTGAAAATAGCAAGAATACAAACATACAAAACAGAGCAACTATGACACTGCATTCTCAGATGCAAGGATCATGATTTGCCATATTGGGGGATGATATGGACACAGAGAAGCAAATCTTGGAAGGACAACTGGGATATCTAGACCCAACTGAGGGTGAAGATATCCTCGAGGGATCTTCGCCAGTACAATCTCAGGCACAAAACATAGAAGGCGAAATCATACGGCTAAGTTGGCAAACCAAGATCACATGTGTGCCGAGCATGGAACCATTCCAGGTTTGAACGCCCAAGCAGATTGCGTATTCTTCAAGGAAATGGGGCCATGCACCCCCTTAGTCGCTAACCATGCAACCCTACAGCAAAACTGGACAACGAACACCCAAAAGTGCACCCAAAGTCAGCAAAATGCTGCCGCAAGAAAAGAAAATTATCATCCAACTCCAGCGTATCCAGCTCAGTGCCCTACTCCACCATATGCTCGACCAACACCATATACCAGGCCATCAAGTACACACTGTCGCATTACTACTCGGTCCACCTCTCAAGACTTTCTCCAAGGGATTCCCGACTACCTCTCTTGTTGGGTTTCGTGGCCCAAAATCCAAGTACCGGCACGGTGGGACCGTGCTACACAGGACACGGGCGTGTCAAGACGAAGAACGTCCAGTCGAAGAGGACAGAAAAACGGCACGGGGGTGCCGTGCCATGTGGCACGGGGTGACCGTGCCACGTGGCACGGTCGTGCCCTGTGTGTTTACGCCGCCTCTCTCGGAAGGCGGTTAGAGTTCTGTTCAAGGGGGAATTCCACCTGGCGGCTAGGGTTGCAAGCTAGGGGGGAAAACCCTACTTTTGAGACCCTATATAAAGAGGGTCAAGCCTAGGATCTAAATATCTCCAGTACTCATACATACATTGAGAGGTAGAAGTACTTTGTGAGAGATTACAATAGAGAAGTTGTAATTCTGCTCTTAGATCAAATCACTGTGGTGATTGTGATCGTGTTGTATTCTTCCTGCTCATAGTGAATTGTTCTGGTGCTGTCGCCGTCCGTGGTTTTTCCCGCATTGGGTTTTCCACGTTAAATCTCTTGTCTTCTTATTTCTGTTTTCTGTTATTCACTTGAATTCTGAATCTCTAACTCATCCTATCGCTTCCGCTATTATTGTTGCTCTAATATTTTTCCTAACAAGTGGTATCAGAGCTTTGGTTATAGGATGTCTTCTATCATGAAGGTAGATATTCAGAAATTCGATGGGGAGATTAGTTTTAATCTCTGGAAGGTGCAGATGAGAGCAGTTCTCATTCAGCACGGGTTGTGGAAGGTTCTGAAGGGACCTCACGTAAAACCTGAGAAGATGACAGAAGAACAGTGGGCTGAAGATGTAAAGAAGAGACGTGGGTCGTTGACGGAGGACGAATGGGAGGAACTGGAGCTGAAAGCGGTTTCAGCCATACAGTTGTGCTTGGCACCACATGTCCTGCGAGAGGTGCTGGATAAGACAACTGCGGTGGATCTGTGGGCTCGGCTGGAGGAACTCTACATGACGAAGAGTCTCGCCAACAAGATCCGTTTGAAGGAAAGGTTGTACACCTTTCGTATGGCTGAAGGTACTCCTGTCCAAAAACACTTGAATGAATTTAATTCTATTCTAGTAGATTTGGAGAGTTTGGATGTTAAAATTGAGGATGAGGATAAGGCCATTCTGCTTGTTGTGTCTCTACCCCCTTCCTACAAACACTTTAAGGAAATCATGTTATATAGTAATTCGGATACTATATCATTTGAGGATGTGAAGTCTAACCTGCTATCTAAAGAAAAGTTTGACCAAGACATCCATGCTGATCAGTCTGAGGGATTAGTTGTCAGGGGTAGAACCACTGAGAAAGGGGGGAACGGTAATAAGAAAAAGAACCGTTCTAAGTCAAGGAATCCTCACTCTAACAAAACCTGCCACTACTGCAACAAATTGGGTCATATCAAGGCTAACTGCTGGAAATTAAAGAAAAAGAATGAGAAGGAGGATAAGGAGAAAACTGCTACAGCTGATTGCGTAGTAGAGTCGGAGTCTGATGGTGATGTGTTACTTGCTACTTCTTTGGCTACCACCTCCGAAAGGGGAGTGGATGTTGATTGGGTTTTAGATTCTGGTTGTACGTTTCACATGTGCCCTCATAAGGACTGGTTTGTCACCTATAAGGCAGTTGACACTGGGGTGGTACTTATGGGCAACAATGCTAAATGCAAAGTTGCAGGGATAGGTACTGTTCAGATAAAAGCCCATGATGGGACAATTAGAACATTGTCTAAAGTGCGCCACATACCTGACATGACTCGTTGTTTAATATCCTTGGGTACTCTTAAGACTAATGGTTGCAGGATTTCGATGGAAAATGGTGTCCTAAAGGTAACTAAGGAAGTTATGGTGATAATGAAGGGATTGAGGCAAGGCAATCTCTACATTCTATAAGGAACTACAGTTACAGGTGTAGCTACAGTTGGTGCAATAGATGATACAAAGTTATGGCACATGAGGTTGGGCCATATGAGTGAGAAAGGGATGACCACTCTGGGTAAGAAAGGTTGTCTTGGCAACGCCAGTACGGGTAAGCTCGATTTTTGTGATCGCTGCGTCTTTGGGAAACAAAAGAGGGTAAGTTTCTCGAAAGCAACTCACCGTACTCAGGAGATCCTTGACTACATTCATTCTGATTTGTGGGGTCCTTCAAAGGTTCCTTCTTGTGGAGGTAAGCGTTACATGTTAACTTTTGTTGACGATTTCTCACGCAAGATTTGGGTTTACTTCTTGAGACAGAAAAATGAGACGTTCTCCATGTTCAAGAAGTTCAAGGCTCTGGTTGAAACCAAACTGGGAGAAAGATCAAGAAACTTAGGACTGACAATGGTCTTGAGTTTGTTGAGTTAAAGTTTGAAGAGTTCTGCACGAAAAATGGCATAGCTAGGCACAAGACGTTGATTAGTAAACCACAGCAAAATGGGGTTGCAGAACGAATCAACAGGACTCTACTGGAGAAAGCTAGATGTATGCTTTCACATGCTAGGCTTTGGGATCGCAAGGCGTTTTGGGCAGAGGCTATTTCTACAGCCTGCTATCTGATAAATCGTTCACCACACACCTCCATTGACTTCAAAATCCCAGAAGAAGTATGGTCAGGTAATCCTGTTGATTATTCTAATTTAAGAATATTTGGATGTCCTCTGTTTGCCCATGTGAATAATGGGAAATTAGCCCCCAGGGCTGTCAAATGCATGTTACTTGGATATGCATCTGAGTCTAAGGGATACCGCATGTGGTGCCCTGAGTCTAAGAAAGTAATTCAAAGCAAGAATGTTACTTTCAATGAGACTGCTATGCTATCTTCTGGGAAGAATACTGTTGTTCCTTCTACTGATGCAGGTAATCAGGAAGATGCCAATGTGGAGGTAGAGATGGAGACCGTAACAGCTCAAGGTGGAGCTACTAATTAACCCAATAGGGAGGCCCAGGTTACTGAACCTGGAACCATCAGTCCCAATCAACCTCAGGAGGAGGTTGCCCATTCTATAGCTCGTGATCGTCCTTGAAGGGAGATCAGGAGACCTGCCTGTTACAACGATGATGAGGGGCTGATAGCATACGCACTTTCAGTTGCAGAGGAAGTGCCTGAAGGTGCTGAACCTTCAAATTACACTGAAGCAATCACTTGCCCAAGTTCAACTAACTGGATCCTAGCTATGCAAGAAGAGATGGAAAGTCTGCAAAAGAACCAAACATGGGAACTCTGTGAACTGCCTAAAGGCCGAAGAGCCTTAACTGCCAAGTGGATCTACATGAAAAAAGAAGGAATTCCTGGAGTTGAAGATGCAAGATGGAAGGCACGGTTGGTTGTTCGTGGTTGCAACCAAAGGGAAGGTATTGACTACAATGAGGTCTTCTCCCCGGTTGTTAGACATACCTCTATTCGAGTCCTTCTTGCATTTGTCACATTGTTTGACTTGGAGTTGGAGCAGCTTGATGTGAAAACCGCATTCCTACATGGAGAGCTGGAAGAAGAAATTTACATGAGACAACCTGAAGGGTTTGCAGTTCCTGGGAAGGAATAATTGGTATGTAAATTGCAAAAGTCCTTGTATGGACTCAAGCAAGCTTCAAGGCAGTGGTATAAACGTTTTGATACGTTTATGACTGATAAAGGATATACACGTAGTAGATATGATAATTGTGTGTACTTTAGACAGTATTCTGATAGTACTTTTATTTATCTATTACTGTATGTCGATGATATGTTGATTGCTTCTAAAGACAAGACCTTAATTGGCATGCTGAAATCTCAACTCAGTAAGGAGTTTGACATGAAAGACTTAGGTGCAGCAAAGAAGATACTAGGCATGGAGATCCACAGGGATCGAAAAGCAGGTAAACTGTACTTATCTCAAGAACGGTACCTTGAGAAAGTACTAAGTAAATACAACATGGACAACTGTAAGGCAGTTTCCACACCACTTGCTGCACACTTCAGACTGTCTGTAGGATGCTGCCCGTAAACAGAGGAAGACATCAGAAGAATGTCTAATGTACCTTATTCTAGTGCTGTTGGTAGTTTGATGTATGCTATGGTTTGCACTAGACCAGACTTATCACATGCTGTAAGTGTGGTAAGTAGATATATGCATAATCCTGGGAAGGATCACTGGGAAGCTGTGAAATGGATCCTTCGATATGTGAAGGGTACTATAGGGAAGAGGTTGGTGTTTGATAGAAACAAAACTGATACATCAGATGTTGTAGGCTTTGTTGACGCTGATTATGCTGGTGACTTGGATAGGAGGAGGTCCATATCTGGGTATATCTTCATCATGTGTGCAAGTGCTATCTCCTGGAAAGCATCATTGCAGTCTATTGCAGCCTTGTCTACTACTGAAGCTGAGTACATTGCTGCTACTGAAGAGGTGAAGGAAGCTACCTGGCTAAGGGGCCTTGTGATTGAGCTCGGAGTCCCACAAACTCCGACTGTTGTGTTTTCTGATAGTCAGAGTGCCATCCACCTGACTAAGAACGATGCCTACCACTCGAAGACCAAGCATATTAGTGTGAAATACCACTACATTAGAGACACAGTTGCTGCAGGTGAAATAATAGTGAAGAAGATTCACACGTCAGAAAATCCTGCAGACATGTTAACCAAGCCTCTACCATTGGCTAAATTCGAGCATTGTTTGGATTTAGTGGGTATTCACAGCCACTAAGTGCCCATCGGGGCAGTGCCCCTAGGGAGGGGGCGTCACCCTTCGGGGTGCAATGACGGAGTCAGAAAGCAGTGATTGGAGATTTTGGTCCAAGGTGGAGATTGTTGGGTTTCGTGGCCCAAAATCCAAGTACCAACACGGTGGGACCGTGCTACACAGGACACGGGCGTGTCAAGATGAAGAACGTCCAGTCGAAGAGGACAGAAAAACGGCACGGCCATGCCATGTGGCATGGGGTGACCGTGCCACGTGGCACGGGGTGACCGTGCCACGTGGCACGGTCGTGCCCTGTGTGTTTATGCCGCCTCTCTCGGAAGGCGGTTAGAGTTCTGTTCAAGGGGGAATTCCACCTGGCGGCTAGGGTTGCAAGCTAGGGGGGAAAACCCTACTTTTGAGACCCTATATAAAGAGGGTCAAGCCTAGGATCTAAATATCTCCAGTACTCATACATACATTGAGAGGTAGAAATACTTTGTGAGAGATCACAATAGAGAAGTTGTAATTCTGCTCTTAGATCAAATCACTGTGGTGATTGTGATCGTGTTGTATTCTTCCTACTCATAGTGAATTGTTCTGGTGCTGTCGCCGTCCGTAGTTTTTCCCGCATTGGGTTTTATACGTTAAATCTCTTGTCTTCTTATTTCTGTTTTCTGTTATTCAATTGAATTCTGAATCTCTAACTCATCCTATCGCTTCCGCTATTATTGTTGCTCTAATATTTTTCCTAACATCTCTCCACTGCATTCCAGAGATCAACCCATGGCATCTACTGGGAATATTTCCTCCCAGGAAAGGCTTATTGTTAGCTCGGCTGGGAATTACATGCAGCCAATAAACACTCCACCCACTGCATCAGAGGAACATGATGAGGAATTGGATGGGGCGAGTTACTAGTATGTGCTTAACCCCACAGCATGTCGCTCTAATATTTGAGGACCATATGCTTGGGTTACTACTTTCTTATCTATTGTTAATGAATAGTATAAATAAATTAGGTATTAATACATCCATCTTTGCGTGGAATGTCTAAGGAGCAGGAAGCAAAGAATTCCTCATTATGTTGAAAGAACTTATTCGGAGATATTCACCAAAAATCTTAAGAATTAACGGCACCACGACTGATGAAGTCTGCAAAAAATAGGATTTGATGGGGTATGGCGAGTAGAAGCACATGACTTTAGTGGAGGAATCTGGGTTCTTTGGCTTAAGAATGAGATACACCTCCAAATTATCTCCTCCTCTACTCAATATGCTACGATGGAAGTCTCATAAAGGGGTTCGGAGAGCTAAGTCCTATCTGCTATTTATGGAAGCTCGGATGACCAACAGAGAATGGAGCTATGGGGTGAACTAGAAAATTTTACTTAGCATACATCTCGCCCCTGGCTATTAATAGGCGATTTTAACGATACTTGCTCAATGGAAGAACGCCGAAATTGTAATGCTCACCTGGCTCTTCGATGCGCGAACTTCAACAATTGGATCGAAAATAATGGACTGATCGACCTTGGATTCTCAGGCCCCCAGTTTACTTGGTCACAAGGTCTTAACCCATATACTAGAAAGTATGCAAGACTGGATAGGGGACTATGCAACCAGGCTTGGAGAATGAGATTTCAAAAGCAGGGGTACGACATCTCATCCAAAACCAATATGATCACTGTCCATTATTGCTCTCGCTAAACAACGTCGTACCCATGCACCATGGTCAACAGCCATTCTGGTTCCAAGCTGCCTGGATCACCCATGAAAATTTCACCTCATTTCTTACCCAAAATTGGGACATCAACACTCCATTGTACCCTCTTCTGACTCAGGTCTCAGTGGCTCTAGCAGAATGGAATAAGTCAGTTTTCGAGAACCTTTATCATCGGAGAAACATAGTGTGGGCAAGATTGGAGGGGACCCAAACACGATTGGCGCAAGCTCCAAATCAATTTCTTACCAAGCTAGAGGTGCAACTAAAGAAAAAGCTCGACGAAGTGCTCTCCCAAATTGAACTGTTGTGGTTTCAAAAATCCCATAAGGAGGCTATTCTTGACGGAGACCGTAATACATGATATTACCATCTTAGTACCATCATATGAAGAAGGTTTAATTGTATTGAGTCCATTCAGGATGCCAATGGGAATTGATTATGGGAAGAGCAAGACGTTTAGAAAATGGTACGTGCATTCTTCATGCAATTGTACTCTGATGATAATGGGCCATATCAGCCACATATCCTCCTTTACAATCGATTTCCTAGAATGAGCGACGAGTAACTTGTGCATCTAGATAAACCATATGTGGGTAGCGAAGTGAAACAAGCAGTGTTTGACATGAATCCGTACAAAGCCGCGGGACCTGATGGTTTTCAAGCATTTTTTTCCAAAAGTAATGGGACATCACTGGACCTAACCTAATGGAATTGGTGCTTAATGTCCTAAAGGCGAGTAACTTCCCAGATGGGCTTAATGAGACCTTCTCAGTCCTAATACCAAAGGTTTCCAACCCCCAATCAGTGACAAAACTCAGACCAATTGGGCTCTATAATGTTGCCTACAAGACTATCTCTAAGATGATAGTCAATAGACTTAAACTAGTCATGGAGACCTTAGTAGCACCCACATAGTGCAGTTTCGTGCCTGGAAGATAAATCACAGATAATATCATCATAGTATAGGAGATGCTACATACAATGCGGCTCAAAAGTGTAGAGACTGGCTATATGGTAATCAAAGTGGATCTTATGAAAGCATAGGATCGACTACGATGGCCATACATCAGGGAGACCTCATTCGAGGCAAGTCTACCACAACTCATGGTGGATATAATAATGAACTGCCTAAGTCTTTCCAAGTTTAGGGTCCTATGGAACGGAGGAAAAATGCAACTGTTTACGCCATCCCGAGGAGTAAGACAAGCAGATCCACTATCGCTATATCTTTTTGTTCTATGCATTGAATGACTGAACCATATTATTGAAGATATGGTGAGACAAGGGGCTTGGAAACCGGTCTATGCCAGTAGAGGTGACCCTCCATTATCAAATCTCTTCTTTGTGGGTGACTTGATACTATTCGGAGAAGCAACCATGGAGCAAGCAAAAATAATCAAACATTACCTCGACTTGTTTTGTTCGGCTTTAGGACAGAAAGTTAGTGCTCAGAAATCTCTAGTTTTTTTTCTCCAGGAACACTAAACAGCAAGTTAGAGATGAAGTGAGCCAGGAACTAGGGATTTTGACTTCCGAAGATTTGGAGAAATACCTTGGCATGCCTACAATAAGTGGACGAGTTAATAGAAATACCTTCAAAGCTATCTCTGATAGAGTAGAGAGCATATTAGCTGGATGGAGGACCAAGGTGCTTTCCCTAGCTGGCTGTGCCACACTAATTAAATCTATAATCTCCTTTGTTCCATATTATGCAATGCAAATGACCCGCTTACCTCGATCACTTTGCGATGACAATGATCACAAAACTCGAAGGTTTCTATGGGGGGGAGATGTTGAAAATCGAAAAATGCATAACGTAGCATGGGAGCAACTAACGAAGCCAAAGGAAGCAGGGGGCTGGGATTCCGTTCGATGAGACAAGCAAACAGTGCATTCCTAGCAAAGCTTGACTTCCGATTGGTGACTAAAAAGGAGAAGTTGTGGTCATGGATACTGCTGGCTAAATACTATCAAAGTCGATGTAATCTCCAAATGTTCAAACCTAGAAGCGACGCCTCTAATACGTGGAGAGGCATCCTTAAAAATATGAAGTTCCTTCGGCAAGGCTCAAAGATAGACGTGGGCAATGGTAAACAAACGCTTTTTTGGCACGATAATTGGCTTGGCAGAGGGCCTCTCTGTAATGTCGTTACTGATCTTGTATCTCCCACCAAGGCAGAAAATAGAGGGTGGAAATGAGAAGTATTTGCAGACTGAATTCCACAAACTTCCGGAAAAATCATTACCTCGCACAATCTTAGATGGGGAGGGGAATATGAAGACTAGATCATATGGAGCGACTCAAGCTCAGATGGCTTCTCGATTGCATCAGCATTGAATATAATCCAGCCGACTGATACTGAGATAGTGGATCCTACATGGGGCATAACCTGGAAGAGTGTAGCTCCCCAAGGGATTAGGTTTTTTCTCTGGCTAGTGGCTCATGATAAGGTCATGACGAATGTAAACAGAATGCATCGCAATCTCACTAATGACTCCTCATGCAGGAAGTGTGGAATGAGGGAGGAGAGCACGCTTCACCTGCTTCGGGACTGTGAGACAGCTAAGAGAATCTGGGAACAACTTGTGCTAGCCAAACATCATGTAGCTTTCTTCATCTCGTAGCTTCGGGACTGGATGACAATGAACCTTAAGCAACCGAAGGCTAATAACTGCAAATGGCCCACAATGTTCGTCACTACAGTATGGTGGTTATGGCGGTGAAGAAACATACGATGCTTTGAGAACTCAAAGTTTGAACCAAGGAATCCATGTGATTTTATATTGGAGCGGAGTAGGGAAATAGTAAAAGCAATGTACCCTACATTAAGGACTGAAGCCCTCCATAAAACTGAGAAATTGATAAGATGGATAACTCCTCCTGATGGATGGGTTAAACTCAATGTCGATGGTGTTTTACGTCGCAATCTAGGGAAAGTAGGAGGAGGTGGTGCATTAAGGAACCAAAATAGCCAATGGATTTGCGGGTTCACGGCCAACTTTGGCACTTGCTCCTCTATCAAGGTAGAGTTACTTGCTCTTCTCCAATGCCTTAGATTGGCATGGATGCATGGGGTTAAGAAGCTCCTTATAGAGGTAGACTCAATACCAGTGCTTAACAAAATACATGTCCCAGTGAGGCCCCACCATCTTCACTATTTCATTATTAAAGAATGTCAGGATTACATATACAGTACACAATGGAGCATGGTTATGGAGCATTGCTATCGTGAAGCCAATAGAGTAGCTGATCAACTTGCGAACTTGGGAATAGAACAACAAGAGGTGCTTATCTTACTTGACCACCCTCCTGAGTCAGTTAAGACTAATAGAACAACAAGAGGCGCTTATCTTATCAATTTTTATCTTGTTTTAGAGGCCCCTCATCTTGACCAAAAAAAAAAAAAGAGTCCAGAAATAGAATTTAAAATTTGAAAACTAAAAAAAGGCCTCTAAAACAAGATAAAAATCAGAAAAATAAACATGGCCATTCTTGGCATGTGTGACAAGTGAAATATGATTCGATTTTATTACTATCTTGGTGAACTGAATCTCCTTGCAAGTTGTAGCCAACAAATTGCAGGCTTAGCTGGGGGTGGCAAGGGATCCGATTCGCATTGGTTAATCATCACCCGCACCCATCACCCGCTATCATCTGTTTCATCAAATTCATCCATCATCTGCAGGTGAAAACAAGTGATTGGGTTGTAATGGGTGATGAAAGCTTGTATATAATACATTAGCAAATTTATAAGAAAAAAATAAACTTTGCCTTTTGAAAAGTTAAAAAAAAGATATTTAGATATAAGAAATGAATAAAAATCATAGTTATCATATTAATTTGATAAAAATTATAATATTAAAAATATAATCATCTAAGAAATGGGTAAAATTTAAAGGACAAACATACAAAGTGAACTGATTGCAAATAAAGGATAAACAAGTCGATGACTAAGCAGGTGATAGATTAGGTAGTGGATTAGATGCAACATCACCCGGATCTAACCCAATCAGTCAAACCATCATCCATCATCTATCCATTATCCATATATTCCAGGCTTTCTCCAACTTTTTTAGGTCGAATGGAATGAATATCCATCAAGTGCAAGTGAAATTGACATCCCTAACCTCAGCTTTAACAACTTCTGGTGTCCAATGAGCCCGAGTCCGCTTCACTCTAGTTATCCTCACGCCCCTAGCAGAATCCTAAATCATAAACACAAATCCATCCTAGTCCCTCTCCAAAATAGTTGCATCAACGTTTACCTTCATTACTCCCTACGGTGGCGTTAACCCATCCTTATGTTGATTATTGTGGAAACTCCACTGCCTTTGCTTTCACCTTCTGGGTAATCTTCATGTACTTCTCAGCTCTATTTTTTTCGATAATTAATTGGCAAAATGAGTTCATAATAAAAAACCCAAAAAGGCTGCAAGTTGAAATAAAGATAATAACCAACTAAATATAAAAATTTAAACTACCCAATCCAACCCATAAGCATAATTGCTATCTATTAACCACATCCTACACATTCCTTCGCTTTTTTATTGATCAAATCCATCGTGGTGTCCTTCCTATCAAAGAGTTCCATATTTTTAGAGAGCCATATATACCACCAAGCCCTGAAAATTATCAGCAGCTTCTTTGGCCATTTACAGATAAGCTCACTGAAACTTTCCATTTCATCTCTCATGTCGTTGCACCACCTCAAGTCCCCTTCCAGACTTTGCTCACTGATAGTTTTGAGAGTACACGAACACAAGAGGGGGGGTGAATTGTGTTTAGCCGATTTTTCCAAATTTTTGGGAACACTTTCAAGAACAGTTCGGACAGAGTGTTTGCAGTGAACCAGGCAGCGGAATGTAAACAGCATGCACACGGTGTTTTTACGTAGAAAACACCTCTGGCCCAACTGAGATGAAAAACCACGACCTACCCCTGTAGGATTTTCACACAATTCCACTATACGGGCCAAATACGTTACAGAAGTAACCTACACCGTTACAAACATAGCACTCACGTAACCGTCTACCCCAAGACAAGTTACACCACGTCCAAAGTCTCCCTAGACTTAGACACACTCAATTCTCACTGATGAAAAGAGAAAATGAAATGAACACCTCACTTTAAGTGCTTCTAAATAAGCGGGTGTAAGGTACAATTGAGCGCCTAGTATGCCAATGAAGAAGACTCGACTTTTGCATACACTTTGAAGGTTTTTCTTTCTGAAAATATGACTCACAAAGCACGTTTTAATCCCTTGAAAAACCGTGCGCAATGCTGAGGTAGAAGAATTTCTTAAATAAGAGAGTGTAAGTGGGATAAACAAAATTTTTATGTGCTTATGCCACAAGACTTGGTAACTCATCCACTAACAGCTTGAGCCGCAAGGATAAATGAGTACTACAAATTTCCAACAGCCAAGCCCACAATTTTTTCCATCTATTAGCCACATTCTAAAAATAGGATTGTTTTACTTGGTAAAAAATTCACCCTAAAAAGTAGGCTAAAAACTCTCCACAATATTTTCAAAACCAAAAAATAACTCTTTTGGACTCAACGACTACAGAAAATATATCTCAAATATTTCAAAAACGTCAGCCCAAAAATCAAGGAAAAATCGTGAAATTCAGTTTTGGCTTAAGGACACTCTGAACCCTGTTCTCAGAACTGGTCGAAGACAGTGTTATAAGATATCTCAAAAACTATTCAAAGTAAAAATTAAGACCTTCTAATTGGCATATTAATAAAAATCTAATAAAATAAATATTAAACCAATGACTCTTGTTAATCAGTTGGACAGCTTGTATATAATTTGACTTGTCTCTCCAAATGCTTTGACGCTTCTCAGAACTGTTTCTTGAGCTGTTCTAAAGTACTCCATGTTCTTTGATGCTTCTTGGGTCCTTGTCAGTCAGCTGCTCTGAAGAACTGTTCCTAGAATTGATATGGATTGATGTTATGAAACACATGTACTTTCCAGCAACTGTTCTAAGACATTGTTCTCAAACACTTATTAATCAAGCAAGATATTTCAAAAATGTTTTTCGGATCCTGTCAACAACACATAACTCAAGCACAACCATATAGAGCATTACATTTGTGTTTGTTATCATCAAAACCTTATACAAGTATGAGGCCTACAATTTTCCAATAGGGTCAACAATTTCCCCCTTTTTTGATGATAACAAACCAAATGACCATATTGACATAAAAGGCGAAAGCAAGTTAGTGCCAAACAGTCAATCCATAGAAGAGAAAAATTTTAAGAAGTCAACTTAATCCAAGTTAAACTAAAACAACGGTCATGCCCATCTTCCCCCTTTTGACATCATCGAAAAAGGGTGGTCAGATCAAACACAGAGAGTCAGGGTGTTTGCAATCACCACCACTTGGGTAATGGGGGAAAACAACCGGTGATACACTCAAGTATATGGTACGATAATGATATTAGCCATCCGAGTCACGCACAAACAAATAACAACAAGAAGACAAGTAGGGCACAGCATTAAAAGCATAACCAACCAAGAGATAGTATAAACCATTGTCAGTCAAAAAAGGCACAACCAGATAGTGAAAAACAGTTGTTGAGAACAGGGTGGAGAATAAGAATAAAAACAGGGAATAGAACAAGGCAGAAAATAGGGGGCAGAAATAGATTCAGGAAGGAGGAGAGGACAATTGGGCCATGAGGGCAGTGATGGCAGATAGTAGATCCTCATGGCGCTTTGCATTCAGAGCCTTCTCCTCTGCAAGAGTCGTCTTGACCTTAGAGATCTTCTCCTTCAGCCGGTTTTGGTCCTGAGCAAAGTATCCAGTGAAGTGTCACTGGAAAAAGAACTAGAAACAGGGGTGAAGGGTGTTCGGGGCCCCTGTTCGAAATCAGCAGTTTCACCCTTTGCAAACTTGAACCCACAACTGATTAGGGTGCTGCTACCTATCTCATCTGTCACTTGCACCCCTACCTTCTTCTATAAGAAAATCCCAAAGTGCTTAAATACCTAGGTCAGGAGAAAACCATACCCCAGATCATGTTCCCTAGCCGTGTTTGCAATGCAGGAGATATGACTGATCATGATGGCCGGTAGGTTGATCTGCTGCCCCCAGTCCAGGAGATAGGTAAGGCACTGGTCCATTGCATCCGCGAGGTTGCGGCCTTGACCCCGAGGAATGACATTCATAATAACAAACCAAAAGATCAGCCTGCGCATCGGAGTCATTTCCCCTTTTTTTACTGATCGGGGACCCTTTAAGGAGGTTTGTTGACTCAACTTTTGGATCAACTGCAGCAATCGTTCTGCCCCAAGCACACTCTTATCTTCATGCACATAAACATCAAATCCTGCCACTGGCATATCTAGTATTTCTCCTAACTGCTCGGCATTGAAACTCAAATCATGCCCATTCACTGTGCTGGTCACCATTCCTTTGGTGACTACACAGTTTGCATAAAATTCTGTCAAGTCAGGAATAGAACATCCTCTGAGGGTGTTTATAAACAACTTCAGCCAGCCCTGGGCTTTCAACTTCTGTAAAAACAGCCCCAGACCCTGTTCCTTAAAATAATTCATCTTCACAACTTTACCTCTAACCACACTCCTTTGAAGAAAGTGGGTATATTTTGCATCAGGGGTCATTGCTTTCTTGGGTTTCTTTTTCTTGGGCTCCTCAATTTCTAATTCTTCAGGCACCTATTCTGGCACTTGTTCTGAAACAGCTTTCCTTTTGGATGGAGTTTTCTGGGTTTTTTCTGAAGGAGACTGGGTGGATTTCTTGGTAGATTTGGCAGAGGGTTTTGTAGGAGGTGGTTTAGTCACTTCTTTTGGCTAAGAAGAGACAGAGGGTGAACCAGAACTGCGGGTTCAAGGTCTATGAACAGGCGAAGAAACAGGTTTGAAAGTGGTGGTCTTAAACTGACGTCTAGGGCCCGATTCATCCGGTCTAGTTTTCTGGAAGGGTTGAAGTTAGAGAACCTTTATGGTTGAATCAGAACCATCACTGTTAGTCTCCTCAAGATCTTCCACCCGATCCAAATTAATGAAGGGATCATCCAATCTGTCAAGAAAAACAGGCGTAGACCCCGTTCAGGCTTTACCCGGTTCAGAACTAGGTTCAGGCCCTGATTGAGCCGTGTCTACTTCAAGAACACCGTCAGACACAGTTTGAGCCACACTGGGTTCAAGAACACCCTTAGACACAGTTGATTCCACATCAGGCTCAAACAACACCAAATCCCATCCAAATTCGGGAGGAACATCACCCAGTTCCATCCCCACCATTCGTAAGTCTAGACTCTTCAAAAACCCAAAGATTATAGAGATAATAGGCAAAGGGGGTAGATAATTGAACCCCGTACCTCTGACCGGTTCTAGTGCTGCAGTCACCGACAAGGGCAGAGATGGAGAAGCTGGCGGAGACGCCATGCGAGATCACTTTGGCACTGGGCGTGGAGCTCGAGGCGATGATGGTCGTCGCTTGGAAGAGGAGTGGCCGTCGCGGGCCTTCATCATTGTTGCCGGTTTTGAGAGAGAGAGAAGAGCTAGGGTTTTGGGTGTTAAAGATGAAAAGAAAGAGAAGGAATCGAGCGATTTTGAGGAGAGAGGGAGAGAGATTTTCGGGATGTGGTACCGAGAAGAAGGGGAGGTGGGAAATTTAAGTCTCTCAGCCGCTTTTTATTCGAAAAGGTAGAAGAGAAAATAAAGTCCAACAACTGAAAAAAACTACCTAATTCGCACAAAGTGATAAACAGTGGCCATACCTGTTCTTTGGCGCTTGTTCTTACTGTCAGTTGTTCGGTAACATAGGACAATAAGGGCAATATCATCAGACCTCAATGATTGTCAGTAGGTTATAATCCCCACATGTGCTAATTCTAACACAGAAGTTGACTGCATCCAATGAATCAATATGTTTGACCTGAAAAACTTTTTAACTAGACAAGCATTGGGGGTTAATTAAGCATGCTCAAGTTGTTTTAATTAAACCCAATTCAAGTATGTTCTTCTCAAACTGTTCTCTATTCAGTGCTTTGGTAAAAATATCAGCAATTTGCTTATTAGTGGCATAAAAATTCATTGAAACCAAGCCCTTTTCAACATTGTCTCTCAAAAAGTGATGACGAATGTTAATATGTTGAGTCCTTTTGTGTTGACATGGGTTTTTGGAAATATTAGTTGCACTTGTATTATCACAAAACATGGGAATGCATCCCATGTTAACACAAAAATCTTTGAGTTGTTGCCTTATCCACAACAGTTGAGCCCAACAAGAAGCAGCTACAACATATTCAGCTTCCGCTGTGGACATGGCAACTGATTGTTGTTTCTTGGTTGCCCAAGATACCAAACAAGGTCCAAGAAAATGAGCCACACCTGAGGTGCTTTTTCTATCAACCAAGAAACCTGCATAGTCAGCATCAGCATACCCAACAAGATCAAATTTGCACCCTCGAGAATACCATAAAGCTAAGTCAGGAGTATGTTTTAAATATCTTAAAATCCGTTTAACAGCCATTAAATGAGTTTCTTTTGGCTTAGACTGAAAACGGGCACACAAACCAACACTAAAAACAATGTTAGGTCTACTGGCAATTAGGTATAGAAGCGACTCTATCATGCCCCCATAGGATTTCTCCTCAACTAAGGGACTCCCATCATCCATTACCAACCTGGTTGAGGGAGAGATGGGAGTATCAATGGGTTTGGCCGATTCTATTCCAAATCGCTTAATTAATTCCTTGACATATTTTTGTTGATGTATCATAGTTTCGTTTGAAGTTTGCTTGATTTGCAAGCCTAAGAAGAAATTAAGCTCACCCATCATGCTCATTTCAAACTCACTCCTCATCAATTTTGAAAACTCATCACACAAATCATTGTGAGTTGCACCAAATATAATGTCATCGACATATACTTGGACAATCAACAAATGTTCCCCCTTAGATTTTAGAAACAAGGTATTATCAACCTTGCCCCTTTTAAAACCATTTTTAATTAAAAAGTTTGACAATCCTTCATACCAAGCTCTAGGAGCTTGTTTTAAACCATAAAGGGCTTTGCCAAGTTTGAAAACATGGTTAGGAAGTTCATAATTTTCAAAACCAAGGGGTTGGCTTACATACACCTCTTCCTTTAGATATCCGTTGAGGAATACACTTTTGACGTCCATTTGGTATAGCTTTATCTCCATGTGAGCTGCAAAAGCTACCAAAATGCGGATAGCTTCAATCCTTGCAACGGGTGCAAAGGTTTCTTCATAATTAATTCCCTCTTCTTGGTTGTACCCTTGAACCACCAGCCAAGCCTTGTTCCGAGTGACTGTTCCGAACTTATGCAGCTTGTTTCGGAACACCCACTTGGTGTCGATGATTGATCTGTCCTCTAGCCGTAGTACAAGGTGCCACACCTTATTCCTTTCAAACTGATGTAGCTCCTCTTGCATTGCCCTAACCCAGTCAGAATCTGCAAGAGCTTCATGAACACTTTTTGGCTCAATGTCAGAGAGAAAAGCATAGAAAGCACAAAAGTTTTTAAGTTTGGATCTAGTTTACACTCCTGTATGAATGTCAGATAAGATTTGGTCAAGGGGGTGCGAACTTTGGTGCTTCCAAGGTCGTGGAGTAAGTGGATCCACAGACACGCTTTCTACTCTTGCTGGATTACTCGGTGAAACAGGTTCTGAACCTGTTCTGGAGCCTGTTTCCAAGCCTGTTCTAGAGCCTGTTCTCAAATCTGTTCGTGGAGAATTGGGTTGAGTGGACTGATTTTGTTCCGAAATGGGTTCAGTAATGCTTCCCCTTGATTGGTTTAAACCTTGCCCACCTTCCACATTATCAGCTCCAGGACTTGGTTCACCTCTAGGAGACTTACCTTTCTTATGCATGGAATTTTGAGTGAGCAACAAATCTCTCCTTACAAGGCCCAGTTCGAACTCTGCATCCTGTGCATCATTCTCAATAAGGGAGTTATTTTCATAAAACAGCACATGCACACTCTTCTCAACATACAAGGTTCGTTTGTTAAACACTTTGTATGCCTTACTATGTGAGGAGTATCCCAAAAATATTGCCTCATCACCCCTTGGATCAAACTTTCCGAAAGCATCCTTCCCATTATTATGCATATAACATTTGCAACTAAACACTCTCAAATGCATAATATTAGGTTTTCTACCTTTGAAAAGTTCATAAGGAGTCTTGTTGACAATTGGTCTAATCATACATCTATTAATAATGTAACAGGATGTATTTAATGCTTCCGCCCAAAAGTTTCTAGGAAGACCACTAGCAATAAGCATTGTTCTAGTCATGTCTTCTAGAGTACGATTTTTACGCTCTATCACCCGTTCTGTTGAGGTGTTCTTGGGGCAGAAAAATTATGATCAACACCATGTTCATTACAAAAGTCAATAAAACTCGAATTTTCAAATTCTTTACCATGATCAGACCTTAGAAAAACTAATGAGTGTCCTACTCTCTTTTCAGTCCTTTTAAGAAGCACAAGAAATTTTTCAAAAATTTCATCTTTAGAAGCCAAAAACAAAGTCCATGTAAAATGAGAGTAATCATCCACTATCACAAGCACATACCTCTTCCCACCTCTACTTGTGATCCTCATAGGATCATACAGATCAACATGTAGCATCTCAAGAGGTCGGGTAGTGCTAACACAGTTTTTCAGTTTAAAAGAAGTTTTGACTTGTTTACCCCTAACACAAGCATCACACACCTTGTCATCATTGTATTTGATGGAAGGTAGGCTGGCTACTAGGCCTTTAGAAACAAGTTTATTCAAAAGAGAGAGACTCGCATGACCTAGTCTCTGGTACCAAAGCATAACATCGTCATTTAAAGCATTTAAACAAGTCAGATTATTTTGGGGAAGTGAAAGAATACACACTTTATACACATTTTTGTGTCGCTTCCCCCTCAACACAACATCTCCTATATTGATATTGACAACCAAGCATTGTTTTAAAGAAAACACCACTAGGTTATCTTTATCACACAGTTGGGACACACTTAGTAGATTATGTTGTAAACCATCCACAAGATATACATCGTCAATTGAATGGGATAGTGATTCACCTATCTTACCTATACCGACAATTGTCCTAGATTTGCCATTTCCAAATGCCACACTCCCTCCATCAGAGGTTGTAAGTGAGAGAAAGTTTGATTTTTCACCAGTCATATGCCGTGAACAACCACTATCCACATACCACAGTTGGTTGTTTGCTGGGTTGTTTGTTCGGTTGTTCCCTCTCACTTTAGCCTGTGAAACAAATTAGGGGTTAGTTTTGGGAACCCAGATCCACTTGGGTCCCATTCCCTTAGACATGCAGATCTCATCTTTTCTAACCCATATTTGTTTTACATAAATCATGTTTCTTTCCATGGCATACTTTCTTGAGGGACAAGTGTAACGATAATGACCCGTTTTACCACAGTGAAAACAAATAATATTTTCTTATAGTCCCACATATTTTCTGTTTACTGGGTAAACAGTTCATTTAGACAGAAAACCTAGTCCCTTCTTATTCCGGTTATGATGAGTATTCAACCATTTAAGCGCTTATGAGGAACTGTTCCAGCGCCTGTTTGCAGTGAGGTCAGATTCGGCCTTTTTTAGCCTTTCAAGCAATTGGCTATTCTCACAGACCAAGGACTCTATTCTCTGTTTTAGCTGAAGAGACTGACTTTTTAGCTTTGAAAGATTAGTGTTAAACACTTTTTCTCTCACACTCAAGGTCTCTTTAAGCTTATTAAGGTATTCGTACAAAACAAGGGTCTCTTCATCCACTTGAAGTCTTTCATTTTTAAGGACCTCATTTGCATGTTCATGCTTCCTAACATCTCTTTTTAAATCAGAACAGACATCTTTTAGCATGCAATTTTCAGCATTAATAGCATCACATTCATCCATCAACGTGAATAGCAATTCCTCAAGTTTTGCTTTGTTAAGATCACGTACCTTTCCCTTGAGTTGGGATAGACTATCCACTGGCTCATCATCCGAATCTGACTCACTCCTAGCCATGAGTGCTTCAAGCCGCCAACATTGCCTTTGCAAAACGCCTTGCAGAACTATTTCCAAACTGTTTTCTGCCTTGTTTCTGGAACTGTTCTGTCTCCTGTTCTCCCTTCAGCAGAGGGCAGTTCTTCATAATGTGGTCATGTTTGCCACACTTGAAACACCCAGTGAACTGCTCTCGTTCATTACTTCTGGGCTTATTGAAGTTCTTCTTTTTGGAGTTCTCTTTGGCCTTCTTGAAGAACTTCTTGAATTTTTGGGTGATCATGGCCATTTCTTCTTCATCAAGGTCCGAACCATCCTCTTCCAAGGCCTTTAGAGCAAGGCCTCGGTCTCTCTTGGTGTCCTCTTTTAGCTGAGAGCTTCTTCTAAGCTCATAAGTTTGGAGATTGCCAATGAGCTCGTCTAAGGAGATTTTGTTCATATCCTTGGCCTCTTGAATGGCTGTGACTTTGGCCTCCCATGACAGTGGAAAAAATCGTAGGATTTTCCTCACCAATTCCTCTGTGGTGAAGGACTTTTCCAATGATTTTAGTTCATTAGTAATATGGGTGAAACGGGTATACATCTCCATCACCGTTTCTTTATCACCTATTTCAAATAGCTCACACTTTCTCAAAGAAGCTCAATTCTTGACTGCTTCACTTGATTTGCGCCTTCATGAGCTATTAGAGGGCATCCTAAATTTCTTTGGCTGACTCGCACTCAGAAATGCGAGTGTACTCATCAGGACCAAGGCCAAAATATAAGAGCTTTTTGGCCTTTGCATTCTTTTCCATCATCTTAAAATCTTCGGCATTAAATTCCTGAGGCTCCTTGGGAACTATATTCTCATCTTCGATTGCCTTTTTGGGAATGAGTGGACCATTCTTGATGATCATCCATAATTCATAATCATCAGCTTGAACATAGATTTCCATGCGATTCTTCCACCAACTATAAGGTTGACCATTAAAGTATGGTGGTCGAGTCACAGATTGACCCTTAAGCATTCCTTGTGGTGTACTTATCTTTTAGGATCTCTCAAGGTGTTAGCCTTTAAATGAGAACCTGGCTCTGGTACCACTTGATAGTTTTGAGAGTACACGAACACAAGAGGGGGGCGAATTGTGTTAGCCGATTTTTCCAAGTTTTTGAAAACACCTTCAAGAACAGTTCAGACAGAGTGTTTGCAGTGAACCAGAAAGCAGAAAGTAAACAGCATGCACACGGTGTTTTTACGTGGAAAACACCTCTGGCCCAACTGAGGTGAAAAACTAGGACCTACCCCGGTAGGATTTTCATACAATTCCACTACACAGGCCAAATACGTTACAGAAGTAACCTACACCGTTACAATTGTAACACTCACGTAACCGTCTACCCCAAGACAAGTTACACCAAGTCCAAAGTCTCCCTAGACTTGGACACACTCAATTCTCACTGATGAAAAGAGAAAATGAAATGAACACCTCACTTTAAGTGCTTCTAAATAAGCGGGTGTAAGGTACAATTGAGCGCTTAGTATGCCAATGAAGAAGACTCGACTTTTGCATACACTTTGAAGGTTTTTCTTTCTGAAAATATGACTCACAAAGCACGTTTTAATCCCTTGAAAAACCGTGAGCAATGCTGAGGTAGAAGAGTTTCTTAAATAAGAGAGTGTAAGTGGGATAAAACAAAATTTTTATGTGCTTGTGCCGCAAGACTTGGTAACTCATCCACTAATAGCTTGAGCCGCAAGGATAAATGAGTACCACAAATTTCCAACAGCCAAGCCCACTATTTTCTCCACCTATTAGCTACATTCTAAAAATAGGAGTTGTTCTACTTGGTGAAAAATTCACCCTAAAAATTAGGCTAAAAACTCTCCACAATATTTTCAAAGCCAAAAAATAACTCTTTTAGACTCAACGACTGCAGAAAATATATCTCAAATATTTTAAAAATTTCAGCCCAAAAATCAAGGAAAAACCGTGAAATTCAGTTTTCGCTTAAAGACACTCTGAACCCTGTTCTCAGAACTAATCTGAGACAGTGTTCTGAGATATCTCAAAAATCATTCAAAGTAAAAATCAAGACCTTCTAATTGGCATATTAACAAGAATCTAATAAAATAAATGTCAAACCAATGACTCTTGTTAATCAGCTGGACAGCTTGTATATGATTTGACTTCTCTCTCCAAATGCTTTGACGCTTCTCAGAACTATTTCTTGAGCTATTCTGAAGTACTCCCTGTTCTTTGATGCTTCTTGGGTCCTTGTCAGTCAGCTGCTCTGAAGAACTGTTCCTAAAACTGATCTGAAATGATGTTCTGAAACACATGTACTTTCCAGCAACTGTTCTAAGACACTGTTCTCAAACACTTATTAATCAAGCAAGATATTTTAAAAATGTTTTCCGGATCCTGTCAACAACACATAACTCAAGCACAACCATATAGAGCATTACATTTGTGTTTGTTATCATCAAAACCTTATACAAGTATGAGGTCAACAATTTCCCAATAGGGTCAACACTCACTTTTTCATATTCAAAGAAGATGTAAGAGAGATCTTCTGCCACCTTCTTACACTTAGGACACGAGTCATAATTTGCAATATAACGGTATGTGAGCAATTCCCTCGTTGGTAAGATCAGCTTTACCTTTGGGGGAAGGTTTGCACGTCGAAGACGAGGCCACCCTTCATAGACTAAGCTGAGATCAAGCGAAAGTCCTAAACAATATAAGATCTTGATCGAGAATAATCCGTCTTTGCGAATGCTCAGCCACTTTTTGTTCATCCTAGCAGCTGGTGTTATTGTTGACTCCCACCTAGCTGAGTCACCTCTACCTTCCAATCCAGCTCAGCACCATGGTTGTAACAGCTTAACATAATTCTGTTTTCAGTCTCTACAGGTTGTTATAACTGTCTTCATTGCTACTCCTTTATGGTTAGTCAATATATAGTTAACATCAGCTTGTATCAAAGGCACTAAGCATCATTTTTCCAATAATGAGAATGCAGACACAATTTTCTCCCCATTCTTCTCTCTCTCTCTCTCTCCCCCTCTCTCAAATCAGCTTGATCATCAAATTGTATCATGGTATCAAAGCTCTGCAGATTTGAGCCTGGATTTTTAATTTAATTTCATCGATTGATCGAGACAGATTCATTTTATCTCATGTATTCTTTCTTCCTCAATCCATTTGATTAATTCAATTCATCCATAGAGTTTTTTTTTTTTCCATTGATTGGAACAAGATTTAGTTCTTCAGATCATATTGTACACATTCAGATTTCCAGATTTGTGTTTTTTTTTTTATATCTCATATTGAGTTGTCTTCTTGCAAATGGCAGAGGAGTTCCTAATTAATCATTCTTATGTTCTATTTTTACATCCCTCTGATAATCCTAACAATGTTCTTGTTAGCGATCTCTTGTATGGGAGAAACTATAGTCATTGAAAGTGAGTAATGGCCGCCTTGATTGGAAAAAATAAGCTTAGATTTGTTCAAGGATCATATGCCAGACCCGATTCTATAGCACCTGCTGCGTAAGCACAGTAAGATAGGTGTGATAATATGGTTCTTGCTTGGATTATGCATGCTATAATTATGAACATCTCTAACAGTATCATATTCTCTTCTGCTTCGCATGATGCATGGAAAGAACTCGAGCAAAGGTATGGTCAAGCTAATGGCACTCGAATTTTTGACCTACAAAGAGATTTATGCTTAATATGTCAAAATAACCTCTTTGTAGCTGACTATTTCACTGAAATTAAGAAATTATGGGATGAATGTAATGCCATTACTACCATTCCTCACTGTTCCTGCGGTTTAGAGTGTGCTAGCCGAAAAGCTGTGTATAAGATGCTTGAGAACCAACAATTTATGCAATTTCTTGTTGGTTTAAATGATGCTTATAAAACTGTCAGAGGCAACTCGATTATGATGAGGCCTCTGCTATCTCTTAGCCATGCTTACAATGTGATACAATAAGAGGAGAAGCAAAGAGTATTCGATTCAGTCTCACAAATTATGAGCCAATCTGCTGCATTCAGCACACAGTCACAGTCTGGAACAAAATTTGAGAGCCTACCAACATCTGAACATGCTGCCTTAGCAGGACAACAAAGGAATAATTATCACTCAAATTACAAACCTAAGAATGATCAATACAGTTCTATAGCTCCTCCATCCAGAAATGTCTAAGATACAAGACATATTGATAGGAGGCAGCTCTTCTGTGATCATTGTAAGATGCATGATCATACTGCTTAGACGTGTTATAAAATACACGGCTACCCTCCTGGACATAGACTTTACACTAGGGGAGGGAGGCTTATAGCAGTTGTTCAAGTAGATCTCCCTAGTAGCAACACAGAGGCTATTGTGGCATAGCGTACTGCACTAACATCCAGTCACTCTAGTTCCTGCACCACTACTGCTCCTATTCCAGGCCTTACAGCAGAACAATACACTCATTTGATGCTCTTACATAAGCAGGCCACTGAGTATTCTGAAACCACATGCTCTGGCTTCATGGCAGGTAATAAAATTTGCCTTTTCTCTGCAGTAAGAAAGGATTCTTCGATAATAGCCAGTGGCGCTAGTGATCATATTACTCTAGATTTATCACTATTTCTTGCTAAAAGACCTGTGCATCAACATTGTAGTATGACCATGCCAAATGGACATCTTGCACCAGTCAAACATATTGGTTTTATTCAGCTTGAGCCAAACTTAATTTTAAAAGATGTTCTGCATGTTCCTAATTTTCAATTCAACTTATTGCCAATCAGTAACTGGACAAAGCAAATAGGTTCCCATGTACTTTTCTCACATGACTATTGCATACTCCAGGACCGCACATTACAGAGAGTAGTGCTCCTTGGTGAGGAAGGAAAGGGACTTTACTATCTGGACACAAGTATAGAAGATAAAGCCATTTCTACAAGGTCAAAGGCTGAGCAGTCAATTGGAGATATAATAACCCGACCTTAAATTATATTTATTTATTTAATTAATTCATGTTATTAATTTTCACATTTATTTATCTCATTTAATCATTCCGATGGGGAGAATTCATTTTAGGTGCCCCTTTGTAATTCGAGTTTCATTTACTATAACAATTTCAGGTGAATCGATATTAGGCTCCGTTAAGTATGAATAGGTGATAAATTATTTTTCATAATGTCACAAAATTCTAATTTTTAACCATGCAAAAATTTGGGCCTAAATTCATTAAATTTGGCCCAATCCATTTGGGTCATGTTTGCAGCCCGATTCACTTTGGGTTCAAATTGTGGCCCGAAAATTGTGGTGTAATTAAATTAACTTGATTACCATCATTAGGCCTAATTATCATTTGTAAAAAGCCATTTTTTGAGTGGATAAAATCAACCAAGCTTATCAAAAAAAAAGTCAAGCTAGTAATGACCAAAAGCAAAGCAACCTTCTCTTCTTCTTCTTCCTCTTCATTCATGGCGTCCCCTTCCTTGGCTGATTTTCCACCTTCCAGCCACCTTATCACCACTAGCCAGCCACCCTCTAACCACCAGCCACCACCCAAACACCGTCCCACATTAAGCACCATCTCCACCTCTCCCTTTGTTCACCAAGTAAGGTATACACCCTAACTTAATCTTGTTTAGCTTTGGTTTATGTTGGATTTGATCATGGATCATATTATTTTGATAGAATTAAATGTTAGTTGAGATTTTGGATGAGTTTAAATGAAAAAATAAGTTGATCATAAGTTAGGATTTTGGTGATTATGCATGGTTTGAGTTATTCTTGGCATGCATATTATTTGTATATACTTTGATGTAAAATGAATCTTGGATATGTTGTTTGACTTGAAAAATGACTTGAGGTGAGTTACTATAAATTATTGAATTATGGAAAATTTCTCAAATGGATTAAAATAGGTTATTTAGGTCATATGTGCAAATAAGTACGATT
Source organism: Carnegiea gigantea (assembly GCA_029747015.1). Classification (NCBI taxonomy): domain Eukaryota; kingdom Viridiplantae; phylum Streptophyta; class Magnoliopsida; order Caryophyllales; family Cactaceae; genus Carnegiea; species Carnegiea gigantea. The sequence continues at coordinate 80,222 of JAKOGI010000108.1, read as the reverse complement.
ATGGATGTGTTTTGAGTGTTTTTGAAAAAGAGAAGAATTGAAAAGTTAATGAAGATGATTATGGAGCAAATTTGAGTAATATGGCTTTGTCACAACATGATAAGGAATAAGGCTTTGTTAAATGGTTTTAAGGAGTGATTTTAGAGGGGAATTATGTGAAGAAAAGGAGGAAAACAAACACAGTGTGGCTGTGAACAGGTTGAAAACAGGGGACACTTTGTGAATAAATTGGTAACATTCTTCCCATTAAAAAATTATGATTTTTGGTGGATACGTTGATCAGTGCGTTATCCTATAAATGAGTTTTGAATCACTCCAATCCAAGTTCTGTGAAAAAATTTATGGCCATTTTTCTAGGACTACACAGGATAGACAGAAGCTATGCACAGTTGTGTTCTAGCCCAATTTTAGGAACCATATTATGAGAACAGTGTTTTTCACTATGAATAAAAGTTTCGAGGGACTTTTAAATCTTTTCATGGGATTTTATAGCTCAATTAGAGGTCAGGGGTGAAAGATATGGATTTTCTAAAGTAGACCTTCAAATGGTAAGATGAGGGAAGAAAGAAATCATGACATTTGAAAATATTATCAGGAGTTTATATATAATCATGGATATTGCAAAGAAATTAATAAGCTTAGTGATTTCAACAACTTTGATTATGTATACAAGCTCGCATGGGTTGGAAAATCGAGTTATATGGGCATGAGAATGAAATTTCAGAAGTGGGGAGAGTAATTACTCAAGATCGGTGTCTATCGGGCCAAACTAAGGTTATATGAGCTTTCATGAACTTCACAACATCCTTCTTGGCACTAAACCTTTTATTATTCATTTCAGAAACATCAAAAACCCATATTCCATTTATATCCATTAAAGCCCTTTCGTTATCACCCAATTATTTTATTTTGGTCTATTTTGCTTCAATTTGTTTTACTTCGAGTTCAATGACCCTAGCTTATTTATTTTTCAAAATCATTTTAGTATAACTTATTTATATTAAATTGTTTGAATTGTGGATGTCCTTTTTATTAATCAATTTCTATAAAGTTACAAATTATGGGAGTGAAAGTTGTTTACTAACTGCATTTACCTATAACTACATTTTTTAAGGAGGAACGGGGCCTAGTCAATCATTTCCCATTGTGCATAAGTATTATCAAGTGAGATTACATTTTAAAGACTTCAGGTACGTTCATTGCATGTATCTTTAGAAATCAGCACGCATTTATCAAAGTTATCATCTTTTTATAAGTATATCAATGAATCAGTTTACATAGTGATCTGTTATAGAATTAGTGATCCCATCACTTATCAGTTACAAGCATTATCCTTCAGTTACCCGCACGGCATCAGACCAGGTCCCTCGATCAACTTGGTAGGTGTATACCTATCCATAAATCGTAACAATATCAAGGGGGTTCACTATCAGATAATAACTAGCAATTGCAGTTTACATTCATCTCATTCACTATTTTAGCTTAAAATGAATTGCAAAGCGGACACCTAATCAATTTATGCAAAGATCTTTTAACAATACAGGAATACATGTACTAAGTTTTAGCTCACAGTTCAAAATGTTGTTCATGTTTTGATTTAGGCAAATACTCAATAAATCGCCCTTAATCCAGCAAACTAGTTGAAGAAAATAAGTTGAGCAAGGGAATCTGGATGGACCAACAGTGACATAGTATATGCATATTTTGAAGCTATGTTTTGAAATCTTCAATGGATGGAGGTGTAGATTATATGGTGAATTGTTTTACTTTAGTATATAAACCTTATGTCGATTAACAGTTGACCGTATATGGTTTGCTCATGTATGAAAGTGTGTGGTTGAAGCTATGCCTAACTATGTTATCTCTAATACACATGTTGCAAGCCTTGTCCTTTGGACGGCGGTAACGCCCCGATTATTTGGTTTATCAGTTATAATTGAGAGAATCATAATTGTGATTGCAAACAGTGAAACATGCTTAATTAGGGGGCATTACAGCTTTTGTATCAGAGCCAGGTTGATTTTCTTTGACGGGATATGGAGTATGGAGAGTGGAGATGGGACGGTGATAAGGTTGGTTAGTGGAGGTTATTAACATATCATTGGAGATTTATGACATTAGAGATTTATGACTATAGAATGCCTATTTATCTTTCTCATTTTGTTCACTTATGTTCCTTCTTGTTGGATGGATCCATATGCATTGAATATGATATTAGGTACTTTTGTGACCATTCACATCTCTTTACTATATGCCAGTATGGTAGCCTACTAGCGGGCGCCATTTCTGAGTTCTATAGTATTGTCCATACAGGTAGGTTGTTGTGGACCTTATCTGCAGTTGGCCCCTGGGTTGAGTTTAGGACCCAATATCCTAACTGTGTGATGACTCAGGCCTTGGGATGGGATGAACCTAGATTTCATTTTCACGAGGCTTGGACTAACATTATCACTGAGCTATTATTAAGGCAGGAGTCCGAGTCGAGAGGGAATAACATGGACATTATGTCGTATATATTTTCATTACACTTTGTATCTCCCCCACCTTCACCACCTGGACTGAGCACTCCTCAGTTGCCTGACAACCCAAAGTCTTCGGGGCCTAGAGAGCGATCCCTGCATCTGATTTATCAAATGAGGTCCACATTCTTATAAATCTTCCTAATACACCATAGTTTAGCTCTGGTGGTGACCTCATGGAAGACTCAGAGAAGGACCTAGAATTGAAGGATTATCAGCTTGATCATGATGATGAGAATGCAGAGATTGGTGCTTCAGACAATAGTTTTGACTCGGGCTGGGAGCCTATGGATGAGTCTGACCTAGATTATGATCCATATAGGGATCATTAGATTAATTTATATTATATGTTGACATCTCAGATAGATTACATTTTGAGCCCACATGTGTATAGTATAGCCAGTTGGATAGATGCATGTTGTGCAAGGTATGAAGTTGTATATAGTTAGACAGGTCTTTCCGATTGTGTTGACTACTCCCACTTACTTCTGGGCATGTGGTGGACTTAGTCTATTGCAGCCAAGTAGTGTTTTAGTTAGGTGGTAGGTGTAAGGGCTGACCTCCGGTGGCCAATTGGATGTGATATTCATTATGAGACTATGTATATGTATATACACGCGTAATTATGGGAATGATATAATGAAGTTTTGTGTTATGTTTTAATAATACTTGGGCCATGCTAGTTGTATTTGTTTTGTATGTCTATCTTATATATTGGTTGTAGTCAGTTGACTGAATTACTCAGCTTAATGGATAGTTAGAATATCAGAATATGCGTAAAACAATGTAGAAACCCACATGGAAGAAAATTCAGATCATGATCAGGGATCACGTGACCAAGTTTAGTGTAATTTACTAATAACCCTTAGTGGAATACCCTCAACTCCCCCTGAGTTGGATAGCAATATGAGAACTCTAAGTATCAACAGACCTTGGAGTTTGACCTTATGAAATGAATAGTCCTATCACCTTTCAAAATCCCTCATAAAGTCAATAAATTAGCAGATAGGGTGGGCGATACGACCCTAATATATATGATGGAAAGTATAAGCCAAGGAGCTAGAGGCATGCATTAGAGGAGTAGAAAAGATTTTCACAATAGTAGAAGTTCCAGAGGATAAAAAAAATAAATATTGGGATGTTTTATCTAACTGTCGAAGTCGATATTTGGTAAAACACTATTAAGGATCGGCTCTTAGGGCCTGGCCTTACTTAAAATGGATTTCTAGAAGAACTGAGAGCCAAATTCTATCTAATTGTGGTTCAACGGCATAACGAGAAAGAATTTATGGAATTAAAGATGAGTGGTAGTATGACTGTGATGTAGTACGCTAGCAAATTTACAGAATTATCCAGGTTTGTTTAGGAGTTTGTGTAATTTGAAAGACCGAAGATGAGGAGATTTGAAGAGAGATTAGCTTTCTATATTCACAACCAGCTAGATGATCAACGAATCCTTACTTATCAAGAGTTATATGAATGACCGACTGAAATGGAGCGAGTGAAGGCTGAATTGAGGGCCTTAGGCCCGACTAATCAGAAAAGGAAGTGGGGCAAACAGGGAGCTCCGAGCAAGAGTGTAAACCAGAAGAAATCTTCTCTCGCTCTTCCCAAGAGTTGTCCTCCAGACTTAATAGAGCCTTGTGAGGAATGTAGAGGAACTAACCACACCACTCCTAAATAACGAGTGGGAACTAATAAATACATGTGGTGTGGTAGCCCAGAATACCTCATTGTTAGCTGTCCTAGAAGACTAAAGGCTAGACAAGGACTCCCATCTCCAAGACCTCCAGCTAAAAGGCGTATGTATTGAGCAAGAAGGAAGCTGTCACCCCTGGTGTAGTAGTTACTAGAACTCTTCTATTAATTTCAAAGCTATTTTGTGTATTGATTGATTTAGTTGCCACTCATTAATTTGCATCCACTTAATATACCATGCAACTGAACCTTGAAAATACGGAGATAGAAATCAATTATAGAATCAAATTACCCAATGACTCTAGAGTTTAGTGTCCTATCTCTTATAAACTTGTTCCAATCACTATTGGTGAGATAGTATTCCATGGAGTTTTAATTCAATTTGACTCGTCAGACCTTTATATCATTTTGGAAATAAGCTAGTTGTGTACTTATGGGGTTAAGATAGATTGTGAGGACCTTAGGGCTATTTTAAGGGACGAAAGAGGAAGAGAAATATATTTTATAGGCAAAGAGAGGAAATACCTTGTCATTTAAATTATGTTGTGAAAGCAAGTGAGCTCTTATGTTAAGGATATATTGCTTATTGGTGTTATGTTATTGACACTTAACAACAGGAAGAAGAAGCAGAGGATATTCTAATAGTTTGTGAATTTAGAGTTGTTTTCCTAAAGAGTTACTAGGACTGCCCGCAAAGAGAAATTGATTTTGAGATAGAATTAATCCCTATTGCCCCAATGTATCTCTAAAGCCCCATATGGTATGGCCCTAACAGAGGTGAGAAACCTGAAGATTCAGTTAGATGAGCTATTATAGAAGGGATTTATCAGACTAAGTGTGTCACCATGGGGTGCTCTAGTTCTATTTGTAAAGAAGAAGGATGCAACCTTGAGGTTATGTGTCGATTATAGAGAGCTGAACACGATCACCATCGAGAATAAATACCCATTGCCCCAAATAGATGGTTTATTTGATTGGCTGTAAGGAGCAAGAGTATTTTCCAACATTTATTTGAGATCAGGATACCATCAACTTAGGATTTACTTAAAGACATTCCCAAACCACAGATAGGACTCAGTTTGGTCATTGTGAATTCACCGTGATGCCTTTTGACCTGACCAATGGCCTCGTGGCCTTTATAGATCTTGTGAATAGAGTTTTCAGACCCTATTTGGACAAGTTTGTGGTGGTATCTATAAATAATATCTTAATTTACTCTAAAGACAGAGATGAACACATTACTCATTTGAGAATGGGGTTACAAACCTTGAGGGAGCATCAATTACATAGAAAATACAAGAAGCATGAGTTCTGGTTAGATGAAGTGGAGTTTTCGGGACATGGGGTTTCAAAGGAAGGGATTAAGGTCGATTTTCAGAAGGTGAAAGCAGTTACAAAGTGCCCAAGGCTCACCAATGTTACTGAGATCAGAAACTTATTGGGTTTAACTAGGCATTATCAAGTTTTGGGAAGGATTTTTCAAGGATAACATCTTTCCTGATCAGTTTATTGAAGGACGCTACAAAGTTAGCAAGAAGATAAAATGATAGCTTATAACTCTCGATAGTTCAAGCCTTATGAGAGAAATCACCCTACCTATGACCCGGGATTAGAGGTTATGGTTTTTGCACTGAAAATTTGAAAATATTACTTGTATGGAGTACCTTACGGGAACTATACTAATCACTAAAGCTCAAAGTACATTTTCACTCATAAGAAGCTCAATATAAGACAAAGGCGTTGACTAGAATGGCTTAAAGATTACGACTTACAGAGCTAATATCACCCAAGAAAGGCAAATAATGTGGCAGATGCCCTGATAAGGAAGGCACAACATACGCTTAACACTGTAGTCACTACTTAGTTGAGCCTCTTGAGAGGGCTTAAGAACTTGGATGTTCAATTGGTGTCACATGGGCAAGCATCTAAAAATATAAATGGATCTAACTCTTTTAAGTTGGAGCCTATAGTACTTTACAACCTAGGACCCATATTGGTATTTGAAAAAAGCATGGAACTCCTAATGGAGAAATTTACATGAATCATCAGGGTAAAATGACACAGACAATGATGATAAAAATCATCTTTTGGGTCATAAAGATCTTCTATAGCATTCAATGAGGTAATATACATCAAAAGACTCTTGAAAACAGACTACTAGAACTGACCAAAAAGCTATGCTAATAAAAGAAGAAGATTCTTGGAGTTTCAGGTAGATGATAAGGTTTTTCAGAAAGTTTCACCAACTAAGGGTATAAGGAGGTTAAACTGCGAGCTAAATTGAGGCCAAGATCTATTAGACCACACAAGTTTATTGAAACATTGAATCCCACAGCTTGTCAACTAGATCTGTTTATAACTCAAATATGTGTACAACGTGCTCCTTACCTCATAACACCGGCAGTACATTTCAGATCTTGACTGCCCTTTCTTAACAAACCCATTGCAACCAATGAGGGTCTAGTGTTTGAAGAGCACCAAGTCGAGACACTAGATTGTAGGATTAGGCAGCTAAGAATCAAGCATATACCTTTAGTCAAAGTACATTGGGCAAATCTTACCTCCTTAGAAGCCATTTGGGAAAATCGAGAATGACATGCAAGCCAAGTACACACATCTATCTGAGATGAACTTGCATGTTTTGTCAAAGCTCATAAGTTTAGAGGACGAAACTCTTTAAGGGGGGAAGGCCTTAATGGCCCAACCCTAAATCAGGTTTATTTATTTAATTAATTAATGTTATTAATTTTTCACATTTATTTATCTCATTTAATCATCCCAGTTGGAAGAATTTATTTTGCGCCCCACGTTGCAATTCGAGTTTCATATACTGTAATAACTTCGAGTGAATATGAATAGGTGATAAATTATTTTTCATAATGTTATAAAATTTTAATTTTTAACCATGCAAAAATTTGGGCCCAAATTTATTAACTTTGGCCCAATTCACTTGGGCTTGATTTGCAAAAAGCCACTTTTTGAGTGTAAAAAATCAGCCAAACTTATCAAAAAAAAGTCAAGCTAGTAATGACCAAAAGCAAAGCAACCTTCTCTTCTCCTTCTTCCTCTTCATTCATGGCACCCCCCTCCTTTGCTGATCTTCCACCTTCTAGCCACTTTGCCGCCACTAGCTAGCCACCCTTCAACCACCAGCCACCACCCAAACACCCTCCCACATCAAGCACCATCTCTACCTCTCCTATTGATCACCAAGTGAGGTATACACACTAGCTTAATCTTGGTTAGCTTTAGTTTATGTTGGATTTGATCATGGATCATGTTATTTTCATAGAAATAAGTGTTAGTTGATGTTTATGTTGATTTTGGATGAGTTCAAATGCAAAAATAAGTTGATCATAAGTTAGGATTTTGGCGATTATGCATGGTTTGAATTATTTTTGGCATCAAGCATGTTATTTATATATACTTTGATGAAAAATGAATCTTGGATATGTTGTTTGACTTGGAAAATGACTAGAGGTGAGTTACCATAAAGTATTGAATTATGAAAAATTTCTCAAATGGATTAAATAGGTTATTTAGATCATATGTGCAAATAAGTGTGATTATGGATGGGTTTTGAGTGTTCTTGAAAAAGGAAAGAACTAAAAAGTTAATGAAGATGATTATGGAATAAATTTGAGTAATATGACTTTTAACATGATGTTCAGGAGCAAGGCTTTGTTAAATGAATTTAAGGAGTGATTTTAGATGGGAATTATGCGAACAAAAGGGGGAAAACAAACACAATGTGGCTGTGAACAGGCTGAAAACAGGGGATACTTTGTGAATAAATTGCTAACCTTCTTTCCATTGAAAACTTATGATTTTTAGTGGATCAGTAGATCAGTGAGTTTATCTTTCAAATGCATTTTGAATCACTTTAATCTGAGTTCTGTGGAAAAAGTTATGGCAATTTTTTTAGGATTACGTAGGATAGACTGAAGCTGTGCACAGTTGTGCTCTAGCCCAATTTTAGGAACCTTATTGTGGGAATTATTTTTTATAGTATTAATAAAAGTTTTGAGGGACTTTTTAATATTTTCATATTGGGATTTTATGGCTCAATTGGAGGTCAAGGGTCAAAGATATGGATTTTCTAAAGTAGACTTTCAAATGGTAATATAAGGGAAGAAAGAAATCGTGACATTTTAAAATATTATCAGGAGTTATTATATAATTATGAATATTGCAAAAAAAATTATAAATTTTAGTGAGTTTAACAACTTTGATTATGTATAGAAGCTCACATGGGTTGGAAAACCGAGTTACATGGGCATGAGAATGAAGTTTGACAAGTGGGGAGAGTAATTACTCAAGATCGGTGTCTATCAGGGCAAACTAGGGTTATATGAGCTTTCATAAACTCACAATGCCCCCTCTTGGCATTAAACATTTTATTATTCATTTCAGAAACATCAAAAATCCATATTCCTTTTATATTTATTAAAGTCCTTTCATTATCACCTCAATTATTTCATTTTGGTATATTTTGCTTCAAGTTGTTTTACTTCGAGTGCAATGACCCTAGCTTATTTATTTTTCAAAATCATTTAGCATAACTTATCTTATATTGAATTGTTTGAATCATGGATGTTCTTTTTATTAATCAATTTCCATAAAGTTACAAATTATGGAAGTGAAAGTTGTTTACTAACTGTATTTACCTATAACTGCATTTCTTAAGTAGAAACGAGGCGTAGTATATCGTTTTCTATTGTGCATAAGTATTATCAAGTAAGAATGCATTTTAAAGACTTTAAGTACATTCATTACCTATATCTTTAGAAATCATCACGTATTTATCAAAGCTATCATGTTTTGGTAAGTACATCAATGAATCAGTTTCCATAGTAATTTGTCACAGGGCATTGCTCTTTAGTTACCTGCACGGCTTCAGAACAGGACCCTTGATTGGCTTGGTAGGTGTACATCTATCCATAGATCGTAACAACATCAAGGGGGTTCATCATCAGATAATAACTAGCAATTGCAGTTTACATTCATCTTATTCACTGTTTTAGCTTAAAATGAATTACAAAGCGGGCGCCCAACCAATTTATGCAGAGATCTTTTAACAATACCGAAATATATATACTGAGCTTCATCTCAAAGTTTAAAATATTTTTCATGTTTTGTTTCAGGTAAATACTCAGTGAATCACCCTCATGCTAGCAAACCAGTTGAACAAAATAAGTTGAGTAAGGGAATCTGGATGGATCAACAGTGACGTAGTATATGCATATTTTGAAACTATATTTTGAAATCTTCAATGGATGGAGGTGTCGATTATATGGGGAATCGTTTTACTTTCGTGTATAAACCTTATGTCGATTAATAGTTGACTATATATAGTTTAATCATGTATGAATGTGTATGGTTGAAGCCATGCCTAACTATGTTATCCCCAATACATTTGCTGCAATCCTTGTCCTTTGGATGACAGTAACGCCCCGATAATTGGGTTTATCAGTTACAATTGAGGAAATCATAATAGTGATTGCAAGCAGTGAAACGTGCTTAATTAGGGGGGCGTTATAGTTTTTGTATCAGAGCGAGGTTGATTTTCTTTAATAGGATATAGAGTATGGAGAGTAGAGATGGGAAGGTGACAAGGTTGGTTAGTGGAGGATATTAACATATCAGTAGAGATTTATGACATTAGAGATTTATGACAGTAGAATGCCTATTTATCTCTCCCATTTTCTTCACTTATGTTCCTCATTGCTAGATGGATCCATATGCATTGAATATGATATCAGGTACTTTTGTGGCCATTCACATCTCTTTACTATATGCTAATATGGTAGCCCACCTGCAGACCCCATTTCTGAGTCCCATAGCATTATGGTCCACACACGTAGGTTGTTGTGGACCTTATCTACAGTTGGCCCATGGGTTGAGTTTAGGCCCTAATATCATAACTTTGTGATGACTCCAGCCTTGGGATGGGATGAACCGAGATTTTATTTTTGCGAGGCTTAGACTAACATTATCACTGAGCTGTTATTAAGGGAGGAGTTTGAACTGAGAGGAAATAATATGGACATTATGCAGTATATATTTTCATTACACTTTGTATCTCCCCCACCATCACACCGGCACCGAGCACTCCTCAGCTGCTTGACAACACAAAGCCATCGGGACCTAGAGAGGGGATCCATGTATCTGATTGATCAAATGAGGTCCACATTGTTATAGATCTTCCTGATACGTCATAGTTTAGCTCTGGTGGTGACCTCATGGAAGACTCAGAGAAGGACCTAGAATTGAAGGAGCATCAGCTTGATCATGATGATGAGAATATAGAAATTGGTGCTTCAGACAATAGTTCTGACTCAGTTTGGGTGCCTGGGGATGAGTCTGACCTAGATTATGATCCATCTAGGGATAATTAGATTAATTTATATTATATGTCAACATCTCAGATAGATTACTTTTTGAGCCCACATGTATATAGTATAGCCAGTTGGATAGATGAATTTTGCACACGTTATGACATTGCATATAGTTAAACATGTCTTTTCGATTGTGTTGGCTAGTCCCGTCTACTTCTAGGCATGTTACGGACTTAGTCTATTGCGGCCAAGTAGTGTTTTAGTTAGGAGGTAGGTGTAAAGGTTATTCTTGGGTGGTCAATTGGATGCGATATTTTTTGTGAGACTATGTATATGTATATACGCGTGCAATTATGGCAATGATATAATGAGGCTTTGTGTTATGTCTTAATAACACTTGGGCCATGCTAGTTGTATCTGTTATGTATGTCTATCTTATATATTAGTTGTAGTTGGTTGACTGAATTACTCAGCTGAATGGATAGTTAGAATATCAGAATATGCGTAAAACAATGAAGAAACCCACATGGAAGAAAATTCAAATCATGGTCAGGGATTAGGAGACCAAGTTTTGTATAATGTGCCAATAATCCTTAGTGGAATTCCCTCAATTCCCCCTGCATTGGTTAGCAATATGGGAACTCTAACTATCAACAGACCTTGGTGTCTGAGCTTATGAAATGAATAGTCCTAGTACTTTTCAAAATCCCTCATAAAGTTAATAAATTAGCAGATAGGGTAATTCATACAACCCTAAAATATATGATAGAAAGTATGACCCAAGGAGCTAGAAGCATGGATTAGAGGGATAGAAAAGATTTTCACAATAGTGAAAGTTCCAGAGGATTAAAAAAATTAAACATTGGGATGTTTTATCTAACTGGCAGAGTCGATATTTGGTGGAACACTGTTAAGGATAGGCTCTTAGGGCCTAGCCTCACTTGGAATGGATTTCTAGAAGAATTAAGAGCCAAATTCTACCCAATTGTGGTTCAATGGCATATGGAGAAACAATTTATGGAGCTAAAGATAAGTAGTAATATGACTGTGATGCAGTATGCTAGCAAATTTGTAGAACTATCCAGGTTTGTTCAAGAGTTTGTGTCATCTGAAAGACTGAAGACGAGGAGATTTGAAGAGGGATTAGCAACCTATATTTGCAACCAGCTAGCTGGTCAACCAATCCTTACCTATCAAGAGTTATATGAGCGAGCGGCTAAAGTGGAACGAGTAAAGGCTGAATTAAGGGCCTTGAACCCGATTAATTAGAAGAGGAAGTGGGCCAAATAGGGAGCTTCGAGCGATAGTGTAAACTAGAAGAAATCTACTCTCGCTCTTCCCAAGAGTTATCCTGCAGACTTTATAGAGCCCTTTGAGAAATGTGAAGGAACTAACCACACCAATCTTGAACGTCAAGTGGAAACTAATAAATACATGTGGTGTGGTAGTCCGGAACACCTAATTGTTACCTGTCCTAGAAGATTGAAGGCTGGACAAGGACTCCCATCTCTAAGGCCTCCAACTGTAGGGCATATATGTTGAGCAAGAAGGAAGTTACCGTCCCGGGTGCAGTAGTTACTAGAACTTTCTTATTAATTTCAAAGCCATTTTATGTATTGATTGATTTAGTTGCCACTCATTAATTTACATCTACTTGATATACCATACAACTAAACCTTGAAAATAAGAAGATAGAAACCAATTATAGAATTAAGTTACCCAATGACTCTAGAGTTTAGTGTCCTATCTCTTATAAACTTATTCCAATCACAATTGGTAGGATAGTATTCCCTGGAGTTTTAACTCAGTTTAACTCGTCAGACCTTTATATCATTATGGAAACAAACTAGTTGTGTACTTATGAGGTCAAGATAGATTGTGACGACCTTAAGTCTATTTCAAGAGATGAACAAGGAAGAGGAATATGTTTTATGGGCAAAGAGAGGAATTTAAATTATGTTGTGAAAGCAAGTGAGCTCTTATGTCAAGGATATATTGGGTATTGGTGTTATGTTATGGACATTCAACAACAGGAAGAAGTAGCAGAGGATATCCCAGTAGTTTGTGAATTTGGAGTTGTTTTCCTGAAGAGTTATTAGGACTGCCTTGCAAAGAGAAATTAATTTTGAGATTGAGTTAATCCCTGGTGCCCCAATGTATCTCTAAATTCCCATATGGTATGACCCCAATAGAGCTTAGAAACCTGAAGATTCAGTTAGATGAGCTATTATGGAAGGGATTTACTAGACCAAGTGTGTCACCAAGGCGTGCTCTAGTTCTATTTGTAAAGAAGAAGGATCCAACCTTGAGGTTATGTGTCGATTACAGAGAGCTGAACAAGATCACCATCAAGAACAAATACCCGTTGCCCCGAATAGATGGTTTATTTGATTGGCTGCAAGGAGAAAGAGTATTTTCCAAGATTTATTTGAGATCAGGATACCGTTAACTTAGGATTTACTTGAGGACATTCCCAAACCGCACATAGGACCCGGTTTGATCACTATGAATTCACCATGATGCCTTTTGGCCTGACTAATGCCCCCGCGGCCTTTATGGATCTTATGAATAGAGTTTCCAGATGTTATTTGGACAAGTTTATGGTGATATTTACAGATGATATCTTGATTAAGATAGAGATGAACACATTACACATTTAAGAATGGGGTTGCAAACCTTGAGGCACTATCAATTACATAGCAAATACAAGAAGCGCGAGTTCTGGTTAGACAAAGTGGAGTTTTTGGGGCATGTAGTTTCAAAGGAAGGGATTAAGGTCGATTTGCAGAAGGTGAAAGTAGTTACAAAGTGTCCAAGACTCACCAATGTTATTGAGACCAGAAACTTGTCGAGTTTAACTAGGTGTTATCAAGTTTTAGGAAGGATTTTTAAAAGATAACATCTTTCCTGATCAATTTATTAAAGGAAGCTGCAAAGTTAGCAAGAAGATAAAGTGATAGCTTATACCTCCCGACAGTTCAGGCCTTATCAGAGAAATCACCCTACCCATGACCTAGGATTAGAGGTTGTGGTTTTTGCACTAAAAATTTGAAAACGTTACTTCTATAGAGTACTTTATGAGAACTATACTGATCGTTAAAGCTTGGAGTATATTTTCACTCATAAGAAGCTCAATCTAAAACAAACCTGTTGACTAGAATTGCTTAAAGATTACGACTTGCAAAGCTAATATAACCTAAGAAAGGAAAATAATGTGCCGGATGCCCTAATAAGGAAGGTACAACATACCCTTAACACTGTAGTCATTACTCAGTTGAGCCTCTTGAGACGGCTTGGGAACTTGGATGTTCAATTGGCGTCACATGGGTAAGCATCCAAAAATATTCAGGGATCTAACCCTTTTAAGTTGGAGCCTATAGTACTTTGTAACCTGGGACCAACATTTGTATTTGAAGAAAGCATGGAACTCCCAGCGGTTGATGTTGTGAAAATACTAGCAGAGAAATTTACATGACATATCAGGGTAAAATGACGCAGACATTAATGACAAAAATCATCTTTTGGGTCATGAAGATTTTCTTTAACATTCAATGAGGTGACATACATCAAAAGACACTTGAAATCAGGCTATTAGAACTGATAGAAAAGCTATGTTGATAAAAGAAGGAGATTCTTAAAGTTTCAGGTAGAAGATAAGGTTTTTCCAAAAGTTTCACCAACTAAGGGTATATAGAGGTTAAACTGTGAGCTAAATTGAGGCCAAGATCTATTGGACCATATAATTTTATTGAAAGATTGAATCCAGAGCTCGTCGACTAGATTTGCTTATAACTCAAAAATGTGTACAACGTGCTCCTTACCTCACAACGCGGCCAGTACATTTCAGATCTTGACCGTGCTCTCTTAACCAAATCCATTGCTGTCAATGAGGGTCTAGTGCTTGAAGAGCACCTAGTCCAAACACTAGGTCATAGGATTACGTAGTGAAGAATCAAGCATATATCTTTAGTCAAAGTACATTGGGTAAATCTTACCTCCTCAGAAGCCACTTGGCAAAACCGAGGATGACATGCAAGCCAAGTACATACATCTATTTGAGATGAACTTGCATGTTTTATCAAAGCTCATAAGTTTAGAGGACGAAACTCTTTAAGGGGGGAAGGCTGTAATAGCCCGACTCTAAAATATGTTTATTTATTTAATTAATCCATATTTTAATTAATTTTTCACATTTATTTACCTTATATAATCATTCAAGTTGGGAGAACTCATTTTGGGCCCTACTTTGCAATTCGAGTTTCATTTACTGTAATAATTTCAGGTGAAATGATATTAGGCCCCAGTAAATATGAATAGGTGATACATTATTTTTCATAATGTCACAAAATTTTAATTTTTAACCATGCAAAAATTTGGACCGAAATTCATTAAGTCTGGCCAAATTCATTTAGACCCGATTTACGGTCCGATTTATCTTGGGTTCAAATTGTAGCCCAAAAATTAGTGTAATTAAATTAACTTGATTACCATCATTAGGCCTAATTATTATTAGCAAAAAGCCACTTTTTTAGTGCATAAAATCAGCCAAGCTTATCAAAAAAAAAAGTTAACCTAGTAATGACCAAAAGCAAAGCAACCTTCTCTTCTCCTTCTTCCTCTTCATTCATGGCATCCCCCCTCCTTGGCTAATCTTCCACCTTTTGGCCACCTTGCTGCCACCAGCTAGCCACTCTCCAACCACCAGCTACCACCTAAACACCTCGCCACATCTCGAACCATCTCCACATCTCCTATTGATCACCAAGTGAGGTATACACACTAACTTAATCCTGGTTAGCTGTAGTTTATGTTGGATTTGATCATGCATGTTATTTTCATAGAAATAAGTGTTAGTTGATGTTCATGTTCATTTTAGATGAGTTTAAATGCAAAAATAAGTTGATTATAAGTTAGAATTTTGGTGATTATGCATGGTTTGAATTATTTTTGGCATCAAGCATGTTATTTGTATATACTTTGATGTAAAATGAATCTTGGATATGTTGTTTGACTTGAAAAATGACTAGAGGTGAGTTACTATAAAGTACTGAATTATGAAAAATTTCTCAAATGGATTAAATAGGTTATTTAGATCATATGTGCAGTGATTATGGATGGGTTTTGAGTGTTTTAAAAAAGAGAAGAATTGAAAAGTTTATGAAGATGATTATGGAGTAAATTTAAGTAATATGGCTCTGCAAGATGATGATAAAGAAAAAGGGGAAAACAAACACAGTGTGGCTATGAGCAGGCTAAAAATAGGGGACACTTTGTGAATATATTGGTAACCTTTTTTCCATTTAAAAATTATGATTTTCGGTGGATACATAGTCAGTGAGTTATCTTTCAAATACCTTTTGAATCACTTTAATATGAGTTCCGTGGAAAAAGTTGTGGCTATTTTTCTAGGACTGCACAGGGTAGATGGAAGCTGTGCACAGTTGTGTTTTAGCCCAATTTTAGGAACCTTATTGTGGGAATTATGTTTTGCACTATGAATAAAAGTTTTGAGGGACTTTTTAATCTTTTCATATTGGGATTTTATAGCTAAATTAGAGGTTGGGGGTGAAAGATATGGATTTTCTAAAGTAGTCCTTCAAATGGTAATATGAGGGAATAAAGAAATCGTGACATTTGAAAATATTATCATGAGTTTCTATACAATTATGGATGTTGCAAAAAAATTACAAATTTTATGAGTTCAACAACTTTGATTATGTATAGAAGCTCACATGGGTTGGAGAACTAAGTTACATAGGCATGAGAATGAAATTTGAGAAGTGGGGAGAGTAATTACTCAAGATCGATGTCTATCGGGCCAAATTAGGGTTATATGAGCTTTCATAAACCTCACAACACTCCCTCTTGGCATTAGACCTTTTACTATTCATTTCAGAGACATCAAAAACCTATATTCCATTTATATCCATTAAAGTTTTTTCATTATCACCTCAATTATTTCATTTTGAACTACTTTGCTTCAATTTGTTTTACTTCGAGTTCAATGACCCTAACTTATTTATTTTTCAAAATTATTTTAGTATAACTTATCTTATATTGAATTGTTTTAATTGTGGATGCCCTTTTTATTAATTAATTTCCATAAATTTACAAATTATAGGAGTGAAAGTTGTTTGCTAACTGTATTTACCTATAACTACATTTTTTAAGCAGAAACAGGGCCTAGTCTATCATTTACCATTGTGCATAAGTACTATCAAGTGAGATTCCGTATTAAAGACTTCAGGTTTGTTTATTTCCTATATCTTTAGAAATCAGCACCTATTTATCAAAGTTATCATGTTTGGTAAGTACATCAATGAGTCAGTTTACACAATGATTCATCACATAATTATTGACCCCATCAGTTATCAGTTACAGGGCATTGCCTTTCAGTTACCCGCACGGCTTTAGACTATGTCCCACCGATTGGCTTGACAGGTGTACACCTATCCATAGATCGTAACAACATCAAGGGGGTTCACTATCAGATAATAACTAGCAATTGTAGTTTACATTCATCTCATTCACTGCTTTAGCTTAAAATGAATTGCAAAGCAGGCACCCAAGCAATTTATATAGAGATCTTTTAACAATACAGGAATACATGTACTGAGCTTCGGCTCATAGTTCGAAATGTTTTTCATGTTTTGTTTTATAATGCTCAGTGAATCGCCCTCATGCTAGCAAACCAGTTGAGGAAAATATATTAAGTAAGAGAATCTGGATGGATCAACAGTGACATAGTATATGCATATTTTGAAGCTATATTTTGAAATCATCAATGGATGGAGGTGTAGATTATATGGTGAATTGTTTTATTTTGGTCTATAAACCTTATGTCGATTAATAGTTGACGGTATATGATTTGATTATGTATGAATATGTATGATTGAAGTCATGCCTAACTATGTTATCTCGAATACACATGCTGCAAGCTTGTCCTTTGGATGGTGGTAATGCCCTGATCATTAGGTTTATCAGTTGTAATTAAGGGAATCATAATAGTAATTGCAAACAGTAAAACATGCTTAATTAGGGGGCATTATAGGAGACATCAATCAATCCATTTCCTATTTTGTTGCTTGTCTTTCTACCAATGAGTTATGGCATTTTTGTTAGGGACATCCATCATTTGATATGATGAAATTTTTGACGCTGCCTAGTTACAATAAGTGGTATAAAGATTTTGTTTGCTAGATTAGTCCAAAAGCCAAGATGCATAGATTACCTTTTTCTGGGGCCTCTATCATGATTCTACTTATAATGTTTGTAAATTTCTCGTCGCTATAGTGGATGACTTTTCAAGAGCCACTTGGGTTCATCTTTTATCTCATAAAAGTAATGCTACACTTTTATTATAAGCTTTCATTGTTTTTGTGGAAAAACAGTTTGATGCCAAAGTCAAGATTGTAAGGAGTGATAATGGCATGGAGTTTCATAGGGAACTTGTGCTGTTTTTTTTTTATAGTAACAAAGGGATTGATGTTCAGACTTCTTGTGTGAAAACACCCTAGTAGAATAGGATTGTGGAGAGAAAGCACCAACATTTGCTTCAAACCACCAAGGCACTCATGTTCCAACACAAGACCTGATTTAAGCTTCACAGTTTAAACCTTAAGTCAGTTTATGCAGTCTCCCCGAACACCTCATCTTCAGGCCCTCCATCACACATTGAGATATATTAAAGGTACCATTGGTCAGGGTATTTTTCCTAGGGCTTCATATCAACTCAACTTAATAGCTTTCACAGATTCAGATTGGCCCTCCTGCCCGCTTTGCCACAGGTTAGTCATAGGCTATGCAATCTTGTTGGGTTCTTCCCTCATTAGCTGGAAGAGTAAAAAGCAAGGAACTATCTCCAAATCCTCCTCTGAGTCTGAATATCGAGCCATGTCTCAGGCTGCCTCAGAGATCACCTAGCTGGTATGACTCCTTGAAAAGTAAGGGGTAACTAGTTACCTTGTACTGTGATAATCAATCAGCTATTCATATTCGTAAAAACCCCGTGTTCTGGGAGCGAACAAAATATATCGAAGTTGATTACCACTTTACTCGTGATAAAGTCCTTGAAGATCTTCTACAACTCAAGTACCTCCCTACTACTACTCAACTGGCAGATGTGCTCACCAAGCTTCTTCCCTCATCACAGCATCATCACTTGTTGTCTAAGCTGGGTACGGTGCCTTCACTGCCCTATTCCAGCTTCCGAGGGGGTGTTGACTCCCACCTAGCTAAGTCACCTCCACCTTTCAATCCAGCTCAACACCACGGTTATAACATCTTAGAGTAATTATGTTTTCGGTCTCTATAGTTTGCTCTAACTGTCTTCATTGCTACTTCTTTGTGGTTAGTCAATATTTAGTTAACATCAGCTTGTATCAAAGGCACTAAGCATCATTTTTCCAATAATGAGTACGCAAACACAATTTTCTCCCCATTCTTCTCTCTCTCTCTCTCTCTCTCTCTCTCTCCCCCCCCTCTCTCAAATAAGCTTCTTCATAAAATTGTATCATTTATCATCAAAGAACTCACAAACCATCCAATCGGCACTAATAAGGAAGCTATAAGAAGCTGGGTACTTCTTATCATCATCAATCACCCATGGCTCATCCTAAATTTTCATATTCGTGTCATCTCTTACCCTCCAAATCAACCCCCCGTCTAAAAGAGCTTTGGACCCCCAGATGCTACACCACCCAAAGCTGCCTCCTCAAAAGTACAATTTGAGTAGTATCTTGCTTGCAAGAATCAAGCCAACAGAGAAACGAGAATCTCCATCAAAACTTTAACCCTGTTAAGCGAAAGTAGAGTCTCATTGAAATTGTCTATTGTTCGAAAACCCATTCCTTCCATAAACTTTAGGCAGCACGAAAAATTTTATGTCTTCCAATGCATTTTTCTTTTCCTATCTTACAATGCCAACCAAAAATTAGCAAAGGCGGAATGGAAATCCTGAATCAGAGTGATGGTAATTTTGTAAATACCTATGAGATATAATGGTACCACTTGAGCCACAACTTTCAGAAGAATCTCTGTCCTACCGTCGACATAAGTTTTTTCTTCCATGTGTTTAATTTTTTTTAATATCCTATCCTTAAGGCTCCCAAAAATTTCCTTCTTGGATCTTCCCTTGCTGGAAAGAGCACACAGACATTTTGCATGTCTGCCCACCTCTTGCATGTTCAAAATTGAGATTAACTCACTTCTCCTTGCATTGAACACCTCTAATAAAGGACACTTTCGATTTATCAAAATCTACCTTCTGATTCGATGCATCTTCATACACATTGAGTATTTCAACCAATTTCAGGTGTTCTCTTTGGTTGGTCCTTGTAAGAATAAATTGTCATCTGCGAAAGGTGGGTAAGTTATGCTCGGACCTATCTTACTTGCCTTGGCCCTATGAATTAAAGATTGAGTCATCGCTTTCTTCAGAAGACTTGAGAGAGCCTTTGCTACAAGATAATCAGGGTTGCCTTGTCTCAACACCTAAGTGGGGGAGACATAGCCATGAATTATTCCATTAATAATAAAATTATAAGAAACACTCAAAATGCAGTTCATTACAAGCCTAATTCATGCCTCTTCAAACCCCATCTTGGCACGAAAGCTCTCCCAAAAGACCCACTCTATCCTATCATAGGCTTTACTCATATTAAGTTTGGCAGCCATTATCCCATGGCTTCCCCTTTCTTCGTTTTCATGGCATGAAACAACTTTGAATCAATCAACACATTATACGTAATCAAATGCTTAGAGATCAAGGCGCTTTGATTCTCACTAGTAATATGGGGGAGGACAACCTCCACTCGATTAGCTATAGCTTTAGAGGCAATTTTTAGATGACATTATACAAATCTATCGATCTAAATTTAGAAATTCTTGTGGGGGAGTTGACTTTTGGAATTAATGCTACATGAGATGCGGTATCTCCTAAGCAATTTTATGGCTGTGTGTTTTCTATGATGCATAGGAGATTTTGAATTTTAGGGATTCTCTTTTACAATAATTATCTGTCTTATTTATCTTTTAGCTTATTTTACCTTTCGTAATCTTTAAATATATTTTCTATCTCTCTTTTCAGTTGTGTTGACTCCTATATAAACCTTCTCATGCATTAAGGAAAGGCAGACTTGAATAAATTAAATTGAATTGAGAATTATTTATGAGTGTTCTCCCATTTTTTGTTTGAATTTCTCAACGTAGAAATTGCTCTTAGAGCCTCCTACATCAAAATTGATATTAAAGCTAATTGATCTTACCCTTGCCTCTTGTTTGCTTTTCACATTCTGTCCTCTTTTCCTCTACATCAAATTTTAGTCAAAAAAAGGAAATAAAGTGAAGAAACATAATAGAAAAAATCCCACTTCACTAGTTACATCCCCTTAATTCAAAATTGTTTATTTACTAGATGTAGTTAATGCCACTTTTGCTGAGATATACTCATATGTAAGCTACTCATGTGCACGCTGCCATATAAGCACTTGTTATTTGGTCATTTCTCCATTGTTTGATTGAAGATTGTTACCCACAGAAGCGCCACCATGGGTTGGTGTGGCAAACATCATCGAGCAATATTCGTGATTGTTCATACTAAAGAACTCCCTATTAAAACTAAGGGTCAATGTCACATTTTCTGTGCTTGTGGGGATGTACAACACATTGCTAGATTTCAAAAAATGGGTGATGTTCATGCTCAGATAAATTTATTCACTTGAAGATGCTATAAATGCTTTCTACTTGCTTCAAGGATGTCAGAATTATGAAGAATACTGCGAGTCAAATCTTTATTTTGCTAGGGAGTTCACTCGTGGGTCTAACCCTTACATTTTTGGATATAGGGTTGATTGTAAGCCTCCTAGAACTCCTTTAATATCATAACAAATTCCCATTGAAGATTATAGGGATTCATCTCTAATGTCTTCTGGGAAGCAATCAACTTCTTATTTGAATTGGATAAATTCAACTTCAATATATTATGATGCGCATGATAAGGGATTTATCATTAAGCACAAGAAAGAGAAGACTCTTGAAGATGAGTATATGAAAGGAGATGTCCAAGTACAAGAGCATGTCAAATGATTTTAGCAACAATTTCGCTAGTTATATCAATCAAGTAGCCAAAGTTGGTGGCTGCCAGTGATATGGAAATGAAGTGCACAACGAGGGCATGTTCATTAGCGATAGCAATGTCGAAACTTTTACTCAGGGAACTAGTAAAGAGGGTGTCCAAGCACCAGTACAGTGAACAAAGAGTCAAAGACATTAGAAAGAAAATTTCTAATATCCCTCATGAATTTTCACTGGACGTTCAAGAATTTGACCCTAAGCAACAAGAATCTAATATGGACCACGCAGTTAGCACACATGATGAATATGCTAATTTTTTTTTAATACCTGATTACTCTTTCAAGAAAAACACTCGACATCCATTGTTAGCATTGTGCTTAATGCTGAAGAAGGTACTAACGTTGGAGTTTTAGCAAAAGTGCAAGGATTTTCAACCATTTCTTTTATATTCTTCTCTTGCCCCTTCTCATGTCAAAACTCGAGGAGTTTTTTTTTTCCAACCAGAGAAGAATGATGCAGGATAAGTGTAAAGAATGGGAAAAAATATTTAGGAAACTAGAATATTTTGATATTGAAAATCTTTTGTATTCTTTTATTATTTTTCTAGGTTATTTTTTAGCATATTTTAAGATAACCGAAATAAGGATATTATTTAATGATATTATATCAACATTTGGTGTCCTAGTATATTAGAATAATATTAGATTATATATTTTTATCATTTTCTAGTTTATATCTTATCATTTAGATATCCTAATATTAGTTGGCCCCTAGGTTGTATATATATCCCTTTATGTAATTAAAGAAGACAAATTATGAATGAAAATTGAGTAAAATTGAGTGATTAAATATTTCTCTGGGGGATTTCCTCTGTAGGAATTGTTTTCAAAACGTCCTACATTAACTGTTTTCCTTTGCTCGAATTGTTCTTAGGGCATCCTACATCAATTTGATATCAAAGCATAAGAGATTTGCATTTCCCTTAGTAATTTTCTTTTTCCCTTTTTCCCCTTTCTCGTTCACAAAAAAAGGAAACTCATCCAATCTAGAACCTAATCGCACACCACCAACCTTAGTTTCACCAGTAGGCTCACCAACCACCTCCGCAGACCACCACCACAAGTCAATCCTCCTTTCCGAGCCGACCACCACCTAATTGTCGTAAGTGGCCCACCACCGCAGGAACTCTAAATTCAATAAACCGCAATTTACAAAAAGCCCTAATTGTGAACCTTGAATTTTCAATCCGCTATCAATTCATCTCAAATTCCTAAAATTGACTCCATCCCTTCCATCTCCTCTTCAATTCGACCCGAATCCCTCATTCAATTGCACGAGAAAGCCTCGTGTCATCCCTTAATTTAGTGCTTGACTCGCTGTGAAACTCTAAGCCTGCCGCCGCACCTTCTTCGACCCATCCTTTCATCGAAAAATGCCCTTACAGGCTAGTGCCAAGGTCATTGGCCAGTTTGCTCCTATTTCGAAGTCTCAGTTCCCGTGTTATTAAATCACATGTTGCTATGCTACTGGTATAGTAGTCTAAGGTGATTACGAGATGCGAATATGACATTTTGAGCTCAAGACCCACTCACCCGAAGGCTGCTGCCTTGTCTCTATCAACCCTCAGGTCAGTCTTACTACTGGAGAGGATTAGAGCTTAGATCAAAACTCATGGTGCACTAAGAGGTACGAGTATTTCGATCTACTTTGATTAGATTCTGCTGCGAAACTAGTTTAATTCCTTATTGTTTGATTTGGGGTTTTCAGTGTCTACTTCGATCCTGATTTTTCTTCCCCTCGCTTCTTATTCTCTACTTGGTTTGGGTCTTATCAATAATCTATATCCAAAATTTGAGCTCTGTTGTGTGCATAGTGATTGTTTATCACTATCACTATTATTGCAATTTGGTATAATCTTAGCATTTATATCTTGCATTTGCATCAAACACGTCATTCTCACCCAAACAACCTTACAAATCCCAGATTGATGCTTTATCTGAAAGAATTAACTATCAGGATGATTGGTTTGACCAACTAGAGGCTAAAATTGAGAAACTTACTTGAGCATTCAAGAAGCTAGAAACTACCCATGCTGGACCAACCTCAAATCCCCCCATAAGATTCCCCTGAACTTCTTATTGAGGGGAGTGGCCATTGTAAGTGAGTCTTCTATAAGTCAGGATAAGCTAATAAGCTTGAGGAGAGGGACCAGAACCTCTAGTTCACTCTAACTATCACAAGCAAGGATAGGGGAATGGTTTGAGACATGGCAAAGGGGACCCTAGGGACTGTTAGTTTAACAAGGAGAAAGGATATAGGGAGCCTAGACATGCCAACCTTGAAATTGATCATAGCAATGCTCACGAGAGTTACTCCAACATTACTTGAAAGGTGAAAGTAGATGTGCCTTTTGTAGAAAGATAGATGCCACTGCTTTTTCTAACTCGATTAGTTGCTATGGAGGGTTACTTTGATTGGCATAAGATGTCCGATATTGAGTGGGTTCGATTTCCTAAGATGAAACTTGTAGGACCTACTAGGAAGTTTTAGCAAACTATCATAAGTTACCTTGAGCAAATGTCAACCTCCCATCACCCAATGGGAAGTTATGAAGGATATGTTAAAAGAAAAGTGCCTCTTTCTTTCCATAAAGCACACCTTGTTAACTAGAATCTTGACCTTAGGTAGTCTGTCTTTAGTGTGTCCAATTACATCAATAGTTAGGAGGAATTGACTCAGCACTATAACCTTCTAGAGGATCCATCTATTACCATAGCCCGCTTTATTCGAGGCTTATGAAATGACCCTAAGAGGGAAGTAATCTTTTCTGCTCCTTATACTCTTGATGAGGCTTATCATAAAGATTTAAAGGTTAAAAAATTTGATAAGCTTTATCCTGTGTGACATGCTACTCCTCCTTTAGGATCCTTACCCAATTTGTTCCTAAGATGAGTGAGTCTTCTATGCATGCTTTAATCCCTAGGGATCATAGACCTCAAATCCCACCTAGAGTAGTCCCACAGGGTGGGGTAGCCTCAGGTACTTCTTATAACCTAGTAAATAGTGTACATTGTTTTAGCTATCATGAGAGATGTCATCATGCTTCTGAGTGCCCTATCTACAGTAGAGCATGAGCCACTTACATCAATTGAACTCAAGGAAGAGGTTATTCACCTTGAGGGAGACTTTTTAGATCTTGTTGATGTCACAATAGCCTTCTTTATGATGCACATCTTGGAGTTATTAGATATTTTTTGGTCAATCGAGTCATTAATGATGAGTGGCAGCGTACGATCATCTTTTACACCCTTATTAGGTGTAGGATAACTCTTATGAAATAATTATAAATGGTGGCAGCACCATGAATGTTGTCGTCGAGACCACTATAAAGCATTATCACCTTAAGAAAGAGCCTCATCCCCACCATTTCAAAGTTGTTGGGTCAACAACAGCCTCATAGTTACCTATAGGTGTAAGGTTCCCATCCAGATTGGTGGTTATAAGAATGAGATTTTATATGATGTCCTTTCGATAAATGTTACTCATATCCTCTTAGGTCGTCCTTGGCTTTGTGATTAGAATATCTCACATAATGGGAGGGAGAACACATATACCTTTAGGTATCTGAATAAGAACATCACTTTTAACCCATATTGACCCAAAGAGCTTTTACCTTCCCCATATCCCAAACCTTCCTTGAACTTATCCTCTCCTAATAGTGCGTTTACTCCACTAAAAGGAATGATTTTCCCCCTTCACCATAGAGCTTTCGAGAGATTGGGAAACTCTGCCAAGCTCTACCTAACAATCTTAGCTAGGAAGCTAGCCTCAGACTCCATTTCCTTCCCTAATGTTCCTTCGAGTGACCCACCTTCCTAGGACCTCCCAGTTGAGATCGATGAACTACTTAAAGAGCTTATCGATGTTGCTCCAGAGGAGCTTTCTAGTGAGCTCCTTCCTCTTCGGGACATGCAACATGCTATTGACTTAGTTAACTGGTTCTTAACACCCTAACCCCCCTTATTATCGGTTGAACCTTACTGATCGAGCAGAATTGATTAGGCAGGTTTAGGAAGGTTCATCATAGCATGAGTCCTTGTGTAGTCCCTACCCTTCTTACCGATAGGAAGGACAGATCTTAGAAGATGTGTGTAGATAGTTACAGCCATCAATAAGATAACAGTTAATTATAGGTTTCCCATTTCGAGACAAGAAGATATGCTTGACTGTCTTATTGGAGCTAGCTGGTTCTCTAAAATAGACTTGTTTAGTGGCTATCACCAGGTTCATATTAGATCAGGATATGGACTACTTTTATGATCTAGGATGGCTTATTTGAGTGGATGGTTATACCTTTGGGCTATCCAACGCCCCTAGTACTTTATGGGACTCATGACTTATGTTCTTAAGCCATTCATGGGAAACATTTCTTGTTGTCTATTTTGATGACATCTTGCTGTATAGCATGTCTAGAGTAAATCATGTTGGCTATCTCATGTAACTCTTCTGTACACTTAGAGAAGCTAACCTTTTTGCTAATATAAAGAAATGTATCTTCCTTCAAACCTAAGTCCTCTTTTAGGGTTTGTTGTGTCTCCTCAAGGTGTCTATGCTGATCCTAACAAGGTTAAAGCCATTAGAGAGTGGCCTAAACTTAAGGCCATTACTGGGACTGGGAGTTTTTATGATCTTACCTCCTTTTACAGGAGGTTCATTAGACACTTCAGCTTTGTTATGGCATCTATTACAGACTACTTAAAGAATAACCCATTTCAGTGGACTCCTAAATCGACATATGCTTTTAAGAAGATTAAGGTGATGATGTCATCTGCTCTGGTCCTGAGGCACCCTGACTTTAGTAAGGCTTTTGAGGTTGCATATGATGCCTCTGGATATGGCATTGGTGGAGTATTAAGTTAGAAGGGACACCCTATAGCATTCTTTAGCAAAAAGCTCAGTGAATCTAGGCGAATCAAGCGTACCACCGATGAGAAAGAATTACATACTGTGCTTCAGTCTCTTCATCATTGGCGTTATTACCTTCTACCTCATGAATTTGTTATGTATTCGGACCATGAAGCCCTTAAGCACTAGAATTCTCAATCTAATATCAATCCTAAGCATGCTAGGTAGGTTGAGTATATTAGTGAATATTCCTTTGTTCTTAAGTATAAATCTGGGGTTAAGAACAAGGTGGCTGATGCCTTATGTCACATTGGTTACCTCTTACGAACAATGCAGGTTGAGGTTCTAGGCTTTGACAAGCTTGAAGGCACTTACACCTCTTGTCCTAACTTTTAACTCATTAACTCAGACCATTTGGTGGGAAATTGTTCACGTTCACGCTGTCATTCATGATGGTTTCCTATTTTGGGGGTCCAAGTTATGCATTCCTAAGATGTTGTTCGGGAATTCTTAGTTTGCGAGATGTATGTTTGAGGGTTAGATTGCCACCTAGGTGAAGATAAGACCATTATCTTGGTTATAGATCGCTTTTA
Source organism: Carnegiea gigantea (assembly GCA_029747015.1). Taxonomy (NCBI): domain Eukaryota; kingdom Viridiplantae; phylum Streptophyta; class Magnoliopsida; order Caryophyllales; family Cactaceae; genus Carnegiea; species Carnegiea gigantea. Next base: position 53,096 of record JAKOGI010000108.1, on the reverse strand, counting down.
TTGGCCCTCTCCCAAAAGAGATGTTTATCATATTGTGTCTCAATGTCACACCTGTCAGTTAGCTAAGGCCAAGCGACATAATACTGGACTTTGCACTCCTCTTCCTATCCCAAGGGCACATGGGAAAGACATTAGCATAGGAATTAAACTAGATCTTCCTAGGACATCTTGTGGTCTTAATTCAAACTTCGTTGTAGTTCATAGGTTTTTCAAAGATGGCCTACTTTATTTCATGTAGCAAGACTCATGATGCTTCATATGATGTTAAATTAGTCTTTCGAGAGATTGTTAGGCTGCATAGCCTTCGCACTTATATTGTGTCTGATGGGGATGTCAAGTTCATGAGCTATTTCTGGAAGACCTTATGTAGATTATGTGGTACTACTCTGAAATTTTCTACATCCTTTCATCTTCAAATGGATGGGAAAATTGAGGTTGTTAATCGCAACCTTGAGGAGTTGCTTAGATGTGTTGTAGGGGAGAAACAAGGTATTTGGAATTTGACTCTACCCCTTGTTGAGTTTACATATAACAATGCAGTCAATAGATCCATAGGTAAGAGCCTTTTTGACGTTGTTCGTGTTTACTCCCCTTACACCACTGCTGAACTCTTCTCATTCCACCTGATGCCTGAGTGTCACATCCTGCATCCACATTTGCGCAACATATTCATGACTTCCATGTTGACATTTATTGCAAGATTGCTTTGAGCAATCACAGTTATAAGAATTCTACTGAGGTGTATCATAGAGCTATGAATCTTGAGGTGGATGATTTTGTTATGAGTTAGATTTGATATGAACAATACCCTCAAAGAGCTTCATGTTCATGCCATGGGACCTTACCAGATCATTCACAAGTTGGGATCTGATGCATATATATTTGATCTCCCTCACAGTTTGGGTATCAGTCATATTTTTAATTTAGAGGATATCACTCTTGATTGGTTACTTACAAGCCTCCTTATCTTTCTTCTGGGATTTCTGTAGGCACTCAGGTTCCTAGGCTCCTACCTTTGCCATAGCCACATACTAACATTAAGCAATGTTGGATGATGAGTTTGTGTCATCTTCACGTAGTGGATTTTGACTCTTCCTTGTGCAATGGTCAGGTTGGCCCCAGTTAGATGCTACTTTCATTATTGAAAATGAACTCCATGATATGAATACGACTCTTTTAGAGTGGTACGTCCAAGATAACTTGTTGAAGTCGATTCCTTTTCTGGTGAGCGAGAATGATGTAATATCTCTTAACTAATTTTATGCTAGTGTATATTCCAGGAAGCATAGGAGATTTCGAAATTTAGGGATTCTCTTTTAGAATAATACTCTATCTTATTTAATCTCTTAGCCTACTTTTGGCTTTCGTAATCTTCAAATATATTTTCTATTCTTCTTTTCAGTTGTATTGATTTCTATGTAAACCTCCTTGTGCATTAAGGAAAGGCGGACTTGAATGAATTAAATTAAATTGAGAATTATTTGTGAGTGTTATCCTATTTTGTGTTTGAGTTTCTTGGTGTAGGAATTGCTCTTAGTGCATCCTACATCAACATAGGTCTAATTAAGGTGTCTCACGTCAAAATTTCCTCCAAGAATATCTCTAATGTAATGGGTAACATCAGCACTACCGTCTAAGCTAGGAGCTTTGAGTGGGGGCATCTGGCCGGGAGCTTGCTTGATATCCATGTGAATGTAAGGATTCACAAGGGCCAAATTCATCTTCTCTATCACTTATGCTTAATTCTTACCGCCACCATCTCAGAATTGTTCAGTTCATTAGCGATGAAAAGCTATTGGTAATAAGCTACTATAATTCATTCTGCATCTTTCTAGTCTGTGCACCAAACATCACCCTCATTGAACAAGCCCTTCATGCAGTTATGAGTATGTCACTAAGAGGCTTTGTGGTGGAGGTATGATGTGTTGGAATAATTGGTGTAATGGCTATTGTGAGGATAGAGGAAAAGCTGTGTCATGGATGAGACCACTGATCTGAAAGCTAAATTCGCCCGACTTAGGTGCAAATCAATAAGGTGGAAAAGCTCCCCAAGGTTTAACACAGCGAGCTTCTCACTCATGCACTCGAGGGAGAAACTATGGAGTATAGCAATCTGCTGCCTAGGAAGAGAAGGGGGAAAAGAAGAGGAGAGAAGGTTTCTATGTTTCTCTGTGTCTTTCATTGCTACAGAAGGGCTCTTTATATAATGGTCTGATTAAGAAAAGAGCTATTGAGTAGCATTAAAAAGGGAGTAAATTAGGGCAGAAAATCTGGGATAGGGAGAGGATCATGGTAACTGAGGCAACAATGGAAGAAGACTCAGTCAAGCTAGCGGTTAGGTTTACGACAGCTTGTATGCAAACAGTCTGAAGAAAATTCCACCAAAAATATAATCAGTAACGCCCAAACCCACAGTCCACCGGCCGCAGCGGCGCGCACACGTGTGTGGCAACCCAAGTCCCCTCAACCTCCTTAAAACATAGCTTCCAGTTATTAAATAGGCACAAGGAGAGTGGGATATATGAACTTTTCAAACTACTCCTAAAAATTTCATGTGGGACAACAAAAGAGATAGAGAGAGTAAATGAACACCCTTTTGGGATGCCATTAATCTAACAATGCCCCACTAATAGCACACAAAAGAAAAACAAGAATGAGGAAAAATTTCCTCGGCAAGAAGGGTCAGATACTTAAGTATCAATGTCTTTTGATTGAATTGATACGTAGTGAAGAGAGGCAATATCTAAGTCTGACAATTGAACTTATTCTTGAACTTGTTAGACTTTGAATGAGGCCCTCTCGACACATGTCAACCATAAAAGATATGTACCCTGCAATATTCACTTGCGCTTTTAGGCCAATGCATATACCTCAGGTCTCATAAGTGCTCTAGAGAGACAGCCTGAGTCTCTCATAGAAGGCGGCTAGATCTTCATACTTACTTAGGTAATTCCATCAGCCTATCTCTACTTAGACCACCACATCATGGCTTGGAATTATTAAAAGCATATGCTAGCTCTACCTCTTATAGAATGATGATGAATCCATCAAGTACTTCTCTATAGCACCACAATAATAGGCTATGGATTCATTAATGTGCTTCTCTGTAGCACAAGCACTACCACATGTCATAGGAATGGGAAGTAATACAATTAGAAGATTAGTATGGCTTCGTTTGACCACAAATGGGTATCCACCATACCTCTTCATTCCATGGGCTTTAGCCCCGTCCCCCTCAATGACTTGAGAACTACTCTTCTTAGCAATCCCTTTGTGAGAGGGTCTGCCAAGTTTTTCTTGGATCTCACATAGTCTAAGTAGATAACACTATGCTTCAGCAATTGCTTTGCCACACCATGTCTAATACGGATATATCTCTTTTTTCTGTTGTAAACGCTGTTATGCGCAACTCTAGTTGCTGCTTGCAAATCACAATGCAAGGAGATAGGTGTTGATTGTTTCCCCCATAATGGTATGTTCGTCAGGAGACCCTTAAGCCATTCTGCTTCTTAACCTGCCAACTCAAGAGCAATAAATTTAGATTCCATGGTTAAGCGAGCTATACATGTCTGTTTTGCAAACTTCCATGAAATAGCTCCTTCTCCCAATGTAAAGACATAGCTACTAGTGGAACTTACCTCATCGTTATCAGTGACCCAATTCGCATCACATAAACCTTCTGGTAATTTACAAAAATGTAAACACCAGTCCATAGTACCTCTATGGTACCTCAACAAATGATGAAGTGCATCCTAATATTCTTTAGCAGGGTTATGAGTTTACCTACTTAGTCTACTAATAGCATGTGCAATATCAGGACGAGTGTAATTCATAAGAATCATCACACTACCTATTATTTTTGTATATTCAATTTGAGGTACATTAGATCCTCTGTTCTTCTTAAGATGTATGCTAGAGTCATAAGGAGTTCTCACAGGTACCACATCAAAAGAGTTAAATCTTTTCAACATTTTCTCAATATAATGAGACTGACATAAGAAAAAGCCACTCTTGGTTTTTCTAAGTTTGATCCCCAAGATCACATTTGCTTCTCCTAAGTCTTTCATTTCAAAGAGAGAAGATAAAATTCTTTTAGCCTCATTAATAACAGACAAGTTGGTACCAAAAATCAACATATCCATATTTAAGCATATGATGACATAATTAGATCCACTCATCTTGGAATAAATACAAGAATCTGAGTTGTATTTTTCTCTAATGAGCTAGTAAATTTTTCATACCACTATTTGGGGGCTTGCTTTAGACCATAAAGAGATTTTCTCCGTTTTCATTGCTTGTTCTCCTGATCGGGAACCTCACACCCCTCAGGCTATGACATATAAATCTCTTCTTCTAAGTCACCATTGAGAAAAGTTATTTTAACATCCATCTAATACACAATGAGTTCATGAATGGCAGCTAAAGCAACTAGAGTTCTGATCATTGCAATTTTGGTCACAGGGGAATATGTATCAAAGAAATCAATTTTCTTCTTTTGGTAGAAGCCTCTAATAACTAATCTAGCTTTGTACCTTTCAATAGGGCCATTCGTCCTAAGTTTCTTCTTGAAGATCCATTTACTACTAATAGGTCTACATCCCTTAGGCAAGTCGGTCAGCTCCCAAGTTTTGTTCAAGGGAATTTATTTCACTCTTAATGGCTTCTTTCCAAAAAGTAGCATCTATAGACCTCATAGCCTCTTGGTAGGTTTTAGGATCTTCCTCAAGTAAGAATAGAGAGAGACACAAATTCATCGGTTAATGCATCAACATCAAAGCTCTCAAGGACTTCTACTAAAAAGGAAGTGATAAAATCAGGGCCCATACTAGTTTTAGTCCTCTATCTCATGCTTCTTCTAGGTTCAATTACCAAGTCTCTAACACTAGAGCTAGAAGTAGGTAAGTTCACATGTTCAGGCACGACATTAGACACAATATGCGGCACATCCTTTTTTAGAGGGAAAACATGCTCAAAAAATTCAGCATCCCTATACTCAGAAATAGAGAAATCAGGTAATGACATAAATTTATATGCAGCACTGTTTTGAGCATAACCAATGAAAATAGCATCAAAGGTCTTGGGGCCAATGTTCGAACGTTTATGACTAGGTAGTGCAACTTTGGCCAAGCACCCCCACACTTTCAGATAATTCAGGTTAGGAGCATATCCTTTTCATACATAACTCATATGGGGTCAGATCTAACTTCTTATAGAGAACTCTATTAAGTATAAAACAGGCAGTCAAGACAGCTTCTCCCACATATTATCTGATAATCCAGAACTTACAAGCATGGCATTCATCATGTCTTTAAGGGTACGGCTTTTCCGTTCAGCAACACCATTTTGCTGAGGCGTGTAGGGGACACTAGTTTCATGTATTATCACATTTTTCTTACAAAAAACAGTCAAGGAATTGGTGTCATATTCCCCACCTCTATTTGACCTAAGTCTCTAAATTTTTCGATCTAACTGGTTTTCAACTTCGGCTTTGTACTTTAAGAACATTTCCTTAGCCTCATCTTTACACTTAAGAAGGTAGACCTTGGTATACCTAGAGTAGTCATCTACAAAAGTAATATACCATTTCTTTCCACTCTTACTCATTGTGTTCTTAAAGTCTGCTAAGTCTGAATGTACAAGTTCTAACAAATCTGTTTTTCTGGTAGTTACTGAATTAAAAGATTTCTCGGTAAATTTTGCTTCAACACAGACAGGACACTTAGAACAACTTTCAGTATTCATGTTTGGAATTAATTGCATGTTTCTAAGCCTTTTCAATGAAGTAAAATTAACATGTCCAAGCCTACCATGCCACGAATCAACACACTCAGCAATATAAATAGAATTGACAGCAGTTTCATTATTAACTTGTGCAGTAGTATTCAGAACAAGTAGCCCCCACTATGATACCCCTTCCCAACAAAGTCCCCATTTCACATGATAGCAACTTGACCAGCTTCTGGCATAATCTTTAGGCCAGCAATATCAAAAGGGGTACTAGAAATTAAATTTCTATGAAGGAAAGGGACAAACAAGACATTACTTAAAGACAATAGTTTTGCAGAAGTAAACTTAAGTAAAACCTTCCCTTTACCCTTGACAACAGCTATAGATGAGTTGCCCATGTAGACACATTATCCATCAGCAACATCTTCAAAATTGACCATGAGTTCTCTATCGGCACAGAAGTGTCCTGAAGCTCTAGAATCCAGAATCCATTCTGTCAGGTTATGTACCAGATTTGCCTCTAATGTGATAACTGCACATATGTTTTCATTGTTCTTGGTTTCAGTAATATGGGCAGTAGGTGGTGTGGACTTCTGCTTGGCTTGAACTGGCCCTTTTCACTGATTGCATTGATAGGCCTTATATCTAGGCTTGCCGCACACATAACACACTACCTTGTGCTTTTGAATTTTCTTGTTAACAGTATTCTGGTTTCTGATATTACGATTTGACTTGTGGAATTTCTTTCCTTTGCCTTTGAACCTATCTTTGTTCGTTGGCACAGCAAATTTAACTTAGTTAGAATTAATAGAATTTAATGAAAAGGAGGACATCTTATCTTTCAGCCTGTTTGCCTCTTCAGTTCACATGTGGCTGATTAGTTCCTGTAGCGTGAGATTCTTCTTCTTGTACTTGAGATGGTTTTTGTAATCACTCCAAGATGGTGGAAACTTTTCAATTAACATGTTGGCTTAAAGAATCTCGCACATCTTCATGCCTTCTGCCAGAATCTCAGCACACAGATTCTCGTAGATATGAACTTGTTCCATGATCGGTTCGTTCTCCACAATCTAGAACTGCAGCCACCATACTTTTTCTTTCCAGCGTCGTCTATACTATATTTCGCTTCTAGTTTGGTCCATATGGCCATCGTAAATTTGAAGATTACAAATAAATCAAACATGGGTTGGACATATTGTTCAGTAAATAACTACGAACCAATTTGTTGTCCTTTCCAAGTTTCTTCTTGGAAACATCATCAAGTGGGATGGAGGGTGTTTTAGGAACAACAAGAGCAGAAGGTTTAGCATTAGTTGTTGTTTCATCAAGAAGGTCAGTGGTGAGAACATAATCGATCTCAAGTTGTTCAAAACAGAGGAGCAGTTTCTGGGACCAACGTTTGTAATTGGTTCCATCAAGGGGTTCAATTTTGTAGAGTTCTGGGAGTGTTTTTGGTGTTGCAACCATTGTAATTTAGCTTTCAGATTGTTGGAATAATTAGTGTAATGGTTGTCACGAGGACAGAGAAAAAAATTGTGTCGTGGATGAGACCGCTGACCTGAAAGCTAAATTCGCCCGACTTAGGTGCAAATCGATAAGGCGAAAAAGCTCCCCAAGGTTTAACACAACAAGCTTCTCACTCGTGCACTCGAGGGAGAAGCTATGGAGTATAGTATTCTATTGCCCAGGAAGAGAAGGGGGAAGAGAAGAGGAGAGAAGGTTTTTATGTTTCTGTGCGTCTTTCGTAGATGCAGAAGGACTCTTTATATAATGATCTGATTGAGAAAAGAGCGGTTGAACAGCATTAAAAAGGGAGTAAATTGGGGCCAGAAATCTGGGATAGGGAGAGGATCATAGTAACTGAAGCAATAATGGAGGAAGATTCAGTTAAGCTAGCTGGTAGGTTTACGACAGCTTGTACACACACGTGTAGCAGCCCAAGTCCTCTCAACCCCTTCAAAACATAGCTTCCAGTTATTCAACAGGCACAAGGAGAGTAGGATATATGAATTCTTCTAACTACTTCCAAAAGTTCCAGGTAAGACAACAAAAGAGATAGAGAGAGTAAGTGAACACCCTTTTGGGGTGCCATTACTCCAACATATATAGTCTGGTCCCTATCCTGTAACTTCTTCTCCCATGAACTTACATGCTAGAAAGCCTCATTTTGTTGGTGAAGGTCATCCAGAATTTTTTTTTTCCCCAGTTTGGCGCACTCCTCCAAATTTACTTTGGAATTACCCAATTTCGACTTGAGGTGGGAAGTAGGTCAGCTCAGGTCAGGCTCGTGCTACTGTCAAACTTAAATGGGTTGAAGATTCTTTGACCTAAACCTAACTCATTTATTAATGGACAGTAAAACTTTGACCTATATTCATTTAATTTTTAAACAGGTTAACCTAATTTTGACCCATTTAAGATGAACGGGTCGAATTCAATTCATTTCATTACCCATTTACCCATTTAACTTTAAATTAATACCTAATTGTGTAGCATAAACAATTAGGTTTGCATAACATGATGATCAATTACTTTTTTATAGTTCCCCCAATTCATTACAATTCAGATTTTTATATATGTTCTTAATTTTTGTGTTCTTAATTATCAAATAAACTTGTAAATAGGTAAATGATAAATAGGTCATGGAGTTGACCTATCTAATCTATTTAATTAAAGGGGTTTAATATGTATTTTTTCGTGTTAAGAATCTCAGGCTAAATTTAATATATTTAGGTAAATGGGTTAAATGTGTCAATCTATTTATTTAAATGGGTTGAAGATATGTATATAAGCCCACTTGACTCTGTTTCGGTTTCATGTTGGTAATCGCATCAGATCTTGCCCAGCTCTTGTTTCTGCATATTCTGTAGCTCTTTTCCGGTTTCCTAGATCCTCTTACCACCACTTTCTTACTTCAATTGCTCAAATCCTCATCACATGCATGAATTTTGGTTAGAGGGTTCTTTGTAAAATTGCTATGCCATGCATCGTGTACGATATCCTCACACTCTTCATGATCCACCCAAAAAGATTCAAAGTTAGATTTCTTTTTAACCTTACACGCCTTGGCTTGGTGTGCAATAAAATTGGTGGGTGATTAGATTTATATCTCATTAAACTCTCCATCCCGACTATAGGAAACTTGGATATTCATTCTTCGTTCGTAGTAAATCAATCAAGCCGGTCCTTCATGCGAGTATCTTGGTCCCAGGTATACCATAGCCCTTCCTATCGAAGGTCCCTCATACCCAACTCCATCAACATGCCCCTGAATCGATCCATCATTCGTTGTTCTAGAAGTGCACCCCCTCTTTTTCATCCTTAGCAATAATTTCATTAAAATGTCCTCTAATAATTGTGGCACAGTCTTGAGTCTTCTCCCGCTCATCAAGTTATAGGGGTATAAATATGTCAAGTGTATATTTTAGTTATTTGCAGGGAAGAGGGTAGTGGTGCAAGTAAGCCGCGTGATAGCTATGGGGTCAAAAAGGCAAGCCGAGGACTTGTGTGGAATCGAAGTAATTATTGTCGGGTATGGGAAATGCACCTCATGAAATCGAACATCACGATTAATACAAATACAACCCGATCTTGGGTCAAAACAACGATAGCCCTTGTAATGAGAGGCATACCCCAAGAAGACACACTCAGTAGATTTCGATTGAAGTTTGTTTGCAGAAGATGCCACAAAGTTGGGAAAACAAGCACACCCAAATAGTTTGAGAAAAGAGTAATCAGGCATCTTTTGAAACAGAACTTTAGAAGGAGACTTACCGTTCCGCACTGGGGAAGGCAAATGATTAATGGTGAAAACTGCTGAGTATACAGTATCAAGCCAGAAATTTACAGGCATCATGGCATCAATTAGAAAAGATCGGGTGATTTCTAAGAGATGTCGATGCTTGCATTCAGTAACCCCATTTTGTTATTGTATATCCAGGCAAGATTTTCAAAAATAAATATCAGCTTTGAGAAAATGTTCTTTCAAAGGCATATTATCAAATTCTTGACCCCATCACTTTGAAATTGCTTTATTTTGCAATTAACAGATTCTCCATAAAAGACAAAAATCGAAAAAATGACTAAAAACCTCCGATTTTCATTGCAGAGGATAAAGCCAAGTCAAATGAGAAAAATCATCAACAACGATTACATAATACTTAAAACCATGATGAAACAGAATAGGTGATTGCCAAACATCAGAATGAATCAATTCTAAAGGTGTAGTAGCACGATGTTCAATAGGAGTAAATGGAAGTCTATGTGACATAGCCAATCAACAAGTCGTGCAAGTATCTATGAAAGCAGTTTTAAAGTGAAGAACTTTATTTCTCCAAAGAAAATTTAAAGTATGTGATCCACAATGTCCCAAGTGGCGATGCCAAGTGTCTCTAGACTCATTGAGGGCAATATTGACATGGAGGCACTCAGACTCAAGATGAACGGGGTAGACATTACCGACACTGGGAGTCTACAATAGGACATCACCCGTGGTGTTATCCTTAATTGAGATCGAATTAGCATTGAAGACAACATCATAGTTATTATCCGGACACAATTGCTTAACAAAAAGCAAATTATGATGCAACCTAGGGACATGACATACATTACAGAGATGCAAAGGTCGAGACAAAGTGTTGCAAGTTATAATTCCAACGTAACATATGGGAAGCAAGGTGTCATGGCCTACTCACACTTTGTTTGAGTCGGAGTAAGCAGATTTACAAGGTAGTTTACCCTCATCAGGTGTCATATGGGAGGACTGTTGCTGAGTCTAGATACCAAATCTGTTCACTGGCATTAATAGGCGTGAAAGTGGCGTAGGCTAAAAGAACAAAAGATTGACGCGGTTGATAGCGATTTAAACATGTATCAGCAGAGTGCCCAGGAGAATGACAGATTTGACAAAGACCATTAGGGTAAGAGCCAAGGATCCCTTCACTCTGGTTTGTGCCTGCATGTAAATGGTTATGACAGAAGTGGAAGAGCCCATAGTATTAAACAATGGAACAACTATACTGCACAATGCATAACCTGTAGGCATACTCCGAGAAGAATGTTGAGATTGCTGAGAATGCTGACGCTTATTGTTCTTGTTGTTACAATTGTTCTTCCACCGATGGTTCTTGTTCTTGTAATTACGACCATATCTTTGTTCCCATTATGCTTATTCCTAGTAGATTGACCACTGCCATGACTAAGAGACCCAGAAGTAGTTATGAAGGTCTAATGAGTAGTCGACTCCCTGCTTTTTTGAGACTATATTCTATTCTCATAGAATAATAACTTGGACCATAGATCATTTAATGTTATAGGCCCAGTCAAAAGTGAAAAAGTATTAACAAAGGTGTCATAATCAGAAGGCAAACCAGTAGTGGTGAATTGAATCAACTCCAAGTCAGACACATGAGATTGTATAGCAGCCAATGAATCAGCTATGGAATTAATAGCACAAAGATACCCATTAATAGACTGATAATCTTCTTGATTTAACTTAGTTATGCGCTTTAAATCTAAAGCACGAGCTAAACTAGCAGTGCTAAGCCTAGACTCTAATCGACGCCAAATATCCAAACAGTGTTGTAAATCACGCACTTCAACAAGGGTATCTTTTGAGATAGTTGCAAACAACCATGCACGAATTAATTGATCACCACGAATCCATAAGTAATATGTAGGATTAGGTTGTTGCATGTCTGGGGAGATAATAATTTGCTCAGGACAAACATTAATAGAGCCATCGATCATACCTTTCAACTGATGCATAACGAGAAAGGATGAGAATTGAGTCTTCTAAGGCAAATAATTGTCAATCGAAGCTAGTATCGTGGTGACATATGGAGTGATGTTAATTGTCCAGATGCTCAGAGGAAGGGATGGAAGTCCACAAGTGGAAGATAGAGAGAGAGAGAGAGAGAGAGAGAAGGGATAGGGTTAGGGTTTTGGAACGTTATTGCTCTGATACCATGAGGGAGTATTGAGATGGAAGTGGCTCACCCAACCAAAGGAGCCTTTGCCTTTTATGTATAGTAAATTTGAGCATATGTGCATGACCCTTTGTCTAAGACTCAATTGATATAAAAAATTTTAACAATGCCAAATGCCTTTTGTTTTGGCCCTCTGGCCATACCGTGCACACCGTTGAATCTCCAGATAACCTCCTCCCCATCCCTAACATCTCCTCTAATATGATTGTTGGAGCGGGAAACCAGGTTGAAATTAATTGGAAGCCTCCAATACACCAGCCAAAGGCCCCCCCCCCCCCCAACGTTCCTTCGCTGTTTACACCAAAGGCATCATCAAAACCCACCCACTGCACAGGGATTGCCGTTCCCCTGGCAGTTCCGGCACATGAGCTTCATGAATCTTGGCAGGACTGAGCTCACTCAGTGACCGCCCTCCCAAAGACAAGTATTTGATCCCGGTTCCCTACCACCATCTTAGATTACTTCCGCCCCTTCTATTTCCTCCTTTATCTCCTCCTCATGCCCTTCCGACTCCTGTTGTTTTTCTGTTGGGTCCTCCGTCATCCTTCTTCTCGTCTCGTCCTTGTTTAGCCCCACCGGCATCCAAGTAGCACCCTTTCTTCGTTTTCCCATGCACACTCTTCTTCGGACTCAAATTAGTTGCTTTTCAGTGAGGAATTTAAAACTATTTTTGCATCATCAGAACCAACAATGAAAATGCCAACTCATTTTGATTAGTTTGCTTGATTTTTATGCGCAAGATTCCTCAATTTTGCAGCGAGACTTTTCATTTATTTCTGTGTTATATCACTATCACAAATGGCATAATTTCGTTCATTAGTGTATTTAGAATAATCTCTGTAACGTTTGATTAATTTTGATAAGACGACCAAACTTACGAGAATCTTTTGAGGCAAAACAAAAGATCCTTATTAATTCCCCATTCATTTTCACCAACAATACCCGCCAATTTGAAAATGGTGTATGCGCGCACCCACCCAAGTAGCACTGTAGCAACGTCTAGGAAGGGCCTGTCGTTCGAAAATGGTGTGTGTGTGCACCCACTCAAGAAAGGAGCAAGATTATTGGGAGGGAATTGTAGTTCGTAGTGGTCTGCACTTTGCAAGGGTTTCGTGGAATTTTTGTGGTTGTCTTGGTGTTAAACTAGTTGCATAATGCAGTTGGGAAGAACTAAAAGAAATTGGAAGATAAAACTTTGAACTAAAAAGAACGTCTCCCAAGTAGAACTACAACATCTGTCTGCAAAAGCACAAGAATGACTAAACTTTTTGGTCTTTGGAAAAACAGACTTTTTCGTCTTTACTATGGCTCAAGAAAGGTCCAAAAATTGACATCAATACTTATAAACATATCAAAATACAAATTCTTGAAAAGAAGTAATATTGAATGTCAACATTCTCTTATGATTTTTTAATAATGTACGTCAATGACTATTATGACTTACTACAATAAACCGTCGTCAATTACAAAAGAAAGAACCTAAAAAGTTTTCATACAAAACATGAATTACATGAGCATATTTTGATAACTATTCTGAAACCATTAGTCATCCCAAGACAATGCCATCTCCTTTTTTTTTTTTTTTTGGTGTTAAATAGTTGATGTTATGGGTAGGGATGACAATATGTTGGGTTAGGAGTTGGATCAATTTGAACGTAGATTTATGTATTTTTTGGGGCCTAGACTTAGATTCGATCCCCTTTTTTTGGGCTTGTGGAGATGGGACTCGAACCTAGATTCTTAGGTCTGGTGGATCCATGCTAATTTCGACCTCTTTCTTCCAATTTTATAATTTTTACCCATTAAGAAGATTCGGTATTGTCTTTACTTGTCTATAATGCTTGAAATAACAAATATTTGGATTAAAAATTGATTGGGGAAATATGACCTCCCCACTGGGCACATCTCAGTTGTCTCACGGACCAAGCCCGTGCTCCTGAAAATAGGCTCCTAGCGGGACCCTAGGGGCTCTTCTCAGGGACCCATTGGCCAAACCGGCGGTCCATTCGGAATAATCCAGGTAAGATCACTGTTTTACCCTTAGTCACAGGGATTATAAATAGTCACCGACCCACCTCGGGAAAAGAGTTGGCAGTCTAACTCTTCCTTAGACTCATACTACACTCTATTTCTCTGTTCACCTTTGACTCAGATCCTTGACTAACTTGACTGTCGGAGAGGCATTCCTTGGTCCACAATCCGGGGATTCCTTTTTGCAGGTTGGGCCTTAGAGGAGGACGACGCCGGGTGTTGCTCACGTGCCATACGGTAAGCTCATTTTTTCGTCCCATGTCCTCACCTATAGCACACCACGACAATTTCCGGAATCAAAAATCATTGGTGCCAAGTTTTAAAACTACTTGAATTTTATAGGGTAGTCCTCTGCCCACTTGTGACATATTTGTGGCGATCGCTGGAGGCCTAGTTCCATGAGCTAGTAAGCCCTGAGTGATGCGAGACGGCCGAACCTAAGAATGAGAGTAATTGTGAGGATGAGCAATGCGAAAGTGACTGAGGGCTAAGGTGAAAGTTCAATATTTAGGCGGACTGAGTTAGTCATTCACTCATCAACTGCTAATTCATCTTAGTCTAAAAATTGTTATTGTATCTTAAATGGGTCTGGATAGATTTATGTCTTTATTTTTTATACTGGAACTCAAACGCAATTTGGAACCACTAGGACCCAAAATTCTTTTAAGAGTCACCGGATCCCACTTAACTGAATCTAAATCCTTTAATTTGTGTAGATTTAGTGGACCTGACATGAGCTAATGATCCACAGCGATCCAGCCTAATAACGCATTTGGATCGACCTACGTCGATAATTTCTTTATTAACACTTACAGGGTCATTGCATCCTCCACTCCTAATGATTTTTGCATTATTTTTTTTTTTCAATTTTTACCTTTTCGACTTAATTATTTTAGTTTAACACAATCATAGTGTATGACATTTCATGTGAACTTCATATATTTACCCCAAAAAAAAGCCCTGATTACTTCTCTTCAAAAAATTCCTCTAAAAACCACGCTTTATACTCGACAATGCATTGCATATGTGATAACTTATCCTTACAAGATTTGCCTTGCACAACAACCTAAGCATATACAATGTAAAGCTGAAAATTTATTCAGGGGGAGAACAATAATCCGCGCAATTTTTCATTTATCACTCTTGCAAAGAATAGATTCATACATAAGTATATCTCTATTCTAACTGAAGTTTGTCTATTCTATAAAGATAATACCAGAGAGAGAGAGAGAGAGGGAGAGGGAGAGGGAGAGGGAGAGAGGGGGAGAGAAAAAAAATAATAGAGTTAACGAAAAATAGCCAAAATAGTAGAACAGTGAGACTAAAAATATGGTACGTTGATTGAATATTAAAAGTAATTGAATCGAGAATTGGTGTTATGCTTGTCGTTGGAGCTCTATTGTAGTTACTTTCCGGATGACATGACACTGATCCATACAGGTCGGCCCTTCTTCATCTGGACATCTCGTACATACTATGCAAATTATCAAAGACGATAGAGCAAACAACACGCAAATGAATATCAATAGCTCCAAATCCTTTCCCATCTCTCTCTCTCTTCTCTCTCCCTCTCTCAATTTGTAGTAAATTCTAATTGCAAGCAAGGTTTTGGAGTCGAGTAACATATATATATATATATATATATATATATATATATATATATATATATATATATATATATATATATATATATAATTTAGACAAAAAAAATGCCGAGAAAGTGGATTCTCCCACCCTGGGGCTTTAGAAAATTAAAGGGTTTGTCCTTGGACAATATATATGCAGTTGAAAATCCTTTACAAACATAAAATTACATGCTCTGATGAGTACAGTTAGTGCATAAAAAGTGTACTTAATACAATAAAACTACTTACGAACACACATATTCCTTCGAAGGATGATATCAACCGATGATAACGCTCAATTTGGCAAAATATGCTATGTCAAGCTCAAAGCAAAAAAGCTAGATGATAACTCTAGCCAGATAGGGATACTTCCAAATGTCACAAGAATGAAATGTCGAATACGCCCTCATATGATTTAGTATGATAATTATTAGGTAGAATACTTAGGGTGCTAAAAAACCTCAGGTTATCAAAGAAGTCCAATTCCTTACAAGAACTTACAAAGCAGATATGATTTTTCTATTCGAAATGATGGTTAATGAAAAGAACTTGCTTCAGATTCTACCCCAAATGGGCTTCGATCACTTCGACTATGTATTACCTCTTAACCATTTAGGGGGAATTACAGTACTTTGGAATAATGAAAATATACATACATCGATACTCCTCAAAGAGCAGAGAGCTATTCATATGCTTATTCATGATATCCAAAATAGCTAAAACTCCATCGTATCAGGAGTTTATGCCCCAGCCCAAGCGAAGGAGAAGGATAATTTTTGGGAACATCTTATGCAACTCAACCTAGTATTTGATATACCTTGGTGTCTAATAGGGGACTTTAGCGAACTTGCTAGCCCTAACAAAAAAGGGGGGGGGAGGGATGGGCACTCCCTATCTGCAAATGCCAAAGGCTGAATAACTTCTTTTCAGAGATCGATGCGGAATCGATCCAAGTTAAAGGGAATTTATTTATATGGAAAACAAAAATTCACACCCACTTAATCTATGAAAGACTCGATAGAGCTATCGCCAGAAAAGACAGGCAATCCTTGTACCCTAATACTTTTGAGGAACATGGTAGCTTCACATGCTCTGACCACAGGCCTATCATCATCTCTTCGGAAATTGGGCTAAATAGACAAAAAGCCTTCCCCTTCCGCTTTCATAACTTTTGGTGTAAATACCACCAAGTTGATACCATTATTGCCAAGAATTGGTGAACTAATATCACAGGAATGAATATGTTCAAAATAGCAAAGAAACTCAAAATTATTAAACAGGAAGTTAAAGGTTGGTCGAAGAACCACTTTGGCACTTTGTATAATAAGATAACACACAACTCACAAAGAATTGAGTATGTGGAGGACAAACTCCTAGCTAACCCAAAGAGTATACGTCTTAACCTATGGATGACACGCCTCCTAAAGCAGAGAGAAAAAATGATGGTTTTTAACCAAAAGTATTGGGAAAAACTCTGACGAAAAGAATGGTTGATAAACAGATATCGGAATACTACCTTCTTCCAGCGCAGAGCAAACACCAGATGGAAAAAGAAAATAATTATCAAACTTGGAGATGACTATGGTCTCTAGATCAATGAGGAAGAACAAATTTCCAACAAATTCACCATAGATTTTTCGAGGCGCTTTAAATCAAGTCACAATGATCAGCGTACTTTACCCCACCTTGGGCTCCCTAATCTAATTTCGGATTCTGAAAATAGGGAACTCATTAGACTTCCTAATTTGGAGGAAGTTAAAACTGCCCTGTTTAGTATTGACTCCAACAAAACACCAGGTCCTAATGGATTTGGAGCAAGATTCTTTAAGAACTACTAGAACATCATTAAAAGGACCTATTCAACTGTATCATAGAATTCTTCTCAAATGGAAAGATGTTTAAAGAACTCAACCATACCTTTATAGTACTT
Source organism: Carnegiea gigantea (assembly GCA_029747015.1). Taxonomy (NCBI): domain Eukaryota; kingdom Viridiplantae; phylum Streptophyta; class Magnoliopsida; order Caryophyllales; family Cactaceae; genus Carnegiea; species Carnegiea gigantea. The sequence goes on along the minus strand of JAKOGI010000108.1, from coordinate 35,796 downwards.
AAACCCAAAATTGACAACCCCATGGAGACAAACCAATTTAGTCCAATAAGTTAATGCTCGACTATTTATAAGATTATTGAAAAGATTCTCGTTAATCGACTACGACCACTTCTTGATAGAATAGTCTCACCGTTACAGAGCGCATTTATTCCAGGTAGATCTATCCATGATAATATCCTTATCTCTCATGAGATCATGCATAAATTCAAAAATCCAAAGGGTAAAGCAGCCTGGGTTGCCATTAAACTAGATATGGAAAAAGCGTATGATAGAATAGAATGGGATTTCATCATGCAATGTTTCCAAAAAATAGGCTTCCATCCAACTTGGAACAAATGGATTAAAGAATGTATATCATCTATGTCATACACTGTCCTCGTCAATGACGAACCTAACGGGTTATTTACCCCGACCAGAGGAATTAGATAAGGAGACCCCCTTTCTCCATATATTTTTATTATTTGTATGGAAGTCTTAAGTCTATGGCTAACTAAAGCGGCGGCTACTAAAAAATCTGGAATATGGCTCAAAATTTGCCCGCGCTCCAATACTATCCCGGGATTACTCTTTGCAAACGACTGCCTACTTTTTTGTAAAGCTAATACTGCAGGTTGTGCGCAGCTAAAGTCACTACTAGCAAAATTTTGTGATAATTCAACCTATTAACTATCATAAGTCCATGCTCACATTCTCTAGTAATGCTTCCTCGCACCAGAAATACATAGTTATGGGTATTTTTAACATTCCGCACAGAACAACTCTGGGTAAATATTTGGGTTGCCTTCTTTTCCAAAGCCGTCCTTTCAAATCTACCTTTAAAGAAATTATGGACAAAGCCACTTCCAAACTACAAGGTTGGAAAGCAAACTACTTATCAAAAGAAGGAAGAACAGTTCTAATTCAATCACACTTAGAATCACTCCCAACGCACACAATGCAATGCTTCCAAGTCCCAATAGCTACTAGTCAACATCTTGACAAACTCAGTTAACATTTTTTTTGGAGACACTCACTTGAAGAGAAAGGGCTACCGCTTGTCACTTAGAATAAGCTATGCTTACCTAAAAGCAAAGGTGGACTAGGATTGCGGAAAACGGAAGCAGTTAACAAGACGTTCCAGTGTAAAATAGCCTGGTAAATTCTTGCTAACAATTCTAGCTTATAGGTCCAAATGATGCAAGCGAAGTACCTTCGTAATAACGACTTCCTCAATTGTAAAAAATAGAACACTGACTCCCCAGTCTGGAAAAGCTTACTAAATTACAGACCACTCCTAAAAAAAGGAATTATGTGGTAAATAGGCAATGGCAACATAATCTCCTTCTGGCATGATAATTGGATAGAAAATAAAAATCTAACCGATATACTAGAAGTTGACGAAGCAACTATACCTAGCCCACATGCAAAAGCGTCCGACTTTATCCAACAGGATAACACTTGGAACCTTACGAAACTTAACTGTGTATTAGGTAGTCACCCTGTTAAGAATAAAATCCAAGGAGTTGTCATCCCTGCACATAGCAAACCAGACTCTTTCTGCTGGGGCCTGAATACCTTAAGTTCCTTTAGTACTAAATCAGCAACATGGATAGCACACGATAAGTCAATAAATGACTCCAAAGACTGGTCTTACAAGTGGATCTGGAAAATTGATACCATGTCCAAAATTAAAATCTCCTTATGGCAAATCTGCTACCAAGCAATCCCTGTGCGAGGTACCTTGCTCAAAAGAGGATTGAATATTGATGCAGGTTGCCCAGTCTGCCTGAGTGATATTGAATCAATTGACTACCTTTTTAGTAAATGCCAGATAGGCAATAAGGTCTAGGAACTAGCGGATAAACACCAATGGTTTCCTATACAGTTTTCGCCTAATACTCACCAGCAACTAACTGAAACGTTACAGAGGGTTCCTCCCGTAATCCAAGGTTGCTCCAAAAATTATCCTTTTTTTATCTGGAGCATTTGAAAAGAGAGAAACTCAGTCGTATTCGAAAATAAGTTTTTCAATCCTCTAAAATGTCTCATAAAGGCAAAAAAGGTGTATGCCGAATGGAAAATCTGAGTTTGTATATCGGTCGATCATACACCGAGGGGTGCTCCTTCTACCCCTCCCAATCCGTTCCACCATGTCAGATGGAACCCCCCACCACCAGGAGTCGTTAAAATCAATTTTGACGGATCAATTTTTAACTCATCAGTAGCGGGAGGTTACGTTCTTCGCGACTGGACAAGCAAACTTCTTAAAGTAGGAGCTGCTAATTATGGGTCTACTTCAATCATGGTAGCTAAAGCAAGAGCGCTGAAGGATGGAGTTCATGCGGCCATTCAAGCAGGCTGCAGGAGGCTACTGATCGAAGGCGACAATTCTACAGTGATTCAAGCACTAGTAGGCAAAATCCAAGTTCCTTCGAAGATCGCCACAATTATCGATGACATTCAAATGTAGTTAAATCATGATTTTCAGTTCCAAGTCAAACACAGCTATCGAAAGGCTAATATGGCGGTTGACTAGCTCTCTAAGTCTGGTTACTCTATCACAAATTCCATTTCCTCAGATACCTGGGTCTCGTCAAAGTTTTGGAATATTCTTGCAGCTGATGTAGTTGGACGTACTCTTGTGAGAAGAGGCACTTAACATTGGATTGTACTTCATCTTTACCATTGTAAAAAAAAAAAACTTACGAACACCAACTTTCCCTAACCATAGGAGTTGTGCTAGCCCTCAATATAATTGCTAATAAGTAGTACATAGTGTAATGCCAGTTCCTAGTAGATGTCAATCAGTTGAATTAGTAAAGTCTTTGGAAAATGTTACCGGCGAAAGATCTTAGCTTAAATCCTTTTTATATCAACCTTTGTACCTCTCTTTATTTTAAAAAATAAAGGCTAGCCCTCAAGTACTAATGAGTAGTTCTATTACTCGCTATCTATTATTTGTTATCGTCACATCCATAGTTGCGGTTTGGGTCCATGTGACAAAATTTCGAGTTAAAAAGACTAGTGTTGAAAAAGTTCTTTTTTTGTGTGCAGAAGAAAGTGTTGAAAAAATTCATGTAACAAAGGAAAGAACTTTTTTTCTCAAATATTTACAAAATATATGTTGCACTTTGCATGGGTGATTGTTTGGTGACACCAGAGCATTTTAATCACCAATTATATGATGATCTCTAAGAAAGAAAAGTATAAATTTGTGGATTATGATTTTGCATATCAAAATTTAACGGTAAAATACATAAAGCGGAAACTTGGAATCTACGAATGTTCCGTGGGAGCTTGAACTAGAAAAATAACTTAATCGAGTCCTAATATACAAAAAGCAGTAGTTTAATTGCCCAGCAGCGTCAAGCGAGTTGTGTTGGTAATGCAGTTGGTCATTATGCTAGTCTCACACGCTAGAGGTCCCGGTTCGAACCTGGGCTCAGACAATTGCTTTTGTGTTTTTTTAAATTTTTCCATGAATATCTTTCCGAAAAATGGAACTCCATGAATAATTGGGAAGGAAAAGCAATTTAGCCTTTTTCTTTGCCTAGCACACCCCTCTAACTCTCCAGCTCTCGAACCCCGCTCCAAAGAAAAAAAAAAAAAAAGGAAACAACTTGTGCTGTGTCTGGAATCTAGATACTGGATTATAGTATAAAATCTTATGTTTCAAATATGAGTATTATTTTGCATCAATACCACTTTCTGCTCTTGAATAGGACATCTATAAAAATAGAATAACTGACAAATGTAATAACTCGTAAGCTTTCCATAAAAAGTTTACCCATAAGGCTCAACCTTTGGGGTGCATCTAACATGAAACCATTATTAATCAAGTATCATTAGCAGAAAAGATATAATTTTCTACAAGAATCTTCTTAATTAGATTATACTAGTCTGGACTCCTACTTTGCACTGTGCATGCTAAAATAGACATTTTGAATATATACTATTGAAATAACAAACGAATAACCATTGTTCACATAATTAACATTTTAAAATTTAGAGAAGATGATAGAATAACTCAATGAAAAATATAAATAAATAGCAATTTCGTGCATAACTCAATGCAGACCACAATGCACTCACCTCTAGGTCTTTCATTAAGTGATTAATGAAACAGAAATCAGAATCCCATCGGCCCATTGGCAAAATTACTCAATCATTGGCCTACCGACCAAATAGAAGAATTTCTTCAATCATTTAACTTGTTTAGATTAGTCATTGTGACGATCTACAACCATCTACCTTTGCCTCTCAATTGGCAGCCTACAAATTGGGTTTTTTGGGGGGGGTTTGGGAGGCAAGGTCACTATAACCTAAAACAAAATAATGACAGACCTAGAGGCTTCCAATGAATACCAAAATATAGAAGCTAAAAAGGTTACAACACAAACATATCTTCTAATCTAAAGATGTCTAAATATAAACCATTACAACCTGACAGCTCATCTATGTACTCCAAAAGTTCAAAGGAGCCACAGGGATGAATGTATAAGCCCAAATCATGGAATATCCTCACAGAGAAAGTTAGAAGCTTGACTACCTAGTTAACTAAGATTAATAGTATGGTTTTGTTCAACATGTCAAACCTTCTGCCAAACTGTCTAGGTTTCTGCATCCACTCTAAGGCTTGGTTTGAAATCAGTTGGAAGGGTAAGATGAATGAGGGTCACTTCAGGCGATCCTTGCTGAGCCAAGCTATACAAGGCAGCCAGATTAAGTTCTTTTTCAGTATAATTGATATCAATTGTGTCAGGACCTGCCAACCACAGTAAGGGTAATTATAATGAAACCCAATACTGCATTCTGAATATTATCTAATAGCGCACAAAAGTAAACAGTAATGGTGACCACTAAAAATAGACAGACCAAATGGTTCTATTTAGATCCAACCCCTTTCTTTAGGCTGGGGAGAGAACAGGGAAAAAGATCTGCAATGAAGAATTAGTAAGTGACATCAGTAGAGTTTAGTTACATTCTAAACCAAAATAAAATGTTTTTGACACTAATTGCATGCGTCACATCTTCATTGCGAAGTAAATAATTCTGTATATTGTTGTTACAAAACAATTCAGCTAAGCCTGTCAGGATCATTAACACAAAATCTGCAGATAATCGCAAAGAAAAAGGAGTGATTTTGGGTATTATCAACCAATAAGCAAGAACAATAAGCCATAAGCCATAACAACAATTACGGTAGGCCTTGATGCCCAAGAACCAAAATGGAATACAATGCAGACCTGTACGAAAGAGCGAGAAGCAAAAGAAAACAATGCGAATGACAAATTATTGAAACTATGTTAATTGATATAAATACACAAGCTATAGAGCATCTTACATTGAGAGATAATCAATGGTATGTGCGATGGTTAACGTCAAATCAGATTATCTAGAAACATAAACAGTATACAAATGAAGGCTAAACAACTTACTTAAAGATTTCAACTGAGCCAAACCTTCTTGGTTAACCTTTTACCAAACATTCTTGGTTTCTGCATCCATTTTAAGCCTTGCTTTGGAATCAGTATGAGGGGTAAGATAAATGAGGGTTACTTCACGATGATCCTGGCACAGCCGAGCTACAACCAAGGTAGCTAGATTAACTTCTTTTCAGTATGCTGATGTTAATTGAGTTAGGACCTATCAAGTAGATTAAAGGGTAATTATAAAGAAACCCGACATTGTATTCTGAACATTATCCAATAGCACCCAAAAGTAGACGATAACGGTAACTCCTAAAAATGCACATACCAAATAAGGCTATTCAAGTCCAAACCCTTTCGTTTAGGGTAGGGAGGAATAGGAAAAAAGATCTGCAGGGAAGAATCAGTATGTGACATCAATAGAGGTGTAGGCACTAAAAATTTATTTGTGCCGTACCAAAATTAAGTTAAATTAATTAATTGGGCCAACCCTTTTAATTAATTTAATCAAGCCCAACAAAGACTCACAAGTCAAGCCCAAAAGATTCACAAGTCAAGCCCAAAATGAAGTCCAAATGACTAGCAAATCTGGACTTAGTTAAAATTCGAGTTAAAGTCTAAACTGAGGTTCAAGACGACTATCAAGTTAAGTCACAACCTAAACTCCGAACGACATTCAAGTCATGGCGCGGTCAAAGTCAAAGTCAAAGTCAAAGGTCAAAACCTACATCGACTCACAAGTCAAACGTCAAAAACGACTCTCAAATCAGCATCCGATCAAAGTTCGAGGCGACTTCTAAGTCAATGCTCTGCTTAAGCCCGAGAGACTCCCAAGTAAAAATCAAAGTCAAATAAATGAAAGTCAAAACAGTCTAGGGTAAAGCCTGATTGAAAAGGCCCAAAACCTAGGTCAAAAGTCCAAAACTCAAGTTAAGACCTATCTTGACTTTCAAGAGGAAGGCTTTTCTATAAATAGGTCCCTACCCCTCTTTATTGAAAGGTTGGAAAATCCATCCTTGAAAGAGAAAGAATCAGAGGATTTTGTTCATAGAAATTGTACCCAATTCAAATCAATTGAATCTATAAAAATTCAATCTTTGTAATTTGTGATTACAAATTTGGCACGCCCGGTGGGACGTCTCTACCTCTCATCTCTTTCTCTTAAAAAATCAAGACTTTTAAGTCACAAGCACATCATCTTCGACGGAGATATGGCTACAAAGAATGTCGCCGCGCAACCTTCGAAGAACAAGAACATGGGATCTTTCTCTCTTAGATCCTGCGAAGCGAGCGTCACTTCTAGCAAGCGCGCTTATACAATGAAGACCAGGAGCATGGCAAAAGCTGCTCCGTCGACCGCTACCAGCCAGACTGTGTCACCCACATCCAAATTCCAAGACTCAAAAATGCAACACAAGGTGTTGTCCTGGATGGATGAAATTCAAAAACTTAGCCTTCAATCTCCAATCTGTGAGGTCGAAGACTACTACAGTAGTGACTCCTCTGCGCCCTCGCCAAATGGGGTGCGCATGTCAGAGATTGAAACTGAATCTTCCGACACTGTCATCATGCTAGTCATGATGACAGGAGCTGCTAACCTTGAAGAGCAGCTGGCAAGTATGAAGGCTACCTTGGATAGACTCTCTAAAGAGAGTGCAGAGAAGGACACCTAAATCAAGCGCCAGAATGAACAAATTACTGAATTGACAAAGAGGCTAGAAAAGAAGTTCTTTGAAGCTTCTAACAAGGGTTCAGGTGTTGAAGACTCTGACAAAGAGTCACATCGCAGCGAGGAATCTGACAATGACTGCAAAGCTAAGAAGGACTGCTCCTTAGGCTCAATGTCGGTTGAGCAGATTCAGAGCCTGATAGCGAACACAATCAAGGCTCCGCTAGGAGGAGGGTCCCACAAGATCCGCTTATACACAAAGCCTTATACAAAGAGAATTGACGTGCTGCGCATACCCCATGGCTATCAGCCTGCCAAGTTCAACCAGTTCGATGGCAAGGGCAACCCTAAATAGCATGTAGCGCACTTCATTGAGACGAGCAGTAATGCTGGCACAGAGGGAGACTGACTGGTGAAGCAGTTTGTCCGTACTCTTTACGTTTGACTGGTATACAGACTTGGAACCCGAGTCCATTGATAACTAAGAACAGATGGAGCAAGAGTTCATCAACAGATTCTACAGCACTCAACGCGTTGTTAGCATGACTGAGTTGACAAACACAAAACAGTGGAAGGATGAGCCAGTTCTTGACTACATCAACTGCTGGCGTGCACTAAGCCTCGAGTGTAAGGATCAGCTGTCTGAAGCTTTTGCTGTTGAAATGTGCACCCAAGGCATGTACTGGGACTTGCTGTACGTCCTACAAATAAGCAAACCTAGGACTTTTCACGAATTGGCGACTAAGGCGCATGGTATGGAGGTGACGATAGTTAGTCGTCGCACCAACTCTTTCTATTCTACTGAATCAAAGAGGAATAAAGTTGAATTCGAGAAGAATATTAACTTTTCTAAAGGCACGACCAAAATAGCAATGTCCACCTTTATAAGTCAGCCAATTCGCATTATGGAAAAGCCAAAACTAGAGGATAAGAAGAGCTCATCATTCAAAGTTGTGACAAATAAGCGTCCCACACTGAAAGAACTTCAAGAAAAGAAGTATCCATTTCCTGACCCAGATTTGTCAGGCATGCTAGATGACTTACTTGAAAAGGGTATCATCGAATTGCCCGAGCCAAAGTACCCGGAAGAAGTTGGGAGGACCGCCGACCCTAAATACTGTCGACACCATAGAATCGTTAGTCACCCTCTTGAAAAGTGCGTTACACTCAAGGAGCGCATCATGCAACTAGCTGAAGAAGGAAGAATCATTTTAGATTTGGATGAAACAACAGAAGTTGACCATATCACAGTGGAAGAGGCTGATAAGTCAGATTCTGAAATGGATCATGCTGAAGTACTAGAAGGCTCAGGAGAATGCTTCACAAAAAACTTCTTTGATAGTGTGGCTGTCTACACAACTTCATGTTTCGAAATTAACGATGATGAAACAAATGAAGAGCTGAACGTCTTTCCCGAAAAAAGTGGTGATGGCAGCATCCAGCCACAACAACAACGGAAAGAAAAGAATGAGATGACAATTTCAGTCTCGTCCGTGAAGCAAGCATATGTCGCGGCAAATTCCGCAGCGCCAGTCTTCAAATGTACAAATCCTAAAAGTGCAACCAAAGTTGAACATAAGTTCAATGAAGCAAGCTGGTGCGTTCTGAAAGAAAAGGGTGTGCTTCCAGTTCATCGGGCGAACCCAAGCAAATTAACAAGGGTTCTCTCCCTAGTTTTGTTGCCTCTTTTAAAGGCTCGCTCCAAGAAAAAAGTGAGTTGTCAAAAATGCGCATCAGCGTTGGGTGTGATCCTAATGCGCACAAGTTAATGAAGAGGTCCAGCCATGACTTCAGCTAGCCAACGTCTTTGGAACATGTGATCAAAGCTAAGCCCTACAGACTTGAGAGCGCGCAAGGGTCATACAAGGTCAAGGGGGCAACGCCGCAATGCCTAGAGTTGGTCTTAGCTACGTACTGCCCCACCCTGTGAGGATTTCGGGACGACGTAAGGACAGGCGAGCCCCCACGCAATATATCACAACTAAAGAGGTTGATGATAATGAGGGTGAAAATGCCAAGACTAACCCCAACACGTCGGTGTTCGATAGGTTGCAGCCGTTAACATCACGCCAATGCCCTTCTGTGTTTAGAAGGATTGGAAAGGGTAAAATCCTAAAACCCTTTATCTTTCATAGGTTGAAAAAGGATGAGCAACCTAAACCCTCGGTTTTTGCCAGAATCAAGATAGGTGAGACGTCATCAAGTGCACCGCCCTCACAAAAAGAGATTCAGCGTTCAGCTGTCTCGGCAAAACAAATGAAGTCCAAAGTTCAATTCTTTCACGCATGAAGCGTGTTTCCACTTTGGATGTGAAGGTGGATGATTCGCTGAAAGTAAAGACGCGCATCCTAATTCTCACTCGTCAAGGGCTAAGGCCAGTTCAACAGAAAGAACTAAGGAGCAAGCTTTTTTCAACCACGACACGAGCCAAGAGGTCAGTGCCCTTCCTTGAGGAAATGCTGGACCAGCTCCTGGGCAAGAGCTTAAACTGTTCACCACCACAAAAAAAGGGGGCTTGATTGGCTCCTGAGCAAGAGGCTAAACTGTTCGCACATTCAAAAATAAGACTTCCGAACAAGAGGCTAAACTGTTCGCACATTCAAAAAGAAGACTCCCGAACAAGAGGCTAAACGGTTCGCACATACGGTTCGCACATTCAAAAAAAAGAAGACTCCCGAAGAAGAGACTAAACTGTTCGCACATTCAAAAAAAGAAAACTCCCGAACAAGATGCTAAACTGTTCGCGCATTCAAAAAAAAAAGAAGACTCTCGAAAAAGAGGCTAAACTGTTCGCGCATTCAAAAAAAAGAAGATTCCCGAATAAGAAGTTAAACTGTTCGCGCATTCAAAAAAAGAAGACTCCCAAGTAAGAGGCTAAGCTGTTCACACATTCAAAAAAAAAGACTCCCAAACAAGAGGCTAAACTGTTCGCACATTCAAAAAAGATGACTCCTGAACAAGAGTCTAAACTGTTCACGCATATCAAGAAAATGCTAACTCCTGAGTAAGAGTATAAACTGTTCACTCAAGCCACAAAAAAAAAAAGAAATTTTGTACTACTCCTGACCCGCAAGAGTATAAACTGTGAACGGCAAAACAAATGAAAAAAAGATGCTTAGTTGAACTACATAAAAACTTGATCTTATTGGGAATTGCAAGTACCCATAAATACGTAGGCAATTTCAGCAAATCATCAAGTGCAGTCAAACACATCACACACAAAGAAAGGGGGGCATGAAAGAGAAGAGATCAAAGACATCACCTTTCTGCCGCCAAGCTTCTCCTCGCGGCTTCCACTATTATGAATCACCTGAAAATAGAAGAAAACATAAAGTTAAATTCTTTTTTTAAAGAAAGAAATCAGTAAGCAAGGCGTCGTCTAAACAAAATAGATGTTAAAGGAGAGTGAAGCGGAGAGCAAAATCAATCAAAATGTTCGTTGATTGCTGCGCTAGCTGCTCTACACTGCTCATACCACTTCTGTGCGTAGCAGTTTCGTTCAAGGCTCAGGGCCAAGCGGCGAACTGTATCACAAGTGCGGCTCTTCAAGTCTTCACACCACTTCCGTGCGTATCAGTTTCGTTCAAGGCCCAGGGCCAAGCGGCGAACTGCATCGCAAGTGTAGCTCTTCAAGTCTTCACACCACTTTCGTGCGCATCAGTTCCGTTCAAAGCCCATAAGCCAAGCAGCGAACTGTATCGCAAGTGTGGCTCTTCAAGTCTTCACACCACTTCCGTGCGTATCAGTTCTGTTCAAGGCCCATAAGCCTAGCAGCGAACCGTATCGCAAGTGTGGCTCTTCAAGTCTTCATACCACTTTCGTGCGTATCAGTTCCGTTCAAGGCCCTTGACCAAGCAGCGAACTGTGCCGCAAGTGGTTCTTTGAATGGTTCCTCAACCTGCACAAGCAACAATACAAAAAAAAAAAAGAGAGAAAAAAAAGAAAGGGGGTCTCGGCATTCAAAAACAAAAAATGCGATCTACCAGCGAGTGAGCATAAGCTACCCAAAAAAAAAAAACAAAGAAAACACATGAAGGCAACTAGAAGCATGAAGGTTCGCATAGAAGACCAGGATAAATTGTATGCAAACAGTGAAGCATTCAACACCTTGGGGTATTTTTCCCAAAAAAACAATTCCGTGCAAAACGGAGGACATGCCTTTTCTTTTCTTTTCTTTTATTTTTATTTTTTTTTTCCCAGAAAACAGAATGGGGGAACAGAATGGGCATGTTGAGGTGCTTTGCCAAAGGAAACAATGGCCTTGTCAATGGCCAACCTAGAATCTTTTCAAGTCTCATGTATTTTATACCCATTTACAGAAGCTTTTCCAAGAAATGCAAAGCATAAGCCTCAAACCATATGCCAAATCATACACAAACCTAATCAGTGCATGTGGGCAGGGCAGAACTTAAAGTTACCACAGCTGTTGAAGGAAATGGAGTCTTTGGGTTTGAAACCAAATCCCATCACATACTGCACAATGATCTATGCTTTTGTCTGTGTTCGTGATTTCAAAAGGGCTTTCTTTTATTACAAGCAAAGGGTGAAGAGTGGACTAGTCCGAGATGCTCAATTCTATTTAAAAAAAAAAAGAAAACACTTCAGGCAACTTTGGATGTGAAAGCTGCCATATTGAATAAGAGGGATGGGAAGGCTATACTTGGGGTTGCCAATAGCAAAAGGGGTCTGTTGAAGGCTAATAAAAAGCATGAAGTTTGGACGTGAAAGCTGCCAATAAAATTCGAAAACACAGAAGAAACATTAACTAACAACGCAACCAAACCAATTGTGAAGAGCTGCCAAGACAATGCGATCCAAATTAGGGTCATCAAGTAGGAAAATTTACCCAGCTCAAACCGATACATTTCCCCCTTCAAAGCCCACCATTCCCCTTGTCAGTCTCCTTTTCTTCCCAGTCAAGTGCGCAGACCCAACAAAAACAAAAACCAAAAAAAAAAAAAAAAAAAAAAAAGCACAAAGGACAGTGTTTTCTAACCAGAAAAGAGAAAGATTGGGGTGTGTTTCTCCCTCCTCAATTTGCTCAGCATCATCACCATGCATCAGTACCAAAGCACAAGCGCCATCCCTTAGGCTACTACTCATCAAGGACAGGACTGGTATTCTCCAACTTCGCCACCGCACCTCCACCGTCCCAACCACAGCTGATCCCATGGACCACCCAAGTTTTATAATAGACGACAAATAAGCACATATAAAAGACGCCCAAATTTCATAGGTTTCATCGGTTCCTCGTTCACGGGTTAAACAAGCACAAGTTCCAAATTTCAAAGATTGGGGTATATATATATATATATATATATATATATATATATATATATATATATATATATATATATACGCATATTTAAAAAAAAAAACAATTGAAAGGAGGAGAAGTAAAAAGTTGATACCTTGAACTGGGCACAAATATGGGTCTCAGCTAGATGCTTTAATGGAGTTGGGCGGTACAGAAGGAGCTTGCTCTCTTAACAAAGAAGAAAAGGGCATGAAGTTTTACCCAAAAAGAAAAAGGGGAAACAAGGGAAAGGAGGAAAGATGGACAAAGTTTATACCTTTGATCAAGAATGGTGGCAAACACACAGCTTTTGGGGGCGTGCACCATGAACAGTGGCATTGGCAGTAGCGTCAAGTGGGGTGCTCTGGTTCTAGGCTTCGAAGCGTCAGGTTCGGCCGGGAGGAAGAAAGGGGAACAGTGCCCCCAGGCACGTGAGTTTCGCGTGCTCTCAATGAAAAGTCAGGCTGGATCTGCAAGGAAGTTAGAGAAATGGGCCCAGCCCATGCCAAAAGAAAGAGAGAAGAGAAGAAAATAAAGAAGGCAGACCGGGGTTATGTGCCCCTCACATGACTCTTAAGTGAAGCTAGCCGGGCCAGCCCATGTACGGAAAAGAAGTGGAATAAAAGCCAGGGCCAGGCCTGCGTTGGAAATAAAAGAAAAGAAATAGGCCCTGCCCAAAGGAAAGAAGAAGAGGCCACTCGGGCCAGGCCTGTGCATGAAAATAAAAGGAAAAAGAAAAAAGAAAAAAAGCTGAAGCTGAAGCCAGGCCTAGACATTAATCTGAAGCTTTGGTCCGCCAAAATTGGATGGTTCCTGCATTAAGGCCTAATCAAATGGACACATGCTAAAATTGGTGCCCATTACATTGAAGTTGACTCAAGATTACATATCGTGTTCAAATCAAAGACCATGCAATAACGGGCAACACAATTATAAGCCAAAGTCGACAACTCTCCAAGACAACCCACCTAAAAGAAAAAGGTGTCAAATTGACAGCATGATAAGTCAAATCAATAGGCGCCCAAATTGTGCGTTTCAAAAAAATTCGAGACTTCGGCCACGCTCCAATAACAAGTCCCGTACGTGACCTTGTCTCGAGTGGGCAATTTGTAGGCACTAAAAATTTATTTGTATCGTACCAAAATTAAGTTCAATTAATTAATTGGGTCAACCCTTTTAATTAATTTAATGAAGTCCAAAGACTCATAAGTCAAGCCCAAAAGACTCACAAGTCAAGCCCAAAATGAAGTCCAAATAACTAGCAAATCTGAACTCAGTTAAAATTCAAGTCGAAGCTCAAACCGAGACTCAAGACGACTACCAAGTCAAGTTACGACCTAAACCCCAAACGACATTCAAGTCATGGCGCGGTCAAAGTCAAAGTCAAAGTCAAAGTCAAAACCTACATCGACTCACAAGGCAAACGTCAAAAACGATTCTCAAGTCAGCGTCCAATCAAAGTTCAAGGCGACTTCTAAGTCAATGCTCTACTTAAGACCAGGAGACTCCCAAGTCAAAGTCAAAGTCGAAGTCAAAGTCAAAGTCAAAGTCAAACAAATGAAAGTCAAAGCAGTCTAGAATAAAGCTTGATCGAAAAGGCCCAAAACCTAGGTCAAAAGCCCAAAACTCAAGTCAAGACCTGTCTTGATTTTTAAGAGGAAGGCTTTTCTATAAATAGGTTCCCTACCCCTCTTTATTGAAAGGTTGAAAAATCCATCCTTGAAAGAGAAAGAATCAGAGGATTGTGTTCATAGAGATTGTACCCAATTCAAATCAATTAAATCTATAAAAATTCAATCTTTATAATTTGTGATTACTAGAGGTTAGTAATAATCTAAACTAAAATAATTTAGCCAAGCCTGTTAGGATCATTAACACCAAATCGACGAATAATTGCAAAGACAATGGAGCGATCGATTTGAGTATTATCAGATATTGAGCAAGTAACAATGAACCATAACCCATAACAACACTTAAGGTAGGCCTTGATGCCCAAAAACCAAGAAGGAAGACAATGTAAACCTGTACGACGAACAAGAAGCAAAAGCAAACAATTCAAATGACAAATTACCGAAACCGTGTCAACTAATAGATATGAATACAAACGGTACAGAGCATCTTACATTCAGAGATAACAAATGGCATGTGCAACCGTAAAGGCCAAATCAAATTATATGAAAACCTAAATAGCACAAAAATAAAGCGTAAACAACCTACAAAAAGATATATGTATGCATGTATGCATGTGTGTACATATATATATATA